>OY754976.1:9088718-9688718 GCA_963576475.1 Molanna angustata | reverse complement strand
TTTTCAGAAATCGTGAATACTATCCTTCACTAAAGCCATTTCAGGCATGATATTATGGTACATAGTGTGGGTCAAGAAATAAAAGAAATTCAGAAAAAAAAACATTTTTACTGGTCATAATTAATTAATAATGTTGTCGCAAGTAGGTATTATTCTAAGGGCAAGAGCCAGACACCTATAGAACAGTACAAATAGTTGATTCACTTACGAACGGGGATATTACCAGACGCGTGTCAATTTATATCTCTTGCGTAGTGGAGCTCAACCGACAATATATTTACCTCGTTAGTCACGCACACCAAACGATCATTATCAGTGCATGAAAAAGCAATTATGGATATAAATCACCACTGAGTCAAAAGGAAGGCAAAACTATACTATTTCACTATGCGAGTCCATGCAATTTTAAGGGGGTTTTCTATTATTTTTACTTAATTTATGCCTTATTTAATTGACTCAAAAGGAGTGCATGTGTTTAACACAAACCCTTAAATAAAAACATGATGGGAAGAATAAATGAAAGATAAAGTAAATTATCAACTTACAATTTTGTAGATTTATTGTGATAAACTGTTACAACTTTGTTACTAATACTTAATTAAAATAATAACTGTTATATTCGCGATGTTCAGGAATGGCGGAGAATTGAAGTAACGAAATGCGCCCGGTCGGTGACTGGCTAGATGGTCGAATGACGTGCTTGTTTTTTTCTCTGGTGATTCCAACGCGGCAATTGTTGTGCGCCTGCGCAGGAGATAATTGAAGAGTGGGTTACCTGGGGTCTATGTCCACTCCATATTTAATTAATTTAGGAGTGAACCGGGGTTCATTTTTGCACCACACAATAATCTAACCCTTTTTACAGACAAGCACATTTTAACTAGTCGCGTGGCTATTATTTACTTGCGCGCCGGAGTTCAACCGAATTGCCGCTTCTCGAAAGATTTAGAAAATTTAGGCGCTAATGGATGGCGCCACTTTTATTATAAACAGAATACTAATTTTTTTTTAATAGAAATTTATCACAGATTTATATATCATTCACAGAATATAAAATCTATCATAGGTGTTCCCCATTTTCTGAACACCACTGATGTTGCTTCTGGGAGTAGGTGCCATTCCGACAATTGTTTCTCTCGTGACAGACAGTCGGTGATGGCGTTGAACCTCCCCGGCAGATAGTGTGCGATCAGATTGATGGAATGCTGATCCACTAGTTCTAGAACAGATCGGGTCAGGGTCAGAAGAGCCCGTGACCTCATGCTCCCCTCTCTGTTTAGGTAGGACACTACTGTTCGGTTGTCGCATTGGATCATGAGACCCGAACCCGACAGCTCTTTGGCATGTGGTGACAGGACAGCCAGCACTCCGAGCATTTCTTTCAGGTTGCAATGGAGGTCCTGTTGTTGTGGTGGCCATGTTCCGCTTAGTTGCTTGTTGTTTAGTAGTGCTCCCCAAACCATGTCTGATGCGTCTGTCGTCAAGAGGTTTGTATATGGTTGGTAGTGAATAGGTGATCTTTTTTCTAGGTTGACTAGCCACCAACTCATTTCCTCCACCACTTGTCTCAATGCCACTCTGAAGAACTTTGGTAGGCTTGAAATTATTCTGGCTTGCAGCTGAAGAAGTCGACAGTTGAGTCTGCCCCGGGGGACAGTTGAGTCTGCCCCGGGGGACAGTTGAGTCTGCCCCGGGGGACGGTAAAGCTTGCGAAGTTCAACAACCCTAGAAGAGTTTGTGACTCGTTCAGGGACCACCTTTTCCCGGTGAGAACTTCTAGGTATGTGTGAGTTCTCTGGACCTTGTCTGATGGTAGCCATTTTTGATTCTGCACCGTATTCCATATTATCCCCAAGATCTCTTAACTCCTGTGTAGGGGTCAGTATGGACTTATGCACCACCCTAGGTGTCTTAGTAAGTGCACTCCGGAAACTGTCCGCCCCATCGATGGTTCGTTCCCTGGTTTCGGCACCATCGATGGGGCGGACAGTTTCCGGAGGTCCATGAGAAACACATCTACGGGTTCGTCACACCACACTCGTCTCACAAACCTTTCGTAAGCTTGAAATGAATTCAAGGCAAACGAAGAAATGAGTACACATTTGGTGGCTTCCACGTCAGATTTCTTTTTATCGTACATCTCATTGTAGACTGCGAAAGCGGGACCTTCTAGAAACAACGGGATAACATGCGCCATGTTGTCTAAGGGGTACTGAGGGGTACTCTGTAATTCAATACATAACACTAACCCTTTCAATTTGGCCACCAACTCCAATTTTACAATCCACTGAATCACGTCACCTTCGCCATCAAAGGGCCTCACGATGTCCCCGAGTTTGAGATTTTTTGTCATTTTACGCCGAAATAGCTTGTAAGATTCACAATTCAATCTATTTTACTTAAGTTTTCAAAGTTCTTATTATTCACACTGTGGAATGCCATTGTAAATTATTTATATTGACTTAACAATAAGACACTATAGTTTTTTTTTTTTTTATTGAGTGGAAGTAAAACTATAGTGTCTTATTGTTAAGTCAATATAAATAATTTATTTTACTTAGTCCACCGAATACACTGACTGTCACTCTGAAAAACAAATGCCACATCAGAGTCATCAACGTCACTTCGGTACACAACCGCAACCTCTCTGAGCGCAATCTCCGTCGACCCTTGTGAGAGTGGCAATTTTTCGCTGCACTTCCGCGACTGCACGAGCGGTCCTGAGCTACTTTTCGTCGTCAGCAGTCAGATACCTAACCAACTAAGCCACGAATTCCGACAATTTATTCTTCCCCCATACAAACCAAACTATCTTAGTATACAAATTACTGATCAAACTAACATACCATTGAACTTGGGGAGACATATGTAATGATGCTGCAGTTATACACATCTGCGGCAAGTTGATGCACAGACAATTTGCTAACGGCAGACCCATGCTGAAAACAGTGAAGAAATTATTGAGTGGTATATATCCATACATACATTTATTCTTCCCTCATTCAAACCAAACTATCTTAGTATACAAAGTACTGATCAAACTAACATACCATTGAACTTGGGGAGACATATGTAATGATGCTGCAGTTATACACATCTGCGGCAGGTTGATGCACAGACAATTTTCTAACGGCAGACCCATGCTGAAAACAGTGAAGAAATTATTGAGTGGTATATATCCATGCATACTTTGATACATGCCTTTTTTCTTTGTACTATTAACATTCACCGTCAAGTATTTAATTTGCTTTATGGTCAAGTTTCTTAGGGCTATCTCGCTTAGTCACTATTTTCCTATTCTGGTAAACTTATTTGTATTTTGTTATATCCAAGCATACTTTGATACATGTTTTTTTTTTCTTCGTACTCTTAACGTATCCACCTTCAAGTATTAAATTTGCTTTATGGCCAAGTTTCTTGGGGCAATCTCGCTTAGTCACTTACGTATGCCCTCACTCTAATTTATTGTTGATAGTCAAGACTCATTTATTCTTCCCTCATTCAAACCAAACTATCTTAGTATACAAAGTACTGATCAAACTAACATACCATTGAACTTGGGGAGACACATGTAATGATGCTGCAGCTATCCACATCTGCGGCAGGTTGATGCACAGACAATTTTCTAACGGCAGACCCACGCTGAAAAGATTAAAGTGGTAAATGTTATTCGAGACATTTATTTATTTAATATATCTTTACACTTTTATGACATAATGTTATATAATAATCAACCTCACTAGGACTAGCCTGTATCGAGGTCGAAAATTTTACAAAATCAAATGGTAAAGACAATAATATAAAATGATATAAAAATAGTATGTAATACAAAAAAACATAAAAGTATAACAAAAAAAAATTTAAAACTATAAGAAAAGATACATAAAATAACAGAATACAAATAAACACAAAAATGAACCCAGAGCTATAAAACATACCATGTTGCAGCTAAATACAGTTGGGTACCTGCGTCCATAACTGCAACAATAATTATATATATCACAACTCTGGACTCACTATATACCTACATACATACTAATAAAATTCTACACAAAAACTAGTGTGACCACACGTTTGGAATAAAATATAAATTAACTGACAATATGAATATAAATTATAAGAATAAAAATTATATGACAATGTGAACACTGTTGAATATATTTAGCATATTTATACAATTTGAAATAACATAGGATTTTACCAGTTTTTTGAAAATTACAATTGTTTTTGCTGATTTAATTAAAGTTGGAAGATCGTTAAATATAATAGGTGCTACATAAAAGTAGTTTCTCTGACCAAATAAAGTATTCATTCTATCTGGCCGGAAATTGAGAGAGACACTGCCTCTAGTCAATCTATTTTGTTGTGATCTAGTAGCTGTATCCAAATTAAAAAAAAACTTGCACAACGCTTGTATGATAAATAATTGTCTAGGGCTAAGTACACCTGTCTCTTCATAAAGTTTGTCAGTGGGATAGCAAAAATCTTTTTTATAAATAATTTTCAAAAAAGTTTTTTGCACTATGCAAAGCGGAGCAAGAGCAGTTTTAGAACACGCTCCCCAACAGCATATGTTATAAGAAATTATTGACTGAATTAATGCATAATACACAGATTGAAGTTCATTAATACCAATTACATTTCTTAATTCTCTGAAAATATATATTAGTTTCCGTAACTTTTTTGATAAATTATTGATATGTACATCCCACCTTAGAAATCTATCTAACGTAACACCCAAATAACGTATAGAATCCACATTTTCAATTATATCACATTTGCAGTCAGAATAATCTTTACAATTATGAATTTTAAGTGAATACTCTGCTGATGGCACCCCTCTATTAGAAATACTGAATGTTACAAACTTAGTCTTTTTTATGTTCAGTGTAAGTAAGTTAGAATCAAGCCATTTCTTTACCCTAAGCAAGTCCTTATTACATGTGCTGTAAGTCTGATCCCAAGTAGGGGCATGAAAAATCAGTACAGTGTCATCAGCAAAAGTGATTATTTCACCACTGACATTCAGATCACAAAAATCATTTATATATACCAGGAATAATATAGGACCAAGCACACTTCCCTGGGGAACTCCATAATTTATATTTTGAAAAGTGCTTCTGTATCCCTGGACCTCAACTAATTGTGTTCTGTTTTTTAAATAACTTTCAAACCACAACAGTGGTTCTCTTTTGATCCCCAAAGCTTCAAGTTTCTTAAGAAGCAAACCGTGCGACACAGTGTCAAAAGCTTTGGCCAGATCTAAGAACACAGCCAGACATTTATTACCAATATCAAGATTTTTAGTTATAGATTTTAGAACACTGAGCAATGCATCACAAGTACTTTTACCCTCACGAAAACCATATTGATTAGCAGATAAAATATCATTCTTTTCCAAGTATGTCATAATCTGAGTTTTGACAAGTTTTTCAATGATTTTAGACACTATATTGAGTAAGGCTATTGGTCTATAGTTGTTCACGTCATATTTATCACCTCCCTTATATAATGGTATAACTTTAGCTTTTTTACAATGTGTAGGGAAATTGCCAGACTCAAAACTGAGGTTAATTATATGGGTAAGGGGCACAGCCAAAGCTGAATTATTTTGTTTGAAAAGAGATGAAGTTAAATGGTCAACTCCACTGGAGTATCCAGAACTTAATTGATTGATTGTTTTAGTAACATCTAGCACACTAACTTTTTTAAATGAAAATATAGAATTAACAACCTTTGACGGCCTGAACTCATGAGTTAAATCACTTTCACATTTACCAATGGATTTTATAAGGCTATCAGCAAATTTAAACCCCACATTACTAAAAAAGTTATTAACATAGTTTGTGGCTAACTCATAGTTTTTAGACACTTCCACTAAGTCATTATTTATTTTTAACGAGGTAAGAGATTGCGATTTTGTCTTCAAATTGACAGCTTCTTTGATAATAGACCATTTTTGCTTGATATTATCTCCAACATTATCAAATTTATTCTTGTAATATGAATGTCGAGTGGTCCTGACAATCCTTACGCACCAGTTCCTGTAGCGCTTGTAATAGTTGAACAGTTGAATATCATTTGGAGATTTCTTACTTTTCAAATGAAGGCTGTCACGTTTTCGTAGGCAGTTGATAACACCTGCAGTTATCCAGGGAGTAAGTTTTTTTATTTTAGGTTTAGAAATATTAGTAATGGTACATTCCTTTAGGCGTTGTTGAAGCAAGTGGATGAAATTGTTTGTAGCCTCATTCACTTCATCAGTTTCTAGGATTGGTAGCCACGTCTCAAGACTCAAACTATAAGTCAGCTTCGTTTCATCGATTTGAAAAGTCTTTTTATTTTTAATTGGTGTATGTTTATAAATTTTAGAAGATTCCAATTTCAGTATAACAGCATAATGGTCAGTGATGCTAGTCCGGTAAATAAAGCCAGAATGAATAAATTTAGATCTTAACATAATGTGGTCAATACATGATTCTGAGGAATTAGTAATCCTAGTTGCATCATTAATTATAACTTTCAGCTTATGCAAGGCGATTAGAGATAAATATTCTTGAGTGTTGACATTGTCATGATCCAGAACATTGATATTTACATCACCAATAATTCCTAAATTTTTTTCTTTGGAACTAGTCAGTAAGAGACCATTTAATGAGCATAAAAATTCAGAAACTGAATGCTGTGATGGAGATCTGTAAATTGCCAAAAATCTTAGGTCTTCTGGCAAATCTATCTGCAAGCAGTTTGCCCCATAAATAGTCACCTCTGAAACATCTGCTGTAATGCACTGTTTAATAAAGACAACTACTCCATCATTTTGCAATTTATTATTTACAGTCTGATAGACTTGATAGTTCGGGAGAGATGGTAAATTATTTTCATGTCGAAGCCAACACTCAGTCAGAATTATAACATCGAATAAATAATCAACAGCACTCAAAAGAACACAAAATTGGTCAAAGTTTTTCTGAATAGAACGAATATTCAAACAAATTATTGAAACATTTGCATTTTTCATCATTTCAAAACAGGTATGAGGATTACTTATAGTTAATGACAATACATCATTATCCAGATCTGTATTAATAAAGTCATTCATTTTTTTTAATTTCTATTCCCTGTTATCATATAACTCTTGAGTTATATGAGTTTCTTTAGATCATTTAGACATTTTATCACACTGATCCTCGATTCATTTTCAGAATTTTTGCGAATGAAAATCTTGTTGCGCTTGAACCAGACATATTTGTAATTCATATCTTTAGCCCATTGTTTAGTTTTCCACAGAAGCTCCTTATAGTAAGGTGTAATCACCTCCCCAATAAAAACTGAAGTATTGCTCTCTCTTGCCTTCTTACGAGCCCTTAACAACTCTTGTTGGGCTTCATCCGTCTTAAACCGTAGCATGATTTTTTTTAATTTCTTTTTTTCCTTTGATCTGTCTGGGTAAACAAAAACATTATCGACAGTATCAGGGTCGATTTCAATGCCAAGCGCATCGAAAGACCTAATAACAGTCTTCAATGGGGGCTCTTCAGGCAGTGCATCAAGTCCAGATATCTCAACACACTTTTCACTAATTATACATTGTTCAAGATCAGCAAGTTGGATTTCTAGTTTATTTATTTTCAGATCTTTTATCAAGTTTTCGTTTTCCAGATGATCTACATTTTTTTTTAAATCCAAGATCTTAGTCATATTGTTAGTCATTTCATCATATTGTTTGCTAATGAATTCAATGTTTTTTATGACTTCACTCAGCTCAGTTTCAAGATTCTTTTTAATAGTAGAGATTTCAAACTCAATCTTCTCAAAGACTTCTAGTTTCATTTCATTCAATTTTTTATCCAAGTATTTCATAATTCGATCATACTGATCATCAGATTCCATAGTTTTAGCTCTTGTTTGTACAGGATTTTGAGGCATTTTCAGATAATGTTCACAAAAAAAAAAAAAAATATATTGAAGTTATGGTCACCCCAATACCAAATTTGTTTACACTCAAATGTTATTGTTGCAAATAAAAAAAAAACACTGCTCACAACACGTCTTCACCATACAAAGATAGTATTAACACTCCCAACACATTGTGAGGAGAGTATTATGAATGAGTGTGAATACAATAAAGTAATTGGATATTTGTAATGGCCAAAATTCAAATGGTTTGAACATGATGAAAGATAAGCAATGAAAGTCAGAATAAATCAATTTACAGGCTCAAAAAGGACGGAAATTACAAACTGGAAAGAACGTGTAAGTCAGATTCTATTGGAAGGATGTTAGCAGAGTGAAGAATCACATAACTTTGATATGTTTACTATACTATAATTATAATTTATTTACAATTGTATACACCATCGCTGTCGAATATGTTAAAATCTTCTTCAAATTCTGCTGGTAAGAGGTCTAACATATCCAAATGCTCAGGCTTTGGGCTTGGGGGTTTTTCACCTCCACCAGTCTTCTTAAGAGCATGTCTATGTATGGATATGCCCTTAGCATCCAATTTCATTGTTCTCCATTGCTGCTGTATGTTCTGCAACCCTCTCACATTACTTGACATCTCATTAAATCTATAACAAACAACAATCATACATGAAAATTTCATACACTTGTTGGACTAAATAATTTAGAATTTATAAGAATTATATGAATCTTTCACACGTGACATATTCTTACCTGTTGAGGATTTTTAGCCATGCTTGTTTTTTTGCCGAGTTTGTATTTGTAACAGTTTTTTTATTTTCAATTATAGTTATATATTCTTTCGCAATTTCGCGAAGTAATTCCTGTAAAAAAATAAAGATATACTGTAAACAATGTTGTGAACAAGTATATATTAAAACAAACAATACAACAAATGAATTTATAAAATAACTAATTTATGATTTACCTTCTCTACTCGGTCCCAGTTAGATGCACGTGATTTCTTGCAATTTTCTATAATTATATTTTAAAATATGAAAATGTGCGTATGATAATATCGACAACAACAAACGTCAAAGTAAAATTAAATGGCGAATGGTTGCTAGTGGCGCTGGGACTGACGAAGGCTGGGGGCTCTGCGCATGCGCGGGTTCGAAAATACAACGTTGTCAAATTCATTTATGTTGTAAGTGTGTTGTACCTGCACACTCGTTGCACAGCGTTTATTGGTAAGATTTTCAAATAATCGCTGCACGGGCTTTGCACGGTGTGTAACTAAAACACCGGTCAACGGGTGTGCGGTGGATTTTTATTAGTAAGACTGAGAGTGTCAAAGTTTGTTTTTGCTCTCTTGTAAAATTTCTTTTTTGCAGATTAGCTAGTTTGCCATAGGAGGGACGAATTATACTTTCATATATAACTTGTTTAAAACGCACCAATGTGAATTGAGTGGGCTTCCACTGCCCTGTTCCTGTATAAATACAAGTCCACCAGGCCGTTTCCTTACCCCTCTCCACCCACATTTCCAATAGCGTAAAATCCAATGGACAACTATCCGCAAATAATCTCTCACTCAGGAACAGGGAAGTCAGTTATTTTCAATAGTCTTGGTGTTAATGTTACGAATAGGTAATTATGCTAGTTATGAGGCAGTCAGCTCCGGAGGGAGCGTTATTCATGAGCGCGTACCTCTGGCAGTGGATGCGGTCATGGCGTTACCGAGTCGTGTGGCAGGTGGTGTGCCGGAGTACATGGCTACATTTTCAAGTTATTCAATTTTCTGTCAGCTCCCCAGTGCTGAGAAGTTTGGATGGGACTGCTTTGCAACTGTTGAAGGAAAAGACCGCATGAAGCGTCATCTGACAGCCACGACAGTGGGAGTACCATGTCGCAATAATCATTATTGGCGCCCGTGTAAATCTGATGTGGCAAGTAACGGATAATAATTATATCGAAGTGTTCCGATGTGACAAGTTGTGAGATTCATGGTGTGACTGATATATATATCCACACACAAATCCACAGTACGATGATATTACCATGTTTCCCGCGCAATTCATCCTGTATAAACTTAGACTGTTTTTTTTTTATATCACTGTAGCAATTGGTCTGTCAGTAATGCAGTATTTAATTTGCGTAAATTTTGAGTGGATGAGTGAGTATCTGTATTTTGGTTTAATTTGTGTAGTATGTCATATTATAATTTGTCTTTGTTTGTGCAAGTTTGCCAAACTCCAGTAACTTAAAAATGTCTTGTCTCAAGTTCTGATCTATTTTTGCATGACAATTTAATCGACATTTATCTCATCTTCCTTGAAGAAACTTGTTTATCAATACTCAATATGTATTTCTTACCTGTGTTTCGAAGTGTTTTAGCAATTTTGCTTTTCCAATTAGCTACATTTCTCACCCTCTTCTTGCCTCTTACGATTTCCTGCACTTCCGTAGCATTAGTCTGTAGTTATTTGACCTGCTAATCCACTATTGGAAGCAACGGAATTTAAATTATTTTCTGATTCATCATCTGAGATACTTGATGAAGATCCGTTGGAAGATGAACAGGAACTACTTGTAGAAGAGCTATTTGACAAAGAACTACTCAGCTTTCTCGTGGCTGCATCATGAAGTAAACTGGGAACATTACCCGTTGACCCAGATCACTGTACACAAAGTGTCACATCGCACTCTTGGCACATAAATCTTGGTGTGTCTTTTCTGCATTTTGTTCGCTTGGTGGTGTGACTACAGACATGACATTTCCTCTGTGTCCTGCTCTTTTGGGCTTGTGTTTGTGTAACTGGGCAAGGAAAATGCCTTTCTTTTAGCCGTATTGGCATATCTTCCACTTTTCTTCCGCCTGATGTAGATGGCCTTGCTGTGTGATATTTTTCACACATCTGTGAAATTAGGATTTCCCTGTATTCTCCGAATGATAATTTTTTTTGAGTTATGAATTTATGCAAAAAGAACGCATTTAGTGTACAACAGTCCACTAATCTAAAAAATATCTTTTTATACCACTTAAAAGATTTGCGGGAGCTGTCTGCGAAACCCAAAATTCTGTCAACTTTGTCGACTGCTCCCATGTTTTTAGTGTATTCCACAACAGCCTCTGGCTTAATTTTATGTTGTCCAGTGGAATGTCGATTTTGGTCGTTGTTACCATTTTTGCTTCGTGCTTGGTTGATAACATGACTATTTCCCTCTTATCTTTCCACTTTAAAGCCATTACTCCATTCGAATGTACAAATTCCACATCGCCTTTCTTCATTTTTTTGTTTTGGAACTTCGGCATCATTTTTCGGTTCAATCTAGCTGTTCCACAGGCATTTGTATTATTTTCTAATAAAAAGTCAAACAGAACTGCACTGGTATACCAGTTGTCAACGTATAACGTGTGGCCATGGTTTTTACAACAGACCCTGATATCCCCAGTTGTTCCACTGTTTCATAATCTGATTGTGAACCCATGTATACAATTACATCTAAAATGTACCCTGTAAGGACATCACACAAAACGAACAACTTTATGCCAAAACGATGTCTCTTGGAAGGGATATAAATTTTAAAAGAAAGTCTACCCTTCCAAAGTAATAGGCTCTCATCGATACATAGGTTTTCGTATGGGTAAAATGTTTTTTTAAAAATTTCTCTTATTCCGTCTAACAAATTTTTAATTTTGTTGAGCTTATTTGTGGCCGGCAAATCATTATCTACGAAGGGAAGAGCCCTAAATAACAAGAAGAAACGATCTTGTGAGAATAAGGTTTTGAAGAAAGGGGTCTCAATAATTTTGTTATTTGACCAATACTTTTTTAAATTATTTTTTCCCACTAAGCTCATCAGCATGATGGTCGCGATGAACATATATATTTCTTCTACGGTACTATCCACCCATTTCATAAGCTTGGATTTTGAATCCGTTGCTTTTCGTTTTAGAGCCTCTGCATACTTGTTAGTTTCCGTAGATATCATGCCTACAATATCTCTGGTCATAAAGAGTTCGAAAAAATCTAATTCAGTCGAATCTTCACTAATACTGAACCCTGCACCTAAACCAGATATAAAGAGAGAAATTAGAATTTGACCATTCTCGAGGTTCCTCTCTTCTACGTTTTGATGTGGATGGTGCACTCTCGTCTTCTGATTCAGATTCTTCTGATTAACTTTCTGATTCAATCTGAATATCGTCTAAGTTTTCGAAGACCTCTTCGTCTTCACTTTCCATCAGGGCGTTATAAATATCGTCTTCGGTTAAACCAGACATGATAGCGATCTTTAAAAAAATCGTAAAAACTTCCACTAAAAAATTGTCACTGTCAAAACATAAAAGATAATTCACAATATTACAAACAGTTAATAAAAAGCACTAAAAGTAAATTATTTATGAATATAAGCAAAAAAATGGGCACTTCAATATAAATATTATCGTTTTTATCGAATAAAATAATGAACAAAACTCGCAATATTACGGCGCACGTGGTTAGAAGGTTTGTAATCTTACAAGACAATACAATATGGCCGCGCGCTGATCTCGCTCGAATGTTTACGTACCTACAAAAATTCCGGGACTTTACAAATCTGTAATATATTAACCAAAAGTTATGAAGAATATCCCATAGATGGCAGGGGTATACTAAGTTTTGGCGATATTATTTGTATAACGCCGTAATATTGACAGACGTACATGTACGGCCATACTCAATTTTGAACTTTTATTTCTCGCCGTACATGTACGGCCATACCGATTTAGAGGTTAATCAATTAACGTTATACTACTCAATAATAATTAAAGGAATTCTTTTGGATTGTGACCATTTTCACAGTGAAAATCATTAAAGAATGAAAAACCATTTTCTATAAAATTTGTGGTCACAGTGATAACAATTTTTTTTTGGAGAGTACTTTCTAAAAATATTTTTTCATACCTTTCACTAATCAATTTTTTTACCGTGATATAATTATATGAAATATCATTAACAATATCGGAATGAGGGCACAATAATCCACCTCTGTCCATATTTTTACTGTGATATAATTATATGAAATAGCATTAACAATATCGGAATGAGGGCACAATAATCCACCTCTGTCCATATTTTTACTGTGATATAATTATATGAAATAGCATTAACAATATCGGAATGAGGGCACAATAATCCACCTCTGTCCATATTTTTACCGTGATATAATCATATGAAATAGCATTAACAATATCGGAATGAGGGCACAATAATCCACCTCTGTCCATATTTTTACCGTGATATAATCATATGAAATAGCATTAACAATATCGGAATGAGGGCACAATAATCCACCTCTGTCCATATTTTTAATTAGATCTTAAATTTGTTCTAACTGAATACTTTTATTTTTTTTTAAATCAATAAAGTCTGAAGCATCACAATCAAAATCAAATTGAAAAATAGAAGAAATGGCTAAGCAATCTTTGAAATAATTTTGTGAGGGACTGTGAACATTGACACTGAATGTACCTACCAAGTGTACTTGAATTCAAATGCAAGGGAAGTAAATTTTGGAGCCTTAATTTATTTTCAATTTCAAATATATGAAGCACTGAAATTAAAAATTGTGAGCCAGCCATTGTTCTATATTTACTAAATCTGTTTTCTAGAGGATCTGTTTGAATTTTGCCAGGAAGGAAATATTTAAATTTTAATTCATTGAAACAGTACTGAGAAAGTTCTATTAAACCATTAGTAGTGTGTGATACAGCGTCGTGCGTCTCATTCGTCAAAGAGTTGACATTTTTATTTTTAATTAATTTCCAATAATATAACCAAGTCAAAAACTTTTTCAAAAATATTACATTATCATCCTGTTCCCCGGGCAATTTGGAATTTTGCCAATCCTTTAAAAGTTGTTTTTACATTTACAATATATGTACCACCACTTACATATATTAAATCTATATAATCAGAAGTTTCTTTATAATTTTTCATATTATGAATAGGACCTAGTTCTAATAGTGCCTGATAATTTCTAAGTGCCTAATAATTTCTAAGTGCCTAGAGTTCTAAGTGCCTAATATTCATTAAAAATATTCAATACAATCTTTACATTTTGTTTTTCAAAACTTTTGTGACTGATTGATTTTTATGTGAGACCATATGAATATTTAACTAAGAAGCAATATTCAATTGTATGCATTTTTTTAAAATTAGAAAAGCATGAGGTGGCTAAATTTTCATTATTGTCAAACGCAGGTTATATAATGGTTTGCTGGCTATCTTTTTGATTGATCCAATTATTAATTTCTTAAACATTTAAAAATATGAAGAGTCAATGACGAAGAAGAGAGGAAGAGATTGGTCATACGGGTGGATATACAGTCCCTGGCCAAATTATTAGACGCACTGCAAAATTTCATGTAAAATATTAATTACCGGGTGATATTGTACCGTTTTATTATTTTAAATTGATTTGTTTTTTATTTTTATATTATCCAATCAATAACTAATTTATTTGACATGAATAAAACAGCATTAATTTAGAAAAGCACAAGTTTATTAAGTTTTAAAGAAAAGTGAAATTAATGTTAGTATAAGTCAATATTTAGTTGAGCCACCTTTAGCCGCTATCAAAGCTTTAATTCTGCGCGGCATGCTATCAATACAAGACTGTACTGTCTCCTGCATTTGAGGATGATGATTCCACACATAGATAATCTTTTCTAGGAGCTGGGTTTTGTTGGTAATCACATCTTTAGCCACTTCTCTTTTCATCAGCTCCCACACATTTTCAATCGGGTTCATATCAGGGCTATTACCCGGCCAATCCAACAGAGGGATACTTTTTTCTGTCAAAAAAGCTTTAACAGACCGAGCAGTGTGGCAGGGAGCTCCATCTTGCATGAAAGTGAATGGTTCCCCATTTGGAAACCATTCTCTGAGCTGCGGAATCAACCGATTTTGTAATACTTCTTTGTACTGATCTTGCCTCATTATTCCTTTGACGACGTACAGACGTCCAGTGCCCTTGCCGCTGATGACTGACCAAATCATCACTTTGGTGGGATGTTTAACCGTCGGGACGACACAATCAGGATGAAACTTTTCTCCATAACGACGACGCACATACTGAGCTTTATTCTGCAAAATTTCGAATGTGCTTTCGTCACTGAAGCAGACCTGTCAAAAATAGGAAAAATATATAAACTTCCATGTTTATTTGCTTTATTTAACTGAAAATGATAATAATGTATCAATTTTTTATTTAATTGCTGTATCTTACCGATCTCCAGAAGTCCACATCTTTGTCTTGCCATTGTTTGGCCCACTTCAGGCGCTTTACTTTCATTGCAGCTGTTAACTTGGGCTTCCTGGCGGGGCGACAGGCCTTGAAATCTAATTCTTTCAATTTTCTTCGAACAGTGCGCTCAGAAACATTTACGCTAGCATCCTGGAGTTGTGATTTTATTACCTTTGTGGTAGCAAACCTGTTTTCTAGACAAATTTTCTTCAAAACTCTCTCTGACCGTGGAGTGAAAATTGGTTTTCTACCGCATCTTTTCTTTCTTTTCGGGCTTAATTCCTCCCCTGACTCAATTTTATTTTTTATGCGTCGTACACTAGCTTCAGAAACTTCCAATCTTCGTGATATTTCTCGGTTTGTAAATGTTTTCACCATCACAAGGGCCTTCACTTCAGCTTTTTTAAGTTGTGAAAGATCGCCTTTTCTACCCATAATGAAAATAGTCCAATTACTTTTTTAAAACACTGCATACAAAATAAACTAATAACTGAGTAGTATAAAACTGTTAAACAAACAATTACAGTCCATAAAGCCACAGAAACACGTCCGTACCTGTCTCGATTCCGATCGCGACTGATACAGGTTTGTACTTGTTTACGTTCATGTATCACTTTGTCAACACAGTGTTGCCATATATTAAAAATAAATACAAATATGTAGTCTACGACAATTCTTTTAAATAAAAATCAATAATATTGTAGTTTAAATATACCATTATTGCATAAAAACACGTAAGAAACATAAAATTACTAAAAAAAATACAGTGCGTCTAATAATTTGGCCAGGGACTGTAGGTATGTAATACTTTATTTAGGAGGAGATGTAAATGAAGCCATTGCCTTTCTATTGATGGCATTATTGTCAGTAACAATACATATTACTTTAAAACCAATTTTATGAAGTCCAAGGACAATTTTTTTAATGACTCGGTGTGATTGCTGGGACCCTATTCTCCAATGTCGCCTATCGATGTCGTATGCGACATTTTATTATTTTCGCACGATTTCTAGAAAATGGTATTCTCGAGTCTCGCATGCGACATAGTCGAATGAAAATCGTGCGAGATTTTGACGAGTGGTATAGGACCATTCGACATACAATGTCGCATGATTTATCTGTCAAAAATAGCCGCCATATTGCCATTTACGTACGTCAAGCGTCCTTGTCAAAAAGTGTTTTCGCGATTTTGTTAATTCTGTAGCTTGTAACTATGGCTAGTTTCGACGAATTGGTAATTTTATCTATTGGACAATATAACAATATTAACGGACGACGAAACAATTCCAAAATAGTGGATGCTTTCGCACAAAGTGATACGGCCTTCATAAAACACTTTCGCCTCAACAAAAATCTTGTAAAGTTCTTAATCGACGTTGTTACTCCTCACATGTGTGTGCCATCTCGAGCATCTGCATTGAGTATCGAAACCAAGGTAAGTTCATCATTTTTGGTTAAACCAATATTTCCCAAGGGTTTCATTGTAGACTTTCATGAATGAGATTAAGTCAAAAATCAATACTATAAACTTTTTTAATCTTTATATGAATGCATGAACACTTATTGTATTATAAGAGATGGTTTATTACAAATGTAATAACATTCATAACTATTCCTAAGTGAGCATTAGAATAATTTGTCGTATGTTTCACCTCTCTCTACAATTTTACACATAAAACGTACATTTCGTTATGAAGATCAAGATTTGACATTTAGAAACACGCTTAGACACTTGAAAAAGTAGATACACTCATGGATTCATGTTTACTTAGCTGTCATTGAGTTTTTGTTAACCTACTACATATTATATTAAAATTCATGATTATTTTCAGGTTCTGACAGCCTTGAATTTCCTGGGCACAGGATCCTATCAGTTACCTGTGGGGAGTAACATAAATAATAATATATCGCAATCTTCCGTCTCAAGATCTTTGAGTGAATTTGTTGATGTTCTAAATAAACCAGAAATTTTTAATACATGGGTAAAATTTCCGAGCACAATCCAAGAGTTGAGGAGTATAAGAAATAGGTAAACTAAACTATTTAATTACTTAAGGTACTGAACTATGTGAGATGTTATTTACGATTACCTGGCTCTTACGGGACCCCCGAAAATAATAATAATAGTGGAAGCACTATTCTATGCTGGTGCGTCACAGCAACATTTAACTATACAACCTATAAATTGTATGTAATTATAATTATGAAGTGTTAATACAATTGTAATCAAATCAAGATCAATAAATAAATAATAAGATTGATTTTAGCTGGTTGTGGATAAACTTAATATTTTCAATTACTTACATTGATCTACAAAACTAATCAAATCATTTCCTACACCAAAGTCGTTAAAAATCTTGGTATCAAATCTTGGTGGCAAGACTATGGAACACCTTAAGTGATGATATTACGACGTCTCAATCAATTCAACTTTTCAAAAAAAGACTAAAGCTGTTATGCCTGTCTAATAACTCTTAATTAACACTCCTTCTCCATTCTCTCTCTCCTTCCACAACCTCTACCTCATTCCTTTCCTCGTCGCTGTGATTTTACTTCTTATCATGTTATGTGTTTTGTCAATCTGTTTTTTTTTATAATATATAAATATAGGTTCTTTTCATCATAACTGTAATGTACACTTCAATATTTATGGCCTCACATTGCTTTGGTTGGTTGGAAGAAATTTCCTTATGGCAATAAATCTGCCATTGTACACATTATGTACATAAAGTTAATAAATAAATAAACAAAACTAACTTTTTGTTTCAGGTTTTATAGAAAGTACAACCTTCCAGGTATAATCGGATGCATCGATTGTACCCATGTTGCAATTGTACCGCCAGCAGGTAACAACTTAAATTATCCTGAACATGTGTACGTGAACCGTAAAAGTTACCACTCAATTAACGTGCAATTAATTTGTGATGAAGCGTTAAAAATATTAAACGTCAATGCTTTGTTTCCTGGCAGCACTCACGATTCTTTCATATGGAATAACAGCTTAGTAGAGCCAGCACTTAGAAACCTGTACCGTGGTGGTCATGAAGGATTTTACCTTATTGGGGATTCAGGATATCCTTTGAGACCCTGGCTCCTAACACCATTAAATTCTCCACAAGGAGAAGCAGAGGAGCGTTTCAATAATGCTCTTTGTAGAGTAAGAGCGACAATAGAACGCTGCAATGGTGTGTTAAAAATGCGATTTCGTTGTCTTTGCAAGCAAAGAATGTTGCATTACACACCAGAAAAGGCAACAAAAATTATCAATGCGTGTGTAGTGTTACATAATATGTGTGTTGCTAATAATTTCAGTCTTCCACATTATTTGGAAGATCAAGATGTTGATTTAGGACTGCTGGATCCATTAGATATACCAGATGGTGCATCTAGTAGATCTAATGGTAATTGTACTAACAGAGATTTGTTAGCTGGTAGGATATTACGAACAAGGCTTATAAATACTTATTCCACATAATTATCAAAATGTTTATGAATATAAGTAAAAAACACTATGATTACATTCTATATTTTTAAATTTTGTCTTCTAATAGCCTGTTTGTTTTTTATGTTTTCAAAGAGATGGTCTGTTTTTTTCTTGAATGAGTAATATTTTTGTAAATTTAAATAAGGATTTTTTATATTTTCTTTATATTGTGTGATAAGCATGTAAATAAAAGAGTATTGCATAAAAACTACCAGTTATTATTTATCCATACCGATCCTGTTTTCCATGAATTTCTGTCCTATTTCTATAATTTATTTCTGAACATATTCCTAGTGTACCTAATCATTGTATCGCATGAACCTTTTTTATGAACAAAAAATTGTAAAGAAATAGAATAAGTGCTATCACATAGCATGTCTGAAGAGAAAACTGAAGAGTTTCACATTTTGTGTTTGCATCAATGTATTTTTAATAAAATTAAAATTTTTGGTTTTTGTCAATCAGAAAAAAGTTGTATGAAATAATATGGTAAATAGGTGGTAATTAATATTATAAAAATTTAAAAACTTAAAGAAAAAAAAAAAAAGTATCTATTTACTGTGGCATAGAAAAGAATTTATTTACAAAAAAAGAACACAAATAAGCTTAAAGTATTTACAAATAAAGACAAGATGAAATAATTTATTTATATACGCATTATGTATACTTGAGACAAATATATCAATGATATTATATAAACTAAAATAAACATAAAGAAAGAAGTAACAATTAATTGAAATAAAAGATTTACATACAAGAATAAAAACAGAGAGGAGGCGAGATGAAAACATATTATAAAAAATAATTTGTATTTGAAAAATTACTCGTCATTAGCCACCCTAATTAAATTAAAACACATTATGTATTTTTGAGACAAATATATCAATGATATTATATTAACTTAAATAAACATATAGAAAGAAGTAACAATTAATTGAAATAAAAGATTTACATACAAGAATAAAAACAGAGAGGAGGCGAGATGAAAACATATTATAAAAAATAATTTGTATTTGAAAAATTACTCGTCATTAGCCACCCTAATTAAATTAAAACACATTATGTATTTTTGAGACAAATATATCAATGATATTATATTAACTTAAATAAACATATAGAAAGAAGTAACAATTAATTGAAATAAAAGATTTACATACAAGAATAAAAACAGAGAGGAGGCGAGATGAAAACATATTATAAAAAATCATTTATATTTGAAAAATTCACACGTGATTAGCCACCCTAATTAAATTAAAACACATTATGTATTTTTGAGACAAATATATCAATGATATTATATTAACTTAAATAAACATATAGAAAGAAGTAACAATTAATTGAAATAAAAGATTTACATACAAGAATAAAAACAGAGAGGAGGCGAGATGAAAACATATTATAAAAAATCATTTATATTTGAAAAATTCACACGTGATTAGCCACCCTAATTAAATTAAAACACATTATGTATTTTTGAGACAAATATATCAATGATATTATATTAACTTAAATAAACATATAGAAAGAAGTAACAATTAATTGAAATAAAAGATTTACATACAAGAATAAAAACAGAGAGGAGGCGAGATGAAAACATATTATAAAAAATAATTTGTATTTGAAAAATTACTCGTCATTGGCCATCCCAACTAAATTAAAACACATTATGTATACTCGAGGCAAATATATCAATGATATTATATTAACTTAAATAAACATATAGAAAGAAGTAACAATTAATTGAAATAAAAGATTTACATACAATAATAAAAACAGAGAGGAGGCGAGATGAAAACATATTATAAAAAATCATTTATATTTGAAAAATTACTCGTCATTGGCCATCCCAACTAAATTAAAACGCATTATGTATACTCGAGACAAATATATCAATGATATTATATTAACTAAAATAAAGAAGTAACAATTAATTGAAATAAAAGATTTACATACAATAATAAAAACAGAGAGGAGGCGAGATGAAAACAAACCAATAACCACTATTTCTTGAACGAAGCGGCAATCTTTTCGAGGGCAATAGTTTGCCGCTCCATTAATATTAATTTTTTTTCTAGGTATTTCTCCTTAATTTCCAATTTTTTGCCAGCTAATACCACCAACTCATCTTGTACTCCTCGTCTTCTAAGAAGAGGCGTGATTCTCTCTCGTCGTTCCAAACTAGGGAACTCCTCTGCAGCTGTCGAGCAGTTGAATCTTTCCCCTATTGGGAAATTTATTTCCTTTGTTGGGAAATTAACAACTTCCCCTGCATTCTCATTAGTTGGTTGATCAATTATAACGTTGACCTCCGATTCTCCACTTTCTGAATGGCCAACTATCAATGTTGGCGTGAGCATAGTTACTATGGCCTCTTCCGACGGGGTCAACTGACTGCCAACGGGTGGCCCTCCACCAGTCCCTCTCCTTTCCCTTCGCAGAGCAGCCTCTTTTGATTTGGCTTTGGATCGGATGTCATGCCATGTCTGTAAAGAATAAAACAATGATAATATTATTCAGTAAAATTATACCTACATTTGTGGTCTTACAACTTAACAAATCTTTATAAAAATTTAAATAATTTCAAGCATTGAAAGAATCTAATAAGTCATCATCATCAGTGGCTCCACAGCCCGGGATGGGCCTTGGCCTCCTCAAGGAATTGTCTCCATTGCACCCTGTCCATAGCCTTCTCTCTCCAGTTCCGCACACCGGCTGTCTGAAGGTCCCTTTCAACTCCATCCATCCATCGTAGTCTAGGTCTTCCCACATTTCTTCTTCCCTCCGGACATGTTGTAAGGATTCTTTTTGGCGTGATCATCTTCCATACGATGCACGTGTCCTAACCAGCGAAGCCTCCCAATTTTTATTGTTTGAACAATATTCGGTTCGTTAAATAGGCTCTCTAGTTCATGGTTGTATCTAATTCTCCACGTGCCTTCATAGCATTGAAAGAATCTAATAAGTAAATACACTAATTCATATTTTGTTCTATAGGTTTTGACATGAATGCAAATGTTAAAACCACCATTTTTTCAAAATTGACTTAGATTAGGTGTCAAATATTGATATAATAAAAAATGTAACAGTATTTACTTATGCTAAGCGTTAAACAAAAGTTATATGGTAAAGTTATTTATTCCTTATCAATTTTGAACGATAGTTAACACGTGGTTTCAAAATGTGGTTATTTTCACTCGTTTTACTTGTCAACAATAAGAAGTGTATTCGATAGAAGCACGTCATTTTGTTGATTAAGAAAGCTTGTTTTATTTTATCATAAAATCATTAAATTTCTATTTAAAAAACAGCTCAAAACAAAATCTCAAAAATGAATGCTGCTTACCTTCCGCCAATGCATCCAATCCTTGTTTGCACCGGGAATCGAATTCAGTTTACCGGCGATTTCCATCCACCGCATTTTCGCCGTATTCCTCGAAAATGTATTGGTAAATTTGCCGGACTGCAACTCCTTTTCTTCATTCATTAATTCCACCAACATGTTCTTTTGTGCATACGAACAATAATTCATTTTTTCAATTAAATATATTAATTGTTAACCCGTGACCGATCAAAATCGTGATGGTATCCGTAAGTATTATAAAAGTCTTCGGGTAAACAGCACAGAAGTGACAGAAGTAAACTTGTACACAATAACAGAGAGCGTCGCAATTCGCAATGAACGAAATGCAAAGATTTATCATAGAATTGCATTGAAAAAGTTTCTGTTTTGACAACCATAGACAAAAATGGCAAAAAAAAAACATAAAAACTATTTCAAACGCACCCCAAATGCTCTGTTGCCACTACTTTCATGTGACATTTCGATGTCGAACGATTTTAATGTCGAATGATTTCAAGAATAGACTAAAAGCCTATCATGCGACAAATCATTCGACATTTTTTAGGCGACATAGGCGTATGCGACATTAATCATGCGAGATTGGAGAATAGACCCCCTGAGCATTAATTTTCCTGACAGGCAATATGTGAAGAAAGTAAACTCTGGATCATAAATACATGAGCCGTGTTAGCAGCACTTTCACAATCATATGCACCCCCTACAACATTAACACCTTTATAATCAAAATATGGCTTTATATGAATTTCATCTAATATCAATGTGACTGTATGGTCTGACTCAGAGAGATAACTATATTATTTGTTGATATATCCAAGAAAGTTATCATCTGTTTGTCAAATTGAGGATTACTATTGTAAGATGAACATATGTTATGTAGTGTACGAGTACTGGGCAAAATCAACAATTTTGAATGACGCAAAAACTTGTATGCATGTGGTGATATTAAATATAATAAACTACAAATTGTTAAAAAATTTAGAGAGTACCTGTACCTTTCCTTCTTACTATGAATCAAATTAAATTTTTCTAGAATAAACTCCATGTATGGTTTCAGTTCATCCGATACACGAGTATTGGTATGATGTGAAAGTAATTTTTCTACCGTAGCGTAATGAGATTTACTATCCTCTATTTTATTATGAACAAACTTTTTCATATTTTCTAAAATTATATTAATGTTATTCACTAGTCTTGGATATGCGTCATGATTAAATATTTTTAATTCTTCTTGATAGTAATATAAATGAAATAAACAGGTTATAATATATTGTAACAGAGACAGTAATGCAAGGGGGCGAGTCATCCACTAAAATAAATAATACTGATTGTTCTCTTTAATTATTGTCCAATCACTATTGACACATTCTCCGTCTATACACTGTAAAAATTCACTGAAAGAACTGAAGCACTTTCTATTGTCATAATCACTTTTTGATACTATACTATTGTCCTCAATTCTTCTTTTCTTGTCTTCGACGTTCTATCTCCTTACTGTTCTGGTTGGGAGATATTTAGGGCAATTAGGGAATATTATAGGTATTGCCCCAGATTTCAACCTAGGTCGTTGCAATGGAGTCTTGTCCTTGCCAACTCATTGTACATCTTGCTCCGAAAAGTGTAGCTCGCACACCTGAAATATTAACTAAATATAATTGAATAATATGTATTTTCATAAACAAAAACTTCCACAGATGACAACAAATATATTGGTACCTAATAGAAAAATATAAATCACTATGGCCCGGTATTACAGTCTGAGTTTAAGAGCTAAACTCAAGCTTTACAAAAATATAGCGTATTACAGTGTCCGTTTAGGCCTAATCTTCCCTCAAATACGTCACTAAAACGACAAATATTTAACTCAACGTTTCTGGCGGATTAAGTACTTAACGGTGAGTCAACTGTCATTTGCTAGGCAACGCGTGTAGTTTCAGTTTCTATCACTAGAGGCGTTAGGCAACGAGTGTAGTTTCAGTTTCTATCACTAGATGCGCTAGTTGTATCGACGTTGGCGCCACACAACAAAATAAACTGACAGCCATATTGAAATGAACATGGGCATTTAAAAGCATTATTTTGGTGAAAAAAATTAAATCTACCATGTTGGTTAGTAAAACAATATTATTTCAAGTGGTAGCGTCCAGTTTTGAAGTTCGTATTATTTGAGGTTATTTAAAATTTAACAGATAATAACTACAGTAAAAGTAAAATATTTCTATAATTGAAGATTTAGTAACTGACATGTCATATTGCACTGTAATACGGAAATGGATTAAATCTCCCCTTAACATTAATCTTAAGTTTAACAAACTCAATGAGTTGAGGGCCGACTGTAATGCCGGGCCTATAACATACATAATATAATGTAAAAACAGACTCACATTCATATACCATCTCAAACATAACATGATTGTTTGTTATTTATTATACTTAATCTTACAAATGTTAATGTTTTCTTCTTTCAAAATATGGTTTACATGGGCTTACCAATGGTTTTTTGGCCTATTATAAAAGTTGATATATTATACGTCAAAACAGGTATTTGTTCTTGTAAGCGTCACAATGTTTTGACATTTGAATACGCACTAAATATAAAAAATTAATAAAAATAGATAAAAACATGAAAAGTGAATAAATATATTAATAATTATTAAAATTCGTCTACGTACCCTGGTATTCGTAGTAATTTTAATATCTTGATGTATCGCACGCTTCCATTTGGCAATCATAGGTTCACTGGACGGGAATTTAAATATGGCCACTTTTAGACCTTTCACACTATAATTTCCCCTGTAATTAGGTACACAACACTTAAACGGCATTTTAAATAGTAATTTTATAAATCTTACTAGCGGACCCGACAGACGTTGTTCTGCCCGAACAATTTGTGAAACAATTATTATTCACTGAGCAAACTTACATTTTATTGTTCGATGAGCCGCTGAACACTTTGGAGGTTAGATTGATTGACATTTCGTATATAATTGCAATACAGCATATATATGGTCTGGACACAGAAACGAACAAATTGAAATATGAATATTAATGAAACATTGAACAGAAATTAAAATTCCATGCACATGTATACAATTGAAATATGAATTATATCGAAACAGAGCGAAAAGAACTTTAAATGTCAAAAAAGCCAAACTATGACGCAAGTGACAGATTTCTAGTGTTGTCAGATGGAAAAAACTAAACATTGCCAATTTGACATATAAATTATAGTTATAAAAAATCATATTTTATTTTTATTATATTAACTAAATTTAAACCATTCAGGGACTCACACAAACACACACAAAAAAATCATCAAAATCGGTTCAGCCGTTTATGAGGAGTTCAGTGACATACACACTTACAGAAGAATTATATATATAAAGATAATATAATATTGAAAAGAAATGTGTTAAAATTAAATTTAAAAACAGAACGACGCGCTCTCCACGAAGGATTTTTTTAAAATGGCGAATATTCATATAGGACCGCTGGATATTAACGGTACTACTGGATAATACCCATATTGTACCCTAAGCCTACTCAGGTAAAATGTGTGACGTTATTTTCTCAAGCTTAAAGGTCTTCTGATTCTGGTGGTGATGCTAATATCCCCTTGGGTCAGTGAGGAGTAATAATAGAAGGCTATGTAATAAATAGCATGTAAATTATTTTATATTATGTGGTTGTTATATCTATAAAAGCGACTTGTGTAAACATCATCAATCGTAATAAAAAAATTCTATCCTAATATTGACACACAATACCTCAATATGTAGTCTGATGTGTTTTATTTATTTATTTATTTTTATTTATCTATTCAAACAATATTTGATTTGATTTGGGAACCATGTGATTCATATTAATTACACCAACTTATTTAACTAGTCTCTTTCTATGGTTCTGAAATAAAAATCGCATCAGAGATTGGATTTATGACAGGTATTATGACGGACATTGGGATCTGGTTGATCTGTTTTGTGTGAGCCTATATGTTTGTAGTGATAATGATTGTGATTGCAGAAAGTTGAGATTGTATACATATTTAGCTTGGAATGGGAAAAATCACCTGGTTCATAATTGCATATAATTGTCAATATAAATTGTTAACTGCTAGCCCTAGAACAGGATTTCCTAGTTGGGCAGCAGTAATATACTTATGTATTGTTGTCATTATAAACATGGTGTGATAAATAAATAACAAAAAAAAAACAATATTAAAATTTTTCCAAGATAATAATGTGGGAAAAAAATTAACTGGTTGACAACCTCCGATAAATTTTTTGTTTATGGTGAGACGCTAGGAAGTATGTAGAGGTAAAGTGGAAGGTTTAAACGCATTTTTATGCTGGCTTCACTATGATAGGTTGGAAATACCATTCCTAATTATTGATTTCTTGGTATATGATTTAATTATTTATAAGGGTTTAAGTAGAGGTGAAGTAGATAAATCTAAGGAGTGTCCTATTGGTATTATTTTTTATTATAATACTTTCCAGCATCTCTAATATATCAAATTTTTTCCCTTTATTACATTTATGTAGAATTTTTACATTATTATCTACTGTAAAGTCATGTTGAAGCTCGTTTAAATGAGTTGCAAAATTAGAAGTGTCTCGATTTAATCTTTTACATCTTCAGTGTTCTGTTATTTTCTGTTTAAACGTTCTACCGGTCTGACCAATCTATGAACCCGTACACGTATTGCAATTTAACTCTTACACACCAATTAGTTGAATGGATTAATTTTGCCTTTGTTATTTAATAATATTCTTTTTGGCTATTTTCTTAATAAAATATTTCAGATTTTTATACATGCTTTGCCAATTTGATTTAACTCAGTTTTACCCAGTGATCTGAATTTTCTTGCTGAGATATAAGTCCCGGAGCAACAACAGTTAGGAAAAACTTCTTTTTATTTTTTCATATCATGTAATGTACTAAATTTTCTTTGTAACCATTGTTTGTTGCTAAATTTTGTATGATATTGACTTACGTTATTATAATCTGTTTGTGACAATGGAACATTTAGCAATCTATTAATTAAGGAATGAAATGTTGATGCCTTAAAGGACGTAAGTATGAATTCTAGAGTGGCCCTGAATTTCCGCAGCATCTTAAATAGGGCAGCGGGGAACTGTAGGGTAGACGAACTCGCCAGAGTAGGTACCTTGTTATCTCTAGATAATATTAAGCACAGACCTGGATTCCCTATGGCAACATGTAAACTCTGGGTCAGTGAAAAACGACTGCTTGTGCTAACCAGGGGTAGTTTGAGGAAAGCACATGCTCCATTGCCAAATAAACATGGCCAAAATCAAATGCAGGGACGCCACAGTGTTATGCAAAACTTGTATGTGTTTATGAGGTGTTCAATTGGCCCACTATATTTTGTCTATTACTATACTCGGATGGGGCTCTAATTTTGGTAGGGCCACGGAGATGTATATTTTGCTGGAAGTATGCATCATACAAATACCGTGTAATGCCACAGTTACTTCCATCAGTAACACTACCAATAGTCCTACTCCTAGCGTCCTCGAGTGGTCTTTATAAGATCCCGCGAGCCCCGGGCAATGTGGTTACTGGCAATACCATCACCCATAGCAAATAGGAGAGGATGAACGGCGATTCTTCAGCGCCATAAAACTGGAATCCCTTTCCCAGCTAAGGGAAGGAAAACCCCTACAAAAAAACCGCCCAAGCCAAGGTATTGCAACAACGTGCCGAGGGCTGAATGGCACCAGGGTAATATGGTGTCGCTAGCGTTGTGCCCTCCGGAAACCGGTCCGAATCCGGAGAGTAAGCAGGACTTGCCATGACGTGGGGCTCCGTTATGGTCGACCCTTTATTTCCCCTTACTTTTCTTAGGTCTGGAAGTTGCCTTGTCGACTGAATGACCGTACGAACCAGTTGATATGAATAAAAATACAAATAAACCTAAAAACCTGCCCGCCCGAAAGGGGGGGCCCAGACTCGCCTGCAAAGGAGAGTCATTACCCGCCGTAACCGGAGGTAACGCAGCCATAGCTGTATCCGCCCAAAAGGGGGGACCAAGACCTGTCTGCAAAGGGGGGTCGTCAACCACGTCAGAGGCTGTATCCAAGGCCGCCAAGCCTGGAACAGAGGCAAAGAGGACCACCAGTAAACGTATAACCGCCTCACTCTTAAAATATAGGGAGAAGAGAAAAGCACAAAGACTGGTGGACAGAATAGGGAGCAATCCTGAAAAAGATCTCACTAAGGAGGAAGTAGATCTCTTGAAATGGGCCAGAGAAGTCCTGAAGAGGAGAGAGGAGACTGGACCCAGTCTGTCTTCCTCCACTCCCAAGTCTCTTGGTACAAAAAGACAAAGAACAGAGGAGGGTCCCCAACCTATGGCCAAGAAGTGGAGGCAGGAGCTCCCCCCAAATAATAGATCACGCCCATATAGTGAGGTTGCAAAAGACTTCATTACATGGGCAGTGATCGATAAAAGCATTCCAGATGGCTCCATTTCTCCGGGGAACTGGAAGAAGGTAGCGACAGCACTCTTCAGAGTGTACAAGGAGGTTGTCACAGAAAACCCCGGTCCAGCTCCATTATGCAGAGATGCAGGTTGGTACCAAGGGGGCATAAAGCTGATCGCCGGTAGAGATCAGCGCTCAGCAGATCTCTACAAACTGGGGATCTCAAAAATAGGCGAAGTGTGGCCAGGCGCGAGGATCGAGGTCGTCTCAAAGGATTTGATCCCATGTAGACCAAGATCCCGAGTCTGGATCCCAGCAATACCGGCCGAACCGAAGGAGATATTGAAGCTCATCCAGATGAGTAATCCGGAACTACCAACCCAAGACTGGAAAGTCGTTAAGGCGGGTAGAGTTCAGGGTAACATGAGGAATGCTTTAATTATCCTTAACAAAGAGGCGCTTGCACATCTAGAAAAGACTCGTGGCGTAATCAGATACGGTTTCGAAGTCATTACACTGCGAGTCTACAAGAAGGACTTAAGGGCATGCAGTGGTACTGCTAGTGGTTCTCCCAAATCATCCTGTCCATCATCTTTACCGATTGCGGAGGTGATGGGTGGTATGGACGAAAAACAGCTTCCCTTAGAACAATCTAACCCATCGCCTTTACGGATTGAGGAGATGATAGGTGGTATGGACGAGAAACAGCGTCCCTTAGAACAATATAACCCATCATCTTTACCAATTGAGGAGATGATGGGTGGTATGGACGAGAAACAGCGTACCTTAGAACAATCTAACTCATCGCCTTTACCGATTGAGGAGATAATAGGTGATATGGACGAGAAACAGTGTCCCTTAGAACAATCTAACCCATCACCTTTACCGGTTGAGGAGATGATAGGTGATATGGACGAGAAACATTGTCCCTTGGAACAATCTAACCCATCGCCTTTACCTATTGAGGAGATGATGGGTGGTATGGAAGAGAAACAGCGTCCCTTAGAACAATCTAACCCATCGCCTTTACCGGTTGAGGAGATGATAGGTGATATGGACGAGAAACAGCGTCCCTTAGAACAATCTAACCCATCGCCTTTACCTATTGAGGAGATGGTGGGTGGTATGGAAGAGAAACAGCGTCCCTTAGAACAATCTAACCCATCGCCTTTACCGGTTGAGGAGATGATAGGTGATATGGACGAGAAACAGCGTCCCTTAGAACAATCTAACCCATCGCCTTTACCTATTGAGGAGATGGTGGGTGGTATGGACGAGAAACAGTGTCCATTAGAACAATCTAACCCATCGCCTTTACCGGTTGAGGAGATGATAGGTGATATGGACGAGAAACAGCGTCCCTTAGAACAATCTAACCCATCGTCTTTACCTATTGAGGAGATGGTGGGTGGTATGGACGAGAAACAGTGTCCCTTAGAACAATCTAACCCATCGCCATTACCGATTGAGGAGATAATAGGTGATTTGGACGAGAAACAGTGTCCATTAGAACAATCTAACCCATCGCCTTTACCGGTTGAGGAGATGATAGGTGATATGGACGAGAAACAGTGTCCCTTAGAACAATCTAACCCATCGCCTTTACCTATTGAGGAGATGGTGGGTGGTATGGACGAGAAACAGTGTCCCTTGGAACAATCTAACCCATCGCCTTTACCTATTGAGGAGATGATGGGTGGTATGGAAGAGAAACAGCGTCCCTTAGAACAATCTAACCCATCGCCTTTACCGGTTGAGGAGATGATAGGTGATATGGACGAGAAACAGCGTCCCTTAGAACAATCTAACCCACCGCCTTTACCTATTGAGGAGATGGTGGGTGGTATGGACGAGAAACAGCGTCCCTTACAACAATCTAACCCATCGCCTTTACCTATTGAGGAGATGGTGGGTGGTATGGACGAGAAACAGTGTCCATTAGAACAATCTAACCCATCGCCTTTACCGGTTGAGGAGATGATAGGTGATATGGACGAGAAACAGCGTCCCTTAGAACAATCTAACCCATCGTCTTTACCTATTGAGGAGATAGTGGGTGGTATGGACGAGAAACAGTGTCCCTTAGAACAATCTAACCCATCGCCATTACCGATTGAGGAGATGATAGGTAGTATGGACGAGAAACATTGTCCCTTAGAACAATCTAACCCATCGCCTTTACCGATTGAGGAGATGTTAGGTGGTATGGACGAGAAACAGTGTCCCTTAGAACAATCTAACCCATCACCTTTACCTATTGAGGAGATGGTGGGTGGTATGGACGAGAAACATTGTCCCTTAGAACAATCTAACCCATCGCCTTTACCGGTTGAGGAGATGATAGGTGATATGGACGAGAAACAGCGTCCCTTAGAACAATCTAACCCATCGCCTTTACCGATTGAGGAGATGATAGGTGATATTGACGAGAAACAGTGTCCCTTAGAACAATCTAACCCATCGCCTTTACCTATTGAGGAGATGGTGGGTGGTATGGACGAGAAACAGTGTCCCTTAGAACAATCTAACCCATCGCCATTACCGATTGAGGAGATAATAGGTGATTTGGACGAGAAACAGTGTCCATTAGAACAATCTAACCCATCGCCTTTACCGGTTGAGGAGATGATAGGTGATATGGACGAGAAACAGTGTCCCTTAGAACAATCTAACCCATCGCCTTTACCTATTGAGGAGATGGTGGGTGGTATGGACGAGAAACAGTGTCCCTTAGAACAATCTTACCCATCGCCATTACCGATTGAGGAGATAATAGGTGATATGGACGAGAAACAGTGTCCATTAGAACAATCTAACCCATCGCCTTTACCGATTGAGGAGATGATAGGTGGTATGGACGAGAAACAGCGTCCCTTAGAACAATCTAACCCATCGCCTTAACCGATTGAGGAGATGATAGGTAATATGGACGAGAAACAGAGTCCTTTAGAACAATCTAACCCATCGCCTTTACCGATTGAGGAGATGATAGGTGATATGGACGAGAAACAGCGTCCCTTAGAACAATCTAACCCTTCGCCTTTACTGATTGAGGAGATGATAGGTGTTATGGACGAGAAACAGCGTCCCTTAGAACAATCTAACCCATTGCCTTAACCGATTGAGGAGATGGTGGGTGGTATGGACGAGAAACAGCGTCCCTTAGAACAATATAACCCATCATCTTTACCGATTGAGGAAATGATGGGTGGTATGGACGAGAAACAGCGTACCTTAGAACAATCTAACTCATCGCCTTTACCGATTGAGGAGATAATAGGTGATATGGACGAGAAACAGTGTCCCTTAGAACAATCTAACCCATCACCTTTACCGGTTGAGGAGATGATAGGTGATATGGACGAGAAACATTGTCCCTTGGAACAATCTAACCCATCGCCTTTACCTAATGAGGAGATGATGGGTGGTATGGAAGAGAAACAGCGTCCCTTAGAACAATCTAACCCATCGCCTTTACCGGTTGAGGAGATGATAGGTGATATGGACGAGAAACAGCGTCCCTTAGAACAATCTCACCCATCGCCTTTACCTATTGAGGAGATGGTGGGTGGTATGGAAGAGAAACAGCGTCCCTTAGAACAATCTAACCCATCGCCTTTACCGGTTGAGGAGATGATAGTTGATATGGACGAGAAACAGCGTCCCTTAGAACAATCTAACCCATCGCCTTTACCTATTGAGGAGATGGTGGGTGGTATGGACGAGAAACAGTGTCCCTTAGAACAATCTAACCCATCGCCTTTACCTATTGAGGAGATGATGGGTGGTATGGAAGAGAAACAGCGTCCCTTAGAACAATCTAACCCATCGCCTTTACCTATTGAGGAGATGGTGGGTGGTATGGACGGGAAACAGTGTCCCTTAGAACAATCTAACCTTTCGCCTTTACCGGTTGAGGAGATGATGGGTGGTATGGAAGAGAAACAGCATCCCTTAGAACAATCTAACCCATCGCCTTTACCGGTTGAGGAGATGATAGGTGATATGGACGAGAATCAGCGTCCCTTAGAACAATCTAACCCATCGCCTTTACCTATTGAGGAGATGGTGGGTGGTATGGACGAGAAACAGCGTCCCTTACAACAATCTAACCCATCGCCTTTACCTATTGAGGAGATGGTGGGTGGTATGGACGAGAAACAGTGTCCATTAGAACAATCTAACCCATCGCCTTTACAGATTGAGGAGATGATAGGTGATATGGACGAGAAACAGTGTCCCTTAGAACAATCTAACCCATCGCCTTTACCTATTGAGGAGATGGTGGGTGGTATGGACGAGAAACAGTGTCCCTTAGAACAATCTAACCCATCGCCATTACCGATTGAGGAGATAATAGGTGATTTGGACGAGAAACAGTGTCCATTAGAACAATCTAACCCATCGCCTTTACCGGTTGAGGAGATGATAGGTGATATGGACGAGAAACAGTGTCCCTTAGAACAATCTAACCCATCGCCTTTACCTATTGAGGAGATGGTGGGTGGTATGGACGAGAAACAGTGTCCCTTAGAACAATCTTACCCATCGCCATTACCGATTGAGGAGATAATAGGTGATATGGACGAGAAACAGTGTCCATTACTTTGATCTAACCACCGCCATCTTTATTTTCTCAAGCCGTGCTGTAGATTTGGCGGGAACTAAAATTTCAAAGTAAAGAGACCTATTTGGCCATGACGTGTTAATGATGTTTTAGCTTAAATTTCGAAGATTTCAACAAAAAAAATTATACTATTAATTCCAAAATAATGAGAATATATTTTTAAAATATTTTATACTGCTAAATAATGAGAACATAATATATTTTTAAAATTATTTTTTACTATAATTATAGTTCCAAAATAATGAGAATATATTTGTAAAAAAAATTATACTACCAATTCCAAAATAAAGAGAATATATTTTTTTAGTCGGAAATTCACCAAAATAATTTATCAGACATTATGTCGTGATTTCAAATCTATAAATACTTCCCAGTTATATTAATAATAAACACATTGTTGTACCCTGCAGAAGTAACGAATTTACTGGCCCTTAGGCAATTTTTTCCAAACTTACCAATGTTTCCAACCCAGAAAAGCATATAATGCATGAGAATAAATTCCTTTCCTGCCAGGATTCACCCGTGACGGAAGATAAATGACAAACCAATTAGACCATGGAGGTTGTATTATGTGCATATACAATATAATTAAGTGTACTTATCTAAATTTCGGGTTAATAAATAAAAGGTAATTGTTTGTAAAAGATGATATTTAATTATTTAAATATACAAAATATAGATTCATATTAGATATATAGATTCATACAAGACAGAAAAAATAACAAAAGCAGGCAACGTTCAAATGACACAAAATAGACTTATAACGTAGAACAAAATAATCAATACTAATGAGAGAAATTTAAAAAGTCATATAGTTTCATACAAGACAGAAAAAATAACAAAAGTAGGCAACGTTCAAATGACACAAAATAGATTTATAACGTAGAACAAAATAATCAATACTAATGAGAGAACTTTAAAAAGTCATATAGTTTCATACAAGACAGAAAAAATAACAAAAGCAGGCAACGTTCAAATGACACAAAATAGATTTATAACGTAGAACAAAATAATCAATACTAATGAGAGAAATTTAAAAAGTCATATAGTTTCATACAAGACACAAAAAATAACAAAAGCAGGCAACGTTCAAATGACACAAAATAGACTTGTAACGTAGAACAAAATAATCAATACTAATGAGAGAACTTTAAAAAGTCATATAGTTTCATACAAGACAGAAAAAATAACAAAAGCAGGCAACGTTCAAATGACACAAAATAGATTTATAACGTAGAACAAAATAATCAATACTAATGAGAGAAATTTAAAAAGTCATATAGTTTCATACAAGACACAAAAAATAACAAAAGCAGGCAACGTTCAAATGACACAAAATAGACTTGTAACGTAGAACAAAATAATCAATACTAATGAGAGAAATTTAAAAAGTTATATAGTTTCATACAAGACAAAACAAATAACAAAAGCAGGCAACGCTCAAATGACACAAAATAGACTTATAACGTAGAACAAAATAATCAATACTAATGAGAGAAATTTAAAAAGTTATATAGTTACATACAAGACAAAAAAATAACAAAAGCAGGCAACGTTCAAATGACACAAAATAGACTTGTAACGTAGAACAAAATAATCAATACTAATGAGAGAAATTTAAAAAGTTATATAGTTTCATACAAGACAAAACAAATAACAAAAGCAGGCAACGCTCAAATGACACAAAATAGACTTATAACGTAGAACAAAATAATCAATACTAATGAGAGAAATTTAAAAAGTTATATAGTTACATACAAGACAAAAAAATAACAAAAGCAGGCAACGTTCAAATGACACAAAATAGACTTATATCATTAAAAAGTTATATAGATTCATACAAGACAGAAAAAATAACAAAGGCAGGCAACGTTCAAATGACACCAAATGAACTTATAACGTAGAACACAAAAATTAATACTAATGAGAGAAATTTAAAAAGGTATAATAGAATCATACAAAACAAAAAATAACAAAAGCAGGCATCTTTCAAATGACACAAGATATACTTGTACGTAGAATTTACAATTAATTAGAAATTTAAAAAGGTAAAAATAGATTTATATAAAACAGAAAAAAAATAACAAAAGCAGGCATTTCAAATGATACAAAATAGACTTATAATCTAAAACACAATAATAAATAAATAGAAATAGGTATACAAGAGCCATTATTCACAATAGACATTTCAAATAGTATATAGATTCATACAAATAAGGAAAATAAAATCAGGTAATCTTCAAAATAAGTACATACAATATACTGAAATTTTATAATAACACAGATTACATAATATCTAAAGAATAATAATTTGTAAATTAATATACTACTTCTACTAATTATAATGTTTTCAGTTTTCTTGCATGACATTTTTTCATACAGATAAGCAAATCAAAATCAGGTAATTTTCAAAACAAGTAGGTACATACAATAGACTGAAATTTTACAAAACTAACACAGATTACATAAAATATTATATAAAGAATAATAATTTGTAAATCCATTTCTACTAATTACAATATGTTTTCAGTTTTCTTGTATTACATTTCTTTTTTGTAGAGATTCGATCATTTTGCATTTTGCTATAATTATTTAACAAAATGTTTGATAGTGTTTCCACAATCATACTGTATATTCTGTTATTTGTCATTCCACAAACACATTTTGAATCTAAATCTACATAAAATGAACCAGATCTTAGGCTTAAAAATGTTAATGACAATAACAAGTCTTTTTGGTTGGTATGTTCCAAAAATTTATGATGTAACGCTTTTACATTGATAACATATTCAAATATAGAACACAAATGAAAATAAACAAACTTTACAGACTCAGAGGGGACGATCAAACCTCCTCTTTGTAGAAAATCAAAATACTTATCATTAATTTTAACACCTTTGTTATCAGACACTAAACTAATACACAAGTTACAATTATTCACAATTTTTTTTCTAACACCAAGGGCTGCATAACCACAAACATAAATTTGTGATGATTCATCATTTTCATATGTTTCCAAGTAATTTGATTTCAATATGCATATAAATTCAGAAACATCTACTTCTAAATTGGATTCTTTTTCCAAAGGTGTAAGCGAGTTTTTAATATTGTTTAATGTCTCCGATATATTTTTAGACCTAAACATTTTCCTGACTCTAATTTTTTTCTCCGACTCTACAATTTGTGTATATGATATATGGTAATTTGTACCCGATAACCTTCTGTACAAACTAAATCTTTCTTCGAGCATATCAGTTTGAAATTTTCCTGTTAAAATATATGAAATCGAATAGTTGGCAAATGAAAATTCAATAAATTTTATGAAAGTTAAAACACTCTGATATAATGCATTATAAGTATCACTTGAAAAAAATGTACCATTTGGCAAATTATTCCATTTATCTAACCATTCAGCAAATTTTTTTAAATATACAAGCTTCTCATCAGTTGTCCCCAGTATAGGTGTACATAGATCATTGCGTTTTATTTTACCTTTCATTGTGGTTTTGACATTTAAAATGTCCCACCAATTTCTGATTATTTGCAAAAACATAGCTGTTTCTTTGTATTCATCGAAAAAAGACAAACCAGCAATAGTGGTACAATGAAATATATTATCGACAAAAATCACCTTTTGCCTTTCGAAAGAAGTCGGGTACAAAGATTTAAAATTTAATTTGAAAGCCTTTTTAACTGTACTATTACTTTCTATAGTATACAAATCTCTTAGATCTTGAAATTTAGCATGTCTAATTATTGAATTGTCCTCAAAATCTGGATATGAAAAGGATTTTTTATGATCTTTCATATTAATCCAGTTATTTCGTATATTTTTAAATATGTGCACAAAGTCATAAAACATAAAAATTGGCATATTTGTATACAATGGATTATTAAAATTATCCGACGGAGATATTTTTTTAAACATGTTTTGGTTCACCCGATTATTATCGGTTATAATGCAAGTGACCTTAAATCCAAATTTTTGTATAAAATTCAACACATTTAATGTAATAGCTTTTAAATCGTCGCCAGTAATAGAATTAACAGGTATCAGGCGAACGACTTCTTTAAAACCACCAAAGCATGAAGTAATCATAAAACATTGAACTGTTTTTGCTACTTTTGATAAATCATTGGATGCAAAACCTGCAAGTTTTCTGGATTTATAAGTAACACAGCTACTTATGTAAATTTCATCAATTAATAAACAGACATATTTTTCACGCTCAGAGAGCTCCTGTGATATTTTCTTAAAATATAAATTATTCGACGAATCTGGTGAAACATTAAACGACGAAGAAATGCTCTGTAAATACCTTTTATGAGGCAAATTAAAAAAATCTTTCAATAAACGGTAACATGAAGGAGACCTCGAATACATTATAAAAGCAAATAGCAAAGTAGTCGTGCTATATCGTTTTCTTTTGGTCATTAGTAAATGAACTTGATCCAAAAGCAACTCTAAAGTATTTTTACGTGTATAATCAAGTCCACTGGCAGCATCTAGTGCAAATTTTAAATACATGTGAGCTTTCATAATATTGTTATTAACATTACTTATGCTATTTTCTTCATCACTAACACTGTCATCTTCATTAACACCATATCTTGCTAACAAATTTTCAAATTGTGACCACAAATCCAATTTCATACATGTAGGAAATAACCACTTCAATTCACCATGACAGAGTTCATTTGTTCCGACAAATACTTTAATCCTAAGATTCTGGTCAACGACAACTTGACGACTTAAATATAAATGTTTGTCTACATCATCAATGTTTGTAATATAAAAATATGTCGTGTTATTCACAGTTTTTAAACTCCACTCACTAAGATTTACTTTGGCTTTAATATTTCTTAAAAAATCACTATAGTCGACAATCACATCGCTTTGCAGGAAAAGTTCGACCTGTTCCTCGTGACGTTCTATAATTTTGAACTGTCGGATTTTGGGATCCACTCTTTTTGTTGCCACATTCTTTGTCAGATAACATGGCAAATTTTTAAAAATTCTTGGTATTGCTCCAATAGCCAATTTTGGTTTTCTAGGATGTGATATAATATCACTTTTGTCAAAATGATGGGCACAAACAGCAGCAAAGGCCCCTGGAGTCCAATTCTTGCGTGGAATCGCACGAATCCACGCCTGTCTGCGCACTTCTTCATTAGGAAATTTAAAAACTGTGACTGCACTTTCTTTCTTCAGGGAACTGCTATAATTGGATTTACATCCAGGGACACAGCATCTATGAGGCATCTGAAAATAATAATCACTAATAAATACATTTTCAAAACAAAAAAATCTTTAAGAAATCTAGAGAGGATATTTTGCGGTTGACACGAAAAAAGATACATTGACATTGAACACAATGAATACACAAGAATTTTTAATAAATACAAACTCTACATAATATTCCAAAGGTACCTACAATTATATATTTTTCCTAACGACACAATTTCTTATTATAACAACGACGTATTACACGTGGTCTCGGCCATTACGAAAACAATTTTAGCGACAGATAAACATTATTCAAACTACCTATAACATCATTGTAAATATATAAAAAATATCTTACCTTAATGCTTGTTTAACACCACCAACGTATTTTTTCCAAAACGGTATATAAATATTACTAAAACACGTGAAAAATGATAAATTCAAACGCACAAACACATCAACCCGCTTCCAAAATTCATACTAAATCCATAGAATAAACGTTCGGACTAGATAGAGAACGAAGTCCGGAAACAGGTCTCTTTAACTGTCAGTGTATTTTCTACAGCACGGCTTGAGAAAATAAAGATGGCGGTGATCTAACCCATCGCCTTTACCGATTGAGGAGATGATAGGTGGTATGGACGAGAAACAGCGTCCCTTAGAACAATCTAACCCATCGCCTTAACCGATTGAGGAGATGATAGGTAATATGGACGAGAAACAGAGTCCTTTAGAACAATCTAACCCATCGCCTTTACCGATTGAGGAGATGATAGGTGATATGGACGAGAAACAGCGTCCCTTAGAACAATCTAACCCATCGCCTTTACTGATTGAGGAGATGATAGGTGTTATGGACGAGAAACAGCGTCCCTTAGAACAATCTAACCCATTGCCTTAACCGATTGAGGAGATGGTGGGTGGTATGGACGAGAAACAGCGTCCCTTAGAACAATATAACCCATCATCTTTACCGATTGAGGAAATGATGGGTGGTATGGACGAGAAACAGCGTACCTTAGAACAATCTAACTCATCGCCTTTACCGATTGAGGAGATAATAGGTGATATGGACGAGAAACAGTGTCCCTTAGAACAATCTAACCCATCACCTTTACCGGTTGAGGAGATGATAGGTGATATGGACGAGAAACATTGTCCCTTGGAACAATCTAACCCATCGCCTTTACCTATTGAGGAGATGATGGGTGGTATGGAAGAGAAACAGCGTCCCTTAGAACAATCTAACCCATCGCCTTTACCGGTTGAGGAGATGATAGGTGATATGGACGAGAAACAGCGTCCCTTAGAACAATCTAACCCATCGCCTTTACCTATTGAGGAGATGGTGGGTGGTATGGAAGAGAAACAGCGTCCCTTAGAACAATCTAACCCATCGCCTTTACCGGTTGAGGAGATGATAGGTGATATGGACGAGAAACAGCGTCCCTTAGAACAATCTAACCCATCGCCTTTACCTATTGAGGAGATGGTGGGTGGTATGGACGAGAAACAGTGTCCCTTAGATCAATCTCACCCATCGCCTTTACCTATTGAGGAGATGATGGGTGGTATGGAAGAGAAACAGCGTCCCTTAGAACAATCTAACCCATCGCCTTTACCTATTGAGGAGATGGTGGGTGGTATGGACGGGAAACAGTGTCCCTTAGAACAATCTAACCCTTCGCCTTTACCGGTTGAGGAGATGATGGGTGGTATGGAAGAGAAACAGCGTCCCTTAGAACAATCTAACCCATCGCCTTTACCGGTTGAGGAGATGATAGGTGATATGGACGAGAAACAGCGTCCCTTAGAACAATCTAACCCATCGCCTTTACCTATTGAGGAGATGGTGGGTGGTATGGACGAGAAACAGCGTCCCTTACAACAATCTAACCCATCGCCTTTACCTATTGAGGAGATGGTGGGTGGTATGGACGAGAAACAGCGTCCCTTACAACAATCTAACCCATCGCCTTTACCTATTGAGGAGATGGTGGGTGGTATGGACGAGAAACAGTGTCCATTAGAACAATCTAACCCATCGCCTTTACCGGTTGAGGAGATGATAGGTGATATGGACGAGAAACAGCGTCCCTTAGAACAATCTAACCCATCGCCTTTACCGATTGAGGAGATGATAGGTGATATGGACGAGAAACAGTGTCCCTTAGAACAATCTAACCCATCGCCTTTACCTATTGAGGAGATGGTGGGTGGTATGGACGAGAAACAGTGTCCCTTAGAACAATCTAACCCATCGCCATTACCGATTGAGGAGATGATAGGTAGTATGGACGAGAAACATTGTCCCTTAGAACAATCTAACCCATCGCCTTTACCGATTGAGGAGATGTTAGGTGGTATGGACGAGAAACAGTGTCCCTTAGAACAATCTAACCCATCACCTTTACCTATTGAGGAGATGGTGGGTGGTATGGACGAGAAACATTGTCCCTTAGAACAATCTAACCCATCGCCTTTACCGGTTGAGGAGATGATAGGTGATATGGACGAGAAACAGCGTCCCTTAGAACAATCTAACCCATCGCCTTTACCGATTGAGGAGATGATAGGTGATATGGACGAGAAACAGTGTCCCTTAGAACAATCTAACCCATCGCCTTTACCTATTGAGGAGATGGTGGGTGGTATGGACGAGAAACAGTGTCCCTTAGAACAATCTAACCCATCGCCATTACCGATTGAGGAGATAATAGGTGATTTGGACGAGAAACAGTGTCCATTAGAACAATCTAACCCATCGCCTTTACCGGTTGAGGAGATGATAGGTGATATGGACGAGAAACAGTGTCCCTTAGAACAATCTAACCCATCGCCTTTACCTATTGAGGAGATGGTGGGTGGTATGGACGAGAAACAGTGTCCCTTAGAACAATCTTACCCATCGCCATTACCGATTGAGGAGATAATAGGTGATATGGACGAGAAACAGTGTCCATTAGAACAATCTAACCCATCGCCTTTACCGATTGAGGAGATGATAGGTGGTATGGACGAGAAACAGCGTCCCTTAGAACAATCTAACCCATCGCCTTTACCTATTGAGGAGATGGTGGGTGGTATGGACGAGAAACAGTGTCCCTTAGAACAATCTAACCCATCGCCATTACCGATTGAGGAGATGATAGGTAGTATGGACGAGAAACATTGTCCCTTAGAACAATCTAACCCATCGCCTTTACCGATTGAGGAGATGTTAGGTGGTATGGACGAGAAACAGTGTCCCTTAGAACAATCTAACCCATCACCTTTACCTATTGAGGAGATGGTGGGTGGTATGGACGAGAAACATTGTCCCTTAGAACAATCTAACCCATCGCCTTTACCGGTTGAGGAGATGATAGGTGATATGGACGAGAAACAGCGTCCCTTAGAACAATCTAACCCATCGCCTTTACCGATTGAGGAGATGATAGGTGATATGGACGAGAAACAGTGTCCCTTAGAACAATCTAACCCATCGCCTTTACCTATTGAGGAGATGGTGGGTGGTATGGACGAGAAACAGTGTCCCTTAGAACAATCTAACCCATCGCCATTACCGATTGAGGAGATAATAGGTGATTTGGACGAGAAACAGTGTCCATTAGAACAATCTAACCCATCGCCTTTACCGGTTGAGGAGATGATAGGTGATATGGACGAGAAACAGTGTCCCTTAGAACAATCTAACCCATCGCCTTTACCTATTGAGGAGATGGTGGGTGGTATGGACGAGAAACAGTGTCCCTTAGAACAATCTTACCCATCGCCATTACCGATTTAGGAGATAATAGGTGATATGGACGAGAAACAGTGTCCATTAGAACAATCTAACCCATCGCCTTTACCGATTGAGGAGATGATAGGTGGTATGGACGAGAAACAGCGTCCCTTAGAACAATCTAACCCATCGCCTTAACCGATTGAGGAGATGATAGGTAATATGGACGAGAAACAGAGTCCTTTAGAACAATCTAACCCATCGCCTTTACCGATTGAGGAGATGATAGTTGATATGGACGAGAAACAGCGTCCCTTAGAACAATCTAACCCATCGCCTTTACTGATTGAGGAGATGATAGGTGTTATGGACGAGAAACAGCGTCCCTTAGAACAATCTAACCCATTGCCTTAACCGATTGAGGAGATGGTGGGTGGTATGGACGAGAAACAGTGTCCCTTAGAACAATTTAACCCATCGCCATTACCGATTGAGGAGATAATAGGTGATTTGGACGAGAAACAGTGTCCATTAGAACAATCTAACCCATCGCCTTTACCGGTTGAGGAGATGATAGGTGATATGGACGAGAAACAGCGTCCCTTAGAACAATCTAACCCATCGCCTTTACCGATTGAGGAGATGATAGGTGATATGGACGAGAAACAGTGTCCCTTAGAACAATCTATCCCATCGCCTCTACCTATTGAGGAGATGGTGGGTGGTATGGACGAGAAACAGTGTCCCTTAGAACAATCTAACCCATCACCATTACCGATTGAGGAGATAATAGGTGATATGGACGAGAAACAGTGTCCATTAGAACAATCTAACCCATCGCCTTTACCGATTGAGGAGATGATAGGTGGTATGGACGAGAAACAGCGTCCCTTAGAACAATCTAACCCATCGCCTTAACCGATTGAGGAGATGATAGGTAATATGGACGAGAAACAGAGTCCTTTAGAACAATCTAACCCATCGCCTTTACCGATTGAGGAGATGATAGGTGATATGGACGAGAAACAGCGTCCCTTAGAACAATCTAACCCATCGCCTTTACTGATTGAGGAGATGATAGGTGTTATGGACGAGAAACAGCGTCCCTTAGAACAATCTAACCCATTGCCTTAACCGATTGAGGAGATGGTGGGTGGTATGGACGAGAAACAGTGTCCCTTAGAACAATCTAACCCATCGCCATTACCGATTGAGGAGATAATAGGTGATTTGGACGAGAAACAGTGTCCATTAGAACAATCTAACCCATCGCCTTTACCGGTTGAGGAGATGATACGTGATATGGACGAGAAACAGCATCCCTTAGAACAATCTAACCCATCGCCTTTTATTTCGCAATGGCGCTGAATGGAAAATAAATATTTTTTAAGTTTATTTACTAAACCTGAAGCAATAATGCAACGTCTCATAATATTATTCTAGATATTTTTGTCTTCTTTAATTAAAAAAAAAATATATGTTTAACTACGCCTTATATTTTATTAATAATATAAGATTAACCTTGTAAATCGGGGTACTCCATTATTTTTCTACAATAATATATACAGAACATTAGTAATGATATATTTTTGTTTATTAATACCCAAACTATCTAAATTATTTGTTTTCAAAACGATTTGATAAGAAATAATGATGGTGCCTATATCAAATTGTCCCCCCCTTAAAGTTGAATACAATTTTCACAAATATCAAAACCACAAAATAAAATTGATTTCTGTCTTTATGTCCTAATAATATTCACAAAATACATTTGTTAACTCCTTTAGAAATTATTCACTTTTGTATTTGTAGATTTTCATAAAATCCGTGATAATATGATACATCTATAGGGTGCCCTACATATATACAGGATGTCCCAAAAAGTATGGATAATCGGTAAACCAGGGATAGAGGACCTCTAGGGCTATCCAAAAACCTCAATATATGTTCTACGATTTTTTGTCGTTTTCAAGTTATAATTTTTTTTCGATTTTTTTCAAAAAACTCCGACTATCACAACATAATTGGTCACAGAGACGCTATTTATTGAGATTCACCCTTCATTATTATTTTCAAAATTGTTGATTAGTGTACATTTTAGATGTAATAATTTGTTTTAAACAATTTGATTCCATAGCTTAATAAAAAAATGTTGTATCTCAAAAATAGTCAAATCAAAAAATTGACAAAAATGTTTGAGGGCGAGTTAAAAATAGAAGGTCACATAAAAAAATTTCCCAAACATTTTTCAAAAACTTTCTTATTTCATCTAGTATCTACCCTGTAAATTTCATTTTCCAATTCCTACGGGATCATACTTAAAAACGGTTTGAAAGTATGAGAGGGCGATATCTCACGTAATGAAATACATACATTTCCATACAAAAATAATAATTTATTATTCTACGAGTAATACATATATTAGAATGATCATTTTCACTTTGTTTTTAATTATCATATCCTCTTCTTCATCGTCATCGTTTCCTCACTGCTGAGGTTCGTGATCTGTGGATTAATTATGGTTAGATCAAATATTCATTATTCTCCACAAATTCTATCGCAAATTATGGTATAATTAGCTGTTCATTATAGGTAATTGTTTTTTTTTATTATAGTCTGAGGCCTCAACTGTATGAAAACGACAAAGCAAGATCGCGATTTTTAAAAGAATTTTAGCCCACACCCTCAAAAAAGACTTAATAAAAACTTTGTAGTTTCTTGTTCCTTGTGCTTCATTCTAATGCTCTTCAATAATTATTTTTTCAGTGTCATGTAGCTATTTTATAAAAAAATCTAGTGTGAAGTTTACCCTTTTTCTGTATCAATGTATCAAAATTTCACTACGTAAGAATCTACCTCTCGTACTTTCAAACCATTTTTAAGTATGATCCCGTAGGAATAGGAAAATGAAATTTACAGGGTAGATACTATATGAAATAAGGAAGTTATTGAAAAATGTTTGGGAAAAAAAAATTATGTGACCTTCTATTTTTTACCCGCCCTCAAACATTTTTGTCAATTTTCTGATTTGACTATTTTTGAGATACAACATTTTTTTATTAAGCTATGGTATCAAATTGGATAAAACAAATTATTTCGTCTAAAACGTACACTATTAAATAATTTTGAAAAAAATAATGAAGGGTTTATCTCAATAAATAGCGTCTCTGTGACCAATTATGTCGTGACAGTTGGAGTTTTTCGAAAAAATTCGAAAAAAATTATAACTCGGAAAAGACAAAAAATCGTAGAACATACATCGAGGTTTTTGGATAGCCCTAGGGGTCCTCTATCCCTGGTTTACCGATTATCCATACTTTATGGGACACCCTGTATATTCCATCTATATGGCCATAATAGTGTGAAAGGTTTTTGGGAATATTTTTAACTCATTGGCTCACTTTTAGTTGGTTATTTTATTACTTTCTGTAGACGTTCGTTACGATCCTATGTTTGTTCGGATCTTCGCTCCGTCTGAAACTATCTTTTTCCCTTTATCTTATGGTCTTTAAAAAAATGTATTGCAGATTTCATTGCATTAGTTATTTCGCTTCGTACACATTTTCTGTATTTGTATGGTAGCTTCAATCGTCTTTTAATTTTGTTTAATCAAGTCTGTTTTTTCTTTTCGATATTAACCTGAGATCAATTCTGGTCAACCGGCGGAATCAAAACCCTTCATGTTTTCCCATTTTTTTAAATGTATATGTCCTCGTTAAAAAGTGCATATACATCTTCCTACATTCCTTAAATTAAGCATATATAATTGTGCTATAAGTGAACGAAATTGTTCGAGGCAGGATTCGAACTTGCAACGACTGGATTACTAGCCCAGTGCGCTAATCTCTCTGCCATCGACCCATCTTCATGGATAATTACATCCATGATATGGGTAAACATGGATGGTTTTGATTCCGCCTGTTGACCAGACTTGCCCCCCCCCCCCCCGATATTTTAACTTTGTCGATATTAATCTGACATGCACTGTTTTTTTTTTAATTTTGCTTTAATTTTATTGCAACATCTTGTATTAAAATGATGTTATTTTTAAATAATAAATGAAAATGGTTTGTTAACCTGTAAGTTAAGATATGAGGTATTTCAAAGATATTTCAGTATTAGTAATACGAGATTGTTGAAGAATAAGCAGACTCAAAATGGCTGCTATTATCAGTATATGTGATTTTTTAGGATTATACTATTGGTTGATGTTATACACATTGGATCTCCAAATCTTCCAAACACTCATTTTTTTTTTACAAAATCAATAAGAATATAATGGAGTATGTTTAAATGTTTGATTAATTAGTGCACAATAATTTCTTTCAATAAACCATCCCAAACGGTTCAGAAGACTTTCACTAATTGTAAATCTAAAAAAGATGGAAATTACCATGTTATTTATATGTAGGTATTGGAAATGTTTGTTTTAATTTTAAATCAATTATCAAATTATTTCAACCCCAGATACTATAATTGTAGTACTGTATGTGTTTTTCTGATATAACATTGTCAGAATCATATTGTTTATGATTCATTATGAGTTATATACATTTTAATTAAATGAAAAATATCTAATATAACATTGTAAGAACAGATTGTTTATGATTCATTATGAGTTATATACATTGTAATTAAATGACAAATATCTGATATAACATTGTCAAAGCATATTGTTTATGATTCATTACCAGTTACATACATTGTAATTAAATGACAAATATCTTATATAACATTGTCAGAAGCATATTGTTTGATTCATTTTGAGTAACATACATTGTAATTAAATGACAAATATCTAATATAACATTGTCAGAAGCATATTGTTTGATTCATTGTGAGTTACATACAGACTGCTAAATTGAGAAATATTGTAATTTATAATTTCATGAAATTTTTTCCTCTTTTGATTGATTGATTCTGAAAGGAAATTTCTTAAGTATTTTTGTAAGAATACATTCAAGATATATTATGTTTAATTTATAATAAAAAATATTGTTTTGTAATATTCAGTACAATTATTTCAACCTGTATGTTTATTTATCTTTTTGTATACAATATAAACAAATATAATGCACACTGGCGGGCTTATTGCCATTAGGCAATTTCTTCTCACCAACCAGATTACAAAGTATTAGAAAATTATGCATGTAATATACAAAAAAATATACATTACACTAAGGTAAACATTAAATGCAAAAAAGAACATCATCCAACTGTCGATTTGTTCAGGAGAACTTTGTTCTCTTAACATATCGACAATGTATCAAGCCAGAATACGCGAGAATTGTATGGAGAGGTCTACTTTTTTCACGGCTTTTCCAACTTTGAAGTCAAAAAACACCAACTTAGAGGCTTCGCAGCATATATGTTCCATACACGGATTTACTCAGAATTCGGAGTAGAACATTTCGTGTGTCTGTGTGTGTGTGTGTGTCTGTGTGTGTGTGTGTGTGTGTGTCCGTCCCCCCCCTTATAACTTTTGATCCGCTCAATTTACAGAGCCCAAAATTTCAGAATATATAAAAAGTTACAGGCCTACAAAACTTTTATACTCAGAATTTTGAATTTTTGTTTCAGTCAGGGGTTATCAACTTTTTAATTTTTATTTTATTTTTCCATATATCTCAGAAACCATAAAAGCTAGAACGCTGAAAATTGGTACAAACATAGAAAAATAAAAAATCTCAAATTAATTTTTTCAAAAAAATTCCAGGGTTTCTCAAACATTTTTTATTAAGAAAAATATTTTTTTTATGATAAATTTATGAGTTTAACTACCTATATTTCCAAAACTTATACAATTATCGCAAAAAGCCGAAACACCCCAACTGGATAATTTAATTTTCTATAAAAAAATATTAACATTGTAGTAGAAGATCTCAATTTTTTTTTAACAATTTTTTTAAAAATTGAATTTAGTGACAACATCGCTTCATACATTTTGTATGGCAGTCGCCTATACACAATATGTAAGAAGACTTAATAGTTTGATACTTCATCTCCAAACATACATACCATCATGATATTTTCATATTCTGGTAGGAAAAAAGGAACTTCCTCCATACTATCCTATCTTGACATACACACCTACATATGTTGTATAGAAAACAAAATATCTGAAAATATTCAATAATTTGTATTTATGGGTTTATAGTTTGGTACATATTCTTCAACTATACATACTATCGCTATCGACAGTTGGATCTCATGTGTTACATGCAACTAGTATTAAAAAAAATGTATGTATCCGTGACAAAATTAACAAGAAGTTAAAGAAAAAAATAAAAATGAAGTTGCCCAAGAAGCAATAAAAAGTTGATAGGTATCCATAATACTACATTTAGAGATTGTCAACATAAAGATATAATCAAATCTCATTATTCAAGGCGCTTTGATCCAAGAGTTAGCAGGAGAAGGTTACTATTGTGTATGAAGTATACACACCTAATGGTACAGAGATGTCTGTCTTAAATAAAACTTTTATACCATCACAGCATATCCCCTCAATGTGGGGTAACTACAAGTGCTCAGGTGTGCATTACCTTATAAAAGGAAGAATGGCACATCCATGTATCCCCACACACAGGTCTCATATCGATGTTATTTTGCCTCTTGTATAAAACTGTCATTAATTAGTTTTTGTTAGTCAAAAAGGCAACTAATTTGAATACAATTCAACTTGCTAACATAATATTTGATTACCGCTTCCTCCTCAGGATGATGCCGCCTTGACGTGGCGAGGAGGCTTGCGAGTTCCAATGAAGGATTAGACTATGTCGGATAGGGTTACCCATACCGATAAGACTATTCCCGAGGAACCAGACTAAGTGCATCATCAACCCCCTAATCCAGGGTGTAATGTGTGCCGTGCCCATTGGAGGTTTGCAGCCAGGGGGTAATACAGGCTGTATTTTAACGGAGCCTTTCAGACACCTGTTCGCATCTGAAAGTAAATTAAAGAACTTGCCATGATGAGGGGCGCCGTCATGGTGGACATGTTATTTCCCCATACACACCGTAGGTCTGGAGATTGCCTTGACGATCAAAAGACCGTAAGAACCAGATGAACATGAATAAAAACAAAACACAACTGCCTTCCCTAAAAGGGGGGCCAAAGTCCTATTATAGGAAAAACGCAGCAATTACTGCGGTAACAAAACCATCCACAGTAGCTGAATCCATGGTAACCAATCCTGGATCAGCCACTGGCAATATCACCACCAGTAAACGTGTGAGCCCCTGTGTTACATCTTATCGAGAGAGGCGGAAGGCACACAGACTGATGAGCAAACTTGGTGGTATTGGGGAAAAAAATCTCAACCAGACACAACAAAATTCCTTAAAATGGGCTGAAGAAGTATTAAGGCAATATGAAAAGAAAAGACTACTACCTTCTTCTTCTGCTTCGTCTTCTGCTGTCATGCACTCAGATAAGGGCCCACAGCCTAAATCTGAGCATGATTCTCACCCCATAGTTGTATCATACCCATACTGTGTGATACCTCAAGACCACACATCCTGGGCAGCGGGACCTCCTGTGTTTCTCACCGTAGCCGAAAGTAAGGCAATGAAAGCTGCATCCAACAAAAGGAAGAGAGAGGAGATTAGACCCAGCACGTCTTCATTCACTTCCACAATGTCTCTTTGGGAGAGCAAGGGACAGACATCAGGGGAGGGGCTCCAGCCCGTGACCAAAAAGCTGAGACAGGACTTCAGCACGTCTTCATTCACTTCCACAATGTCTCTTTGGGAGAGCAAGGGACAGACATCAGGGGAGGGGCTCCAACCCGTGACCAAAAAGCTGAGACAGGACTTCAGCACGTCTTCATTCACTTCCACAATGTCTCTTTGGGAGAGCAAGGGACAGACATCAGGGGAGGGGCTCCAGCCCACGACCAAAAAGCTGAGACAGGACTTCCACCCAAATATTAGGTCCCGCCCGCGCAATAAGTTCATTACGTGGGCGGTGATCGATAGAAGTAAGCCAGATGGCTCCATATCTCCAGAGGACTGGAAGATGGTGGTGACAGTCCTTCTAGAAATATACAAAGAGGTTGTTATAGAAAACCCCGGGCCAGCTCCATCCTGTAGAGATGCTGGATGGTACCAAGGGGGTATTAAACTGATCACCGGTAGAGATCAACGCTCAGCGGATCTATACAAGTTGGCGATCTCTAGGGTGGGCGAGCTGTGGCCAGGCGCAAGACTCGAGGTCGTCACGAAGAGTTCACTCATGAGAATGCCGAGATGTAGTGCCTGGATCCCAGTAGAACCCGCCAGACCAGAAGAGGTACTGGAGATGATCCAGTTGAGTAATCCAGAACTACCCACCCACAACTGGAGAGTTACCAAGGTGGGAGGGGTTCAGGAGAACTCCAGGTTCGCTCTGATATTCCTGAATAAGGAAGCTCTTGTGCATTTGGAAAAGACTCGTGGCGAGATTGCCTACGGTTTTGAAGTTATCACGTTGCGAGTCTTATAATAAATTGACTATACGCAAACATTTTATTCAGTAATTGATTGTAATTTAATCAAAAAATTTATTTTTATTTTATACAAAAGGTAACTAATTAGTTTTAATTCAACAACATTTTTATTTATCACATTTCAATACATCATGTTGAAACATATTTCATATAATTCAGTACCATTAAAATTGAAAAATGATAAAAATATCAATAAACTAAAATTTTACCTAAAAAAGTAACTTTAATCAACAAAGAGACAGTTGATATAATCAAAGTTGGTATAACACTGAGGGACATAAAAGACATTAATTGTGTTACTCAAAATAAATTTCACAAACTACTTTAGAACAGGTAATTTCACCTAGTGAAGTAGTGTATGATAGCTATTTAGTATTAACTGATAACCTTGTATACTTATATTTTTATGATGAGTAAATAGTTATAAAAATGTACTTTATTAAATGTATTACTTTGTATAAAAAATAGGTACTGTCTCTCTGAACAGTCAGCTGGTTAAAAATTATTTGACCAACACCAATTTAGTTATTTTATTTTAATATTTTAGTTACTTTTTTTAATATATAATTCAACTGGCTCACGCCAGTCAATTATAACTACAGACAAACATAACCAACCTATTTTTACCAAACTTTTGTAGGTTAGGTTTAAAAAATCGGTGTACATCCTCGGCTATCCTGGCTGGTCAGGGAGGCAGTACCTAAAAAATATATAATATCTTACAATAAATAAATAAGTTTAGGATTCATTTTATGATACCATAGTAACAGTTGACTTGGGTGTTTTTTCCATGGCAACTAATTATTTGACATGGATTGGAATATGTTTTGTATTTTTTATGTTTGACAAGATATTTTAAAAAAAGACAAAGTCTCTTATTGTATATATTTAATTACTGATGTGATTGTATTCAACAATAAAAATGGGAGAAAGAGTAATTGCTGCTGATGATACACTTGTAAAATATGAAAATCCAGTTTTGGTCACCAAACATCCAGATAAAACAGTAAGTATTATTATCAAATATAAACAGTAAAAAATGTATTTATAAAATCCTTGTAGTTTCGAAATTAATGACATCTTGATACATGTACCCATAAATCAGCAATGTCCCTTACAGAATTAGCAAAAATTATAGATTTTTTCATATATATTATTTAGGATGACAACTATTCTGGTTTCTTTTAAACCAAGAGAAATGAGAACAATATGTTTTAATAACATTATTTTTATTTCATTGCAAATTTGGTCATTGGCTCCAGACACAAAAGAGAAAGGCAATCTTGGTTTCACTGGGTTCATGAATCCAGGCGACCGGATTATCAGCAAGAATAGGCGTGTCACATGGGCTGTGACCATGTATGCAGGATTAAGGGGCCCCCTTATGACTCACTCTCACCGCTCGCCCACCAACCTCCAACTGATACTCCACTCCCCTGCCCAACCAAATCCAATAGGACGTGGATAATGCTGCTTTTACCACCCTATCAAAAAGTTCTTTTATTTTATCTGTAGGTAGACCTAGGTCCTTAAAGTAGGAATATAAAGATTTTTCGGGCAGGTCTATCACCCCCACCTCTACAGCAAATATATTTGTGCTAAAGCAATTTTGAACTGTTTTATCTACCATTTCCTTATGCATTTTTTTCTGTTCAAATTGTAATTTTTTAATTGAAATTTCTAACATATTGTCATTAGTTCCATGAAACCTCACAGGTGTTCCTTTGAAAATTTTAGAGGATAAGCAAAAATATTATTTAGAAGCAAATGTGACATTTCCTTTTGCATTTTGTACACATTTCATTGGAAATATGCAGACAAACACTTTAACATAAAAACCTCATTTTTCTAAAAAATTACACAAAAGAGGTTTCATAGAACAAACAATTATAATTGGTCAGTATTTATATTTATATATTTTTTGATAATCAGAAACTATAATTTTATAAGGATGCATTGTCTTTAATTGAACTATTGAATTATGAAACATTAAACAATGCATTGAATATTTTTTAGTTGAAGAAATTATCTCCACGTCCTGGATCATGTGGTGCCACACAAATAGCTACTGATACAAAGAAAGAGACAGAGGAAATACTAAATGCTATTTTACCACCAAAAGAATGGGAAGAAGAGGGACAAATATGGATTCAAGAAGTAAAATATCAATTTTAATTTGTTTCCTAAACCATAAGTAGTATAAATTTCTTTAGGGTGCATCCATAATGAATGTGCGGTCTGCGGAGGTGACTGACTAGGCAAGTAGGTGTTTTATATGGGAAATTGAAACTGTACCCTGCAAAATTCTGTCAGTATACTTGAATGACTGTCAAACATTTAACTTTATTCTAAGTAAAGTATAACTAAAAATCAATGAACCGCATACAAACATTATTGTCATTTTACAAATAATTCACCTGTTATTCTACTTGCAAACCTGCATACACCAAGCAGTTAGACCAAACTGGTTTGATACACCTGCCTTAGCAATTAGTCGCTCATTGCCTAGGGTTGGTAATGTGGCCACATACAGCGGATGGGAACATTCAAAAACTACGCATGCTGAGTCACTCAAACCATGGTCTAAAGCCTATGGTGTTACTATGGCTGCAAATGATAGTTTCACGTGTTTGATATTTTGTGCCCGCATCCGCGCTAGACTCATAGAGTCGGCGAGGGCTTAGTTATTTTCATTTGAAGTACCAGGATGCAGTTTATAAGAATAAAATATATACAGCACATATTATTATATTGAGAACCTGCTCATCATACGTATTTATTAATGATAAAATCTTGGCTGTTTTAACCCTTTCTTAACTGAATGATGAAAGAATTATGAAAAAAAATATGTTTCATAAAAAATGGGCAAAATATGTGATTATAAAGAGATTTTGATAATTTTTTTTTTTTAATTTTAACGATTCCAATTGTCATAATCTATATTATAAATTTGAATGTTTGTATGTATCTATGTATCTATGTATGTATGTGTTGAATGCGCTCCTAAACCGCTCATCCGATTGCGATGAAACTTTGGTGAACTGTCGAGAGTATACCAGGGATGGTTTCTGGATCAAAAAATTTTAACTTCTTCTTCTTCATCGAGTTTTAGGTCATTTTACCTATGAAGGTGGACTATCCTGGGAACCGTTCATCCGATTGCAATTAAACTTTGGTGAATTGTCGATCGTATGCCCGGGATGATTTCTGAATTTAAAATATTTTCTTCTTCTTCTTCTTCATCGGGTATCAGGTCATTTTACCTATGAAGGTGGACTATCCTGAGAACCGTTCATCCGATTGCAATGAAACTTTGGTGAATTGTCGAGCATATGACCGGGATGGTTTCTGGATTAAAATTTTTTTCTTCTTCTTCTTCTTCTTCATCGGGTATAAGGTCATTTTACCTATGAAGGTAAAATGACCTTATACTCTGGGAGAAGAAGCTCCAACTGTCCTTCCATCTCTTCGCAGGTCTTCCAGGACAGTTTCTGGATTTAAACTTTTTTCTTCTTCTTCTTCTTTATCGTGTATTTGGTCATTTCACCTATGAAGGTGGAGTTTCCTGGGAGAATAAGATGCAACTGTCCTACCATCCCTTCACAGGTCTTCCAGAACGGTTTCTGGATTCAAACTTTTTTCTTCTTCTTCTTCTTTATCGTGTATTTGTTCATTTTACCTATGAAGTTGGAGAATCCTGGAAAAAGAAGGTCCAACTGTCCTTTCATCTCTTCGTAGGTCTTCCCAGTATTGTGTCGGGAATTAAATTTTTTCTTCACCTACTTAAGGGACGAGAGGTAATGAAGGGAAGGGAGGTACCGGCAGGCCTGATGGGACGGCAGTAACTGAAGGGACGGGAGTAACTGAAGGGACGGGAGTAACTGAAGGGACGGGAGTAACTGAAGGGACGGGAGTAACTGAAAGGACGGGAGTAACTGAAGGGACGGGAGTAACTGAAGGGACGGGAGTAACTGAAGGGACGGGAGTAACTGAAGGGACGGGAGTAACTGAAGGGACGGGAGTAACTGAAGGGACGGGAGTAACTGAAGGGACGGGAGTAACACAAGGAACGGGAGTAACTGAAGGGACGGGAGTAACACAAGGGACGGGAGTAACTGAAGGGACGGGAGTAACACAAGGGACGGGAGTAACTGAAGGGACGGGAGTAACTGAAGGGACGGGAGTAACACAAGGGACGGGAGTAACTGAAGGGACGGGATTAACTGAAGGGATGGGAGTAACTGAAGGGACGGGAGTAACTGAAGGGACGGGAGTAACTGGAGGGACGGGAGTAACTGAAGGGACGGGAAGTACTGAAGAGTCTGAAGCGACGGGTGGTTATGGAGGACGATTTTTAATTATACTGGCAATACGAAGTTTGCCGGGGGTTCACTAGTATATATATAAAAATGGATTTACGTATATTTGTTTGTTCGCGATGAACTCCTAAACCAACCATCCGATTGCGATGAAACTTTGGGAATTTGTTCAGCTCATTCAGGAGAAGGTTTATGCATTATAATTTATTTATTTATTTATTCGATATCTAAAAAAAAAAGTTTGTATTCAATTGATACTTAGTGGGTTTGTTCAGCAAAAATCCTATATACCCATACATAAAATGGTATCATTTAAATAGTTGTGACATACGGGTGTGAGGCGTGGACGATGACAAAAAAGTCCGCAGAGGTACTGAACACCTTCGAGAGGAGGGTGCTGCTTATAATACTGAGGCCCGTGAATGATGGCTAAGCCTGGAGAGTGCGCTACTACGATGACATATTTTATTTAAATATTATAATAATTTATTCATTTATTTATAAAGAGTTGATGACTTTTTGCTTTCATTTTATCTAGTTATGAATATTAAATAATAAAAAGGAAAAAAAACAAATATTTTTTATATATTTGGAGGTAAATAATTAAACAGGCAGGACAACGTCTGCCGGGTTTTACTAGTCTATATTATAAATTTGAATGTTTGTATCTATGTATGTGTTGAATGCGCTCCTAAACCGTTCATCCGATTGCGATGAAACTTTGGTGAATTGTCGAGAGTATACCAGGGATGGTTTCTGGATCAAAAATTTTTTTCTTCTTCTTCATCGGGTAATAGGTCATTTTACCTATGAAGGTGGACTATCCTGGGAACCGTTCATCCGATTACTATGAAACTTTGGTGAATTGTCGAGCGTATGCCCGGGATGGTTTCTGAACTAAAAAAAAATCTTCTTCTTCTTCTTCATCGGGTATCAGGTCATTTTACCGATGAAGGTGGACTATCCTGAGAACCGTTCATCCGATCGCAATGAAACTTTGGTGAATTGTTGAGCGTATGACCGGGACCTACTGAAGGGACGGGAGGTAATGAAGGGACGGGAGGTAATGAAGGGAATGGAGGTTCTGAAGGGTCTGAAGGGACGGGAGTAACCGAAGGGACGGGAGTAACCGAAGGGACGGGAGTAACCGAAGGGACGGGAGTAACCGAAGGGACGGGAGTAACCGAAGGGACGGGAGTAACCGAAGGGACGGGAGTAACCGAAGGGACGGGAGAAACCGAAGGGACGGGAGTAACCGAAGGGACGGGAGTAACCGAAGGGACGGGAGTAACCGAAGGGACAGGAGTAACCGAAGGGACGGAAGGTACTGAAGGGACGGGAAGTACTGAAGGGATGGGAGGTATTGAAGAGTCTGAAGCGACGGGTGGTTATGGAGGACGATTTTTAATTATACAGGCAATACGAAGTTTGCCGGGTGTTCACTAGTTCATATATAAAACTATATACTTTTCATTAAATAAAAAATGTTTAATTTATAATTATTAGATATTGAACGAAATATAATTACCTAATTAAAAAAATTAGCATGCTAGAAAACAAAAAAACTCACATTTATTAAATTTTCAATAACCGTGTTTAGCAAGAAAATCACATTTCACAATAACCGAGTTTTCAACCGTCAAAATGCGGTCACTAAAGCAAGTTTCAGTCATTCTCAGTATTGTAAGCGATCAAAAATATTGTGATTATTATTATCAAAAATATTATTTCAGAAGAGAAATAACACAGCTGATATCAATTTTCATTGAGATATATGTAAAATACATCAATCATCGGTTAAGAAAGGGTTAATCATATCTATTGAATTAATTGAAAATTGTCGTTTTAAAGAATTTTCATTTCAATCTCTCTGGGATAAAAATATTACACATCACCAATTTCACACCAAGGTTCGTTAATGCAAAAAACAAAATTTTAATGTACTGTGTAACATTTCAACTCAAAAAGTAATCTTACCTTTTATATGTAGATTAAACCATTCATTAATATATTTGACTGTCTAGCATGTTAAAAAAAAATGAAACCATATCCATAACATTATCAATAGTCAACTGTCCACAAAAACAATAATGGCTTTTGGATCTGAGCTCTGCCCCCCCTAGACAACGTGTCATTTAGCTCAAGAAAAGATAACTCAATGTATGGAAGTGACAATATCCAGTCACGTGACAACTGTCACTTCCATACATTGTTATCTTTTCTTGAGCTAAATGACACATTGTCTAGGGGGACTGAATGGATACTTGGCTGATATTTGATTTGATGTAATTTAGTGAATGCGGCTGTTTGATTCAATTGTTTTAGCAAAGGTGTACAGTTGTATAATAATAAAATTGAATTGAAGACACAATTTTATGAAATCAAAATACTTCCCCCCTTGCTGACCAAGTGAAATTTTGTTTGACTTAAATTGATTAATTTATGTACTTACTTTTTGTTATTGTTAATACATAGGTATCATCAACTCCAGCCACTCGACTGGACGTCATGAATCTCCAGGAGACGTTAGACACAAAATTACAACAAAGACAAGCTAGAGAAACTGGAATATGTCCTGTACGGAGACAATTATACACACAATGTTTTGATGAACTCATTCGACAGGTTGGTACAAATATAAATAATGTCTAACTAAATGGGAAATCTCCATAAAGTATAGTTTTCATTAAATTAAACATATTTTTACAGGTAACGATAAATTGTGCTGAGAGAGGTTTATTATTGCTAAGGGTTCGAGATGAACTGAAGATGACGATGGAAGCATATGAAACACTCTACTGCAGCTCAATTGCATTTGGTATGAGGAAAGCCTTACAAGTAAGTCAATTATTTTACCTTTTCTCTCATATCATTATTCTCTTAAATGTCTTTGCATTGAAGTATTGTAGGGAGTACTAAAAGATGGATTATGTTTCATAGTTTTGCCTTCCTCAATCTTAACTACTTCATTTGCTTGACTACATTGTTAACTCTAATATGTAATACCCAATTTAGTTTTCGACAGCATAGAAAGTTTTGGGTGGAATCATGAATGAATCATGAGGCGGAATAAAAATTAATACGAATAAATTATTACCTACAATAGAAATAGAAAATGTATAATATAACTATATATCATACAACAATAGAGATAACTTAATTGAACACAATTTTTGTCATATAACAGAAATGATATGAAGGTTTTTTATTTCAGTCAGAACAAGGCAAAGAAGATTTGTTGGAGCAAGTTTCTCAATTGGAGAGTGAACGTGACAGTCTGGAGAAGCAGTGTACCGAGTTGAAACTGAAGTCTGAACAGCTGGAGAGGAGAGCGGCAGAATTGAGAGCAGCCGAAGAGAAGAAGAATCAAGAGAAAATCAAAGCTTTGGAAAAGACAAATATGCAGCTCAAGGTATGATTCATTTAAAATAAATATTATTACGACATTATCTTCTTCTTGATGTGCTAAGTCAGGAATATTTATTTAATTTATGGTTTATTTGTCATAAGGCAATTTATTCCATTGATAATGTAGTGGCAGGTACATTCAACTTATAACAAATATTATTAAATATAAAATCACAACAACAAAAGAGAGAGAGAGAGAGAAGTTTAATAAACTCCCACTCCATCCCATTTGGACATTATAGTATATTTTGTCCTGTTCATCACCAAAGTGGCTGCTCTTTGGACTACACAAGGACTGTTACTAAGCATATTTCATACCATTGCCACTGAAAATCCAACACTAGTTATATCATAGACAGGATGGAGCAACCCCAGGATATCAGTCCTGGATCGAATATCGCGTAGGCATTACATGTTTTCTTCTATTCTATTAAGCACTATAAGCACACTCTATTGAAACATTTACAATAACATACCCTTAAATTAAATGTGTAATTTTCTGGTTTGCATATTTATATGTATACAATTTAAAGGAAAGGAAAAAAGATAAAAATTTGATTATGTTATTGTATGATAGAGTTCGGAATGAAGATACAAGGAAAGAATGTAAGATAAAGAAAGATGTAATTAACAGAATGAAAGTTAACACATTGAGATGGTTTGGCCACTTGGGGAGAATGAACGAAGAACGCCTGACGAAGAAAATATACAAAGCTGACAGGAACGGAATAAGAGGTCGCGGGCGCCTAAGAAAATGATGGCACGACCATGTAAACGATATTTTGAAAGATGGAAATGTAAGAAGCATGAACAACAGACGAACATGTATAAGACGATGTATGAATGTTGATGAGGCGATGAATGTGTGTCAAGATAGAAAAATGTGGCGTTCGGTTCTCTCTGCCTACCCCGTGAGGGACATGGCGTGATGGTATGTATGTTATTGTCTTTTTTTCGTTTTATTATGGTGTTATATGGATAGGTTTTTCCTTTGTTTGTTTAAATTTATTATTGTTTTCTTTTCTGTGATTTTGTTTTCGATATGTGTTTTTTTATGTATGTTTGTAGAGGGCAATATATGCCGTAAATTATTAACTAGTTGCATGTAACACATGAGATCCAACTGTCGATAGTGATAGTATGTACAGTTGAAGAATAAGTACCAAACTATAAACCCATAAATACAAATTATTTAATATTTTAAGATATATGGTTTTCTATACAACACATGTACCTAGGTATGTATGTCAAGATAGGATAGTATGGAGGTCAGTCCTTTGATCCTACCCAGAATGTGAAAACAGCATGATGGTATGTATGTATGTTTGGAGATTAGTATCAAATTATTAAGTCTTCTTAGATATTGTGAGTAGGCTACTTCCATACAAATTGTATGAAGCAATGTCGTCACTAAATTCAATTTTTATAAAAATTGTTAAAAAAAATTTGAGATGTGCTAATACAATTTTAATATTTTTTATAGAAAATTAAATTTTCTAGTTGGGGTCTTTCGGCTTTTTTCGATATTTTAAAAAAAAATGGAAATATAGGAAGTTAAACTCATAAATTTATCATAAATTAATATTTTTCTTAATAAAAAATGTTTGAGAAACCCTGGAATTTAAAAAAAAAAAACTAATTTGAGATTTTGTATTTGTCTATGTTTATACCAATTTTCAGCGTTCTAGCTTTTACGGTTTCTGAGATATATGGAAAAATAAATCAAAATTTCAAAAGTTGATAACCCCTGACCAAAACAAAAATTCAAAATTCTGAGTATAAAAGTTTTGTAGGCCTATAACTGTTTATATATTCTAAAAATTTGGGCTCTGTGCATTGAGCGGATTAAAAGTTATAAGGGGGGGACGGACACACAGACAGACACATACACACACACAAAACTCACATAAAATGTTCCACTCTGAATTCTGAGTAAATCCATGTATGGGAACATATATGCTGCGAGGCCTCTAGTTGGTGTTATTAGCTTGCAAAAAGTCCACTACACCATACAAAATTTTCCTTCGTACACGCATCTTGGCTTAATAATGTCGATTCATTAAGAGAATTGAATTCTCATGAATGAATCGACAGTTGGAATAAATATTATGTCTAATCCATATACCACACTCTAAAATGAAAATTTAAAGATGAGTTTCTAGTTTAATTTCTAATTTTTTTTTACAATGCCCCCAAGTCAAATTGAAAACGCTGTTCGTTTTCGCCAAGCGCTAATTTTTTTTGTATGGGATTTGACGTTTGTTGTTTGTTATTGTAGAAAAAATTTCTACAACAAACGTCAAATCCCATACAAAAAAAATTAGCGCTTGGCGAAAACGAACAGCGTTTTCAATTTGACTTGGGGGCATTATACAATATCACAAAAATAACTATGCTGATAGTCTCTCGGCAGAGTTGATATTTGGACAAACATTGAATTACTCTTGTATAGAGATTAAATTATTTAAAAGAAACATTATAACTAGTCAGGGTCAGTTTTATAATAATCAACAAAAGCAGCCACATGAAAATTAAAAGTTGTCAATTTTAACACAGAATGTGTTAATAATTAGTGTTTTAGCAATAAATTGATAACTTCAACTCAACTGTTTAAAGCAATTGTTTTAAGATAAAGCAAACTTTAAGTGAAGTTTTATTTTTTACAAAGGTACCTTGAAAACCACAAGCTTCCTTTTATATTATCGTAAATAGCTGTAGGTTGAAAATTAGGGAAAGGTAATTATGATTTTTTTTTTCTTTTCTTTCAGGCTCAACTGGAAGGAATTATCGCACCAAAGAAATAAATTTCTTAATTCAGTACAATTTTGCTAATCCAGCACTACGGATTATTAAGAAAACATATATTTAATTTGTATTTTATTATACCATTATGTCTAATATTTACATACAAATAATAATTTTTTTTTACTCATTACATTCCAATAATCCGAATTTTCCCTAAATCTAGCACTCTTGTGTCGTAAGTATTAAAGTGCTGGATTAGTAAGATTGTACTGTAACTTGGATTGTTTAATTTTTTGTACATTTTGTAAGTGTTTTTTGGTTGAAATAAAAAGACTTATTTTTTTAAATAAATTGATATTTTATTTAAAATAGACATTATTCAATTAAGATAACCTTAAAGTTACAAATATATATTAAAAATATATTTTCCATATCATTCTATCGGATTAAATAATAATTTACCCATTCATACACTAAAAATTCACATTTTTAAATGCAAAAGCTACCATTTTGATAAATAGCGTAAATAATAATATAAGACCATAGAAAATTCAAAGTGAATTTAATTAAAAAAGAAATTGTATCTACAATAATTATATCAAAAATTATCTCCAATAATGGAATAAAATATAATAATTATAATGTGACCATACTATTTATTATAATTTTACAATTGTTGTAATTGTGATAAATTAAAAATCTGCTAATCGCATTTTTATAATCAACTTAAAAATATAAATCTTACTCGTCCGATGATTTGTACGAAAAAAATACTTTATCATATGTGATTCAATAAGATAATACTCAATATATTTTAATACTCAGAATAGAAATCGTTTAATGCCCAACGACAAAATTAATGTAATTTATAGTGAAAATATGCAATTGAACAAAAACATCATATTATTCAAAACTTTACAAAATAATAAAGTAAAGATAAAATGAATCCACTAAGTAGGAAAGAATAAGCAATATTAATATATGTACATACACAATACAAAAAAACGGTCATATTTAAGAAAGAAAATCTTAGGAATAATTCATTGTTTTATTCTAAATACAACATAAAATAAATAAAAAATATGATTCAAAATATTATTTGTTTGTTAAAAATAATTTGTACATAATGTCAACACAACTAAAATAAATAGGTAATAAAAAAAAAAATTGCAGAGTACGTCTTTCATTCAGTTATTCAATGTTGTTAATTTATTTTTGAAATAAGGTAATTGCTTGGGTGAAATATTTTATCAATTCCTAAATAGACACTGCAATGGTAAAACTGTTCTCTCATTTTTTCAAGTTACAAGATTTGTATCAAAAATTAGCCTGATGATGGAAAGCTATTACAAAGTAAATAAAAATATATTATATAATTTGTTAAATTATTTGATATTTGAGAATAACATTTATATTATTAATTCTTAAAATGTTTTACTTGTAACTTGTATATTTTGTTACCAATTAATTGAAAGTAATTAGTTCCTATTTTAATGAAGTTATATTTCATTGAAATAGGAACAATTACAACATATTATACATTTTTCTATTATCAAAATAATATGTTACATTTCGCTTGTAAATTAGATTCTATGACAGTTTGTTTTTGTAAGCTTCTTTATTTATTTGTCAATGATGATTGTATTTATTTGATTTGGTAAGAAAGATTCTGTTGTAAAGATTATAATTTGAACGAAAGGAAATTCGCCGAGGCTTTCCAGTTATTTCACTTTCCCAGTGTCCATAGACAAGAAAAAATCATCAAAAGCCACTAAAAATTGGTCCCTAATTCTTATGACGTTGAAAATAAAGATTATTCACTATTCTATGATAAAATGGGTACTAAAGATATTTGTATTGACCTCATAAGATAAAGTCAGAGACTTGGTTTCTTTTTCCAGTAACAAAATAATAACTTCTGTACAGATTATGAAGCCTTAACACTCTCAAACAATTACCCTAGTTGTAACTTTCAATTGATAACACTTTAACATAGGTACTTGGTTCATAAATAATGAAAAAAAAAACTAAAATATACACAAAACAAGTTTTATGGATATTTGAAATTGAAAATACATACTTTTTAAATGAAAATATCTGATGAAAATTTAAGACAAACAATGTAATTAAAATTTACTATTTATAATATTTTTGCTATTTTATAATATTTTTGATGGCATACACATGTAACTTGTAGGATATGTATTTTAAAAATGTACACAGGTATATAAATAAAAAACATAAATATGATCAATTTCAAATAATACATAAATTATTAAATTATATTAATATATATATTAAAGGTTACCACAATACAAAAATGATTAATTTAAAAATAACCTTCAATGACTAAAAAGTTTATGTATGTATGGGAGGGGATATTAAACTAATGTTGCACTTTGTCGTAATGATAAAAAAAATAATTTCGCGTCTCTCAATATGGAATGTATAATTCCAATAAATACAATATTCTTAAATGAAAATATGTAAATTTGACTAATAAAAAAAAAGGTTTTCAAAGAACGCACATTTTTATGAACTTCAGACATTCAGACACACGCAGGATGTAAGACTTATCATTAGTTAGTTAATGCGATCACTTGTGTTTGCGCAACATTCATCTTATTTTAGTAGTTGGACAAGGTATAACAATGCTTGGATAACTACTTCTAAAATAAGATGGATAAGATATTAACACAAATCCAGTCAATGACAGTTGTAAGCCCTGAAAGGGATTAGTTTCCCGGTTATTCTTACGGAAAATGGATTCCTGCTTTGTTAAGGAAAAATTAAAAAAGGAGGTTATAGATTTTGATGGATGTAAACCCAGAGCTTAGTTGCTCATTGTTCAGCATAATTTGAATAGCATCAGTTGCTCAGTATACACTTACGATAAATCCATTACCCAAATACAAGTCAGAAGTATGAGAGTCACATTTAAATTTAAGATTTATATATTAACAATGCAATTAAAATTAATTTCCTATGTTTAATAAAATCACATTCAAATAAAAATTAACATATAACTAAAACGTTTAGGAAAAGTTATGTAGATACAAAATTAAAGGAATGAGTGATTGGAAATATATTAAAACATAATGATTGTAATATGTACTTCTGATAAATACTAAATGTAACTACGTACTGTCGTCAATAATAACGTTCACATTGTCAATATGTCAAATCACACAATCATCACGCAGTCAATACTTTAATTACATAAGTAATTCGTAAAATTCATATCACGAGCATGATGATAATAAAACACACGTAAAAATTACACCGAATAATTAATATCCACAAATGCATTTTATCTTAAAAATACTTGATGAAATATATTACATTTAGAATTTTTGATATGAAATCTTCGTTATGAAATTTTATAAAAAGCATTTTTATATCTTGCAATATTACGTTGTGTCCTTAAAAATTTGTAGGATCTAGAAAATGTACAAATTTAATAGTAAAGATTGGAATATTTTCAGCAACTCTTATTATGGTATAGTCACATTTTCATATTCATTTACAAATACTACATAGTATGTAATCCAAACATACATTAAGAAGGCAAAATATTTGGATTGTCTAATTGATTTAATTTAATTTTCTACTAATTACAGGACACTATGTTTTTATTTTTTCAATATAAAAGACATTTAAAAAGTTTGGACTGCAAGAAAAATGAAGGGCAGACAGTCTGAACGACTTAAACTAGAAGAATAACTAGTTATATTGATCTGTGGTTTTTACAAAATAGTTTACTGCACGCACAACATTACATACAACACTTAAAACAACTTGACATGTAAATTTACGATAGTAAATAATTGTCAATTTGCACCATTATCCCGAATAGAACATAATTTAACTAAAACTATTCTAAACTCGGTTTAGTTTTTGCTCTTTCGTCCCGAACGTTTTTTCTTTTTCTTCTTTCCGAGGCCAGAGGGTGTCGCATCGGCTGACGGTGTGGTCGGGGCGCTGGTGGGTGTTTCGTTTGCGTCATTTTCATCATCCGACTGGTTGCAGTCGTCGGGTGTTTCAAGTCCGTTATTTCCATTGCTTTCGACTGTCTGTATTGTAAAGGTCGTGTTTAGATCCAGCCTCAGGTTTTCCCTCTCCGATATGCTTTTACTATTGACGTGATCAATTGTTTTGGGTATGATGTGTTGGGGAGGTGCAACGGATATTGAAGTGACCTGACCGGCCATCCCGTCCAGCATAGGGTTGACGACTTGAACAATATCGGTCTGCAGACTGTCGTGCTGGAGGCTGTCAGGCTGAAGTCCGTCGATACTGTTAAACGCTTCTTCACTCATCGGACTTGTCGTCAACTCCAGGGAGATGATTTTCTCTTGAGTCGTTTCCACCTATTTTAATCAATACAATTAATAAATTTAATAACCTTTTGAATGAAAATTATTATCAAATAACAAAGAACTAAGCTGACTTCTAAAAAGCAAAATAATTTATTTTGAATTTGGTAGGATTGTAATTGATAAAACTATTTAGGTGATTTTATTTGTATTGATTGCAAACTGAATGTTTTCTTTTTTATAAAAATTGAATCAAACTTGGATAAAAACAAAAACATTAAAAACTTGGATTAAATACATACATACATACATACCATCACGCCATGTCCCTTACGGGGTAGGCAGAGAGAACCGAACGCCATATCTTTCTATCCTGGCACACATTCATCGCCTCGTCAACATTCATGCATCGTCTCATACATGTTCGTCTATTGTACATGCTTCTAACATTTCCGTCTTTCAGAATATCGTTCACATGGTCGTGCCATCCCTTTCTTGGGCGGCCCCGGCCTCTCAATCCATTCCTATCCGCATTGTATATTTTCTTCGTCAGGCGTTCCTCATTCATTCTACCCATGTGGCCAAACCATCTCAGTGTGTTCACTTTCATTCTATTAATGATATCTTTCTTCATCTTACATTCTTTCCTTATGTTCTCATTTCTTACCCTGTCATACATCGTTCTATTGCAGATTCTTCTTAGCGATCTCATTTCAACAGCATTTATTCTGCTTTCGTGCGACTTCTGCCATGTCCAGGTTTCACTTGCATACGTCAATGTCGGCACTAAGATAGCGTTATGAATGGCAACTTTGGCAGCCTTTGATATGTTGCGATCATTCATAACTGGTCTCAGTGCTCCATTCACTCTGTTTCCTGCCATAACTCTTCTTTCGATATCCTTATCAGGTCGTCCATTCCGTTGAAACATGCTTCCCAGATATACATACTCGTCGACTTGCTCGAGCCATTCATTCTCTACTCTTATTTTACACGCTGTTCTGCTTTCGCTCTTTTCAAAGACCATTACCTATATATAGAAATAGAGCCCGTGATTCTAGACCTTGTATAGTAGTTACTTAAGTCATAGTATAAAGACTGTTTTTTTTTCTGTAAAAGGATACCACAGTATGTTATCCATCACACCATATTATCCATAATATGAACTCTGAGTAGTGGTGGCTCTTGGTGATAACAGCCTTGAAAGTGTTGAAAATTGCTATTTTAACATGTAAGTAATGATTTTTTAATATTCACTACGGAAGACTTAGAAATCACATTTTGGCTGGTGGGAAACCCCCCCCCGACACCTTAGAGATATAATATATAAAACTTTAAAGGTGTCTGCCAGAGATTTTCAAGTGTCTGTAAATGTGTTAAAATAGCAATTTTCAAAACTTTGAAGGCTGTTACCTACGAAAGCCACCACTCAGGGTTAATATTATTCAATCGTTATTACCTGTTGTGGTATCCTCTTACAGAAAAAAAACAGTTTTATTACAATGACATATGTATTTGGTTGTCGCTAGCTTATGGTCAATTAATAAGTCAAAAAATAAAACACTAGTTTAAATTCCAAGCAAACATGAAATTAGTGTCCTCTCTAGAATATACAACATAACAAATGCTATCTATAAATAGTTTGATGATAAAATGTACACATAAAAATATTTAGTTTACATTATTTACAATAAATATTTTCATAGTATAATAATATAAACACTTCCTTGCACCCTGCGCAAGTGGCGAGTTTTTTTTTTTTTTTAACATGTCTACGTAGGGGACGCCAGCTATTAGGATTTGGGTCCATTTTACTCTTCCGAAGAAGCGCACTACGTAGCGTTGGGAGGGGTTTGCAATCTAGAAAAGAGTTTATTAATTCGGATTTTAAAAAGACCCGGGTTGTACGAAGATGGAAACACAGAATTCGGAAGATCGTTCCACAGTTGGGCTGCTGTGTTAATAAAGGAGTTCGAGAAGCGACTTGTTCGTATATGTTGAAGGTCCACTGTGAATGGATGCTGCGATTGAGTGAAGCGAGTGACTCTGTTGCGAGTGGGTGGAGGAGGGACCAAAGATGCAAGTTCTTCTGAGCAATTCCCGTGGTAGTATCTATAGAATAAACTTAAAATACCGACTCTGCGTCTGTGTTCTAGTGATTGCAATCCATCAGTCAGTGATGGATCATCAATCAGACGTATAGCACGCCTTTGGACAGCGTCGAGGGTATTCAGTAGGTATTGGGGGGCGCCACTCCAGAGGTGACTGCCATATTCAATAATTGGGCGTATTTGCGCTTTGTAGAGTATACAGATCTGGGTCTTAGTAAAATATCTGCGCGCTCTATATAGTACGCTCAATTTTTTGGAGGCGAGTTTCACCTTAGCTTCGATGGAGCCCTTGTAGTGTAATTGGTTCGTTATAGATACTCCAAGCAGGTCGATAGAGCTGCTGTTAGGTAGGGTGCTTCCGTTGAAAGACACTTGCAATTCATTGGGGTTTCTCTTCGCAGAAATTAGACAGGAGTTTATTGCCAAATGGCAATTTCTTCCAGTGTTTCCAGCCCAGAGAAGCAATATTAGCGTGAGAAATCAATTTAAATATCTCCTCTGCTTGGGATCGAACACAGGATGCCCGCACAAAAACCAAACGGCTTACCAACTGTGCCACGGCGGTTGACAATATATTTTAAATATAGGTATGTATAAACAGTGAGTTATTAATATTTTAGTTTCAATGGGTTAAAATGTGCTTATTATATTGGATGTGTACTGTAGAAAAATAAAAGGGTTAAAAATAATATACAAGTAATAATAAGTTTGACAGTAATGTTATGATCAATTTATTACAGTAATGTTATTTTAATGTACTTAGGTACTTTTTTATTACAAAAAAAAAATAACGAAAATATTCATGAATTGCAGAATTAGTTGATTTTTTATAACTCTGAATATGAGACAATCTTGAAAAAAGTATACAATAATATAGAATATTAATATATAAAAAAAACACAAGAGTATAATGGGATATTTTCACAAATAAATTTATAACTTCAAAAAATGTTCTAAAAATTAGAAACAAAACAATAGATGAGTCGGTGGCAGAGCGGTTAGCGCGCTGGGCTAGTAATCCAGTAGTCGCGAGTTCGAATCCTGCTTCGACCGATTTCGTTCACCTATAGCACAAGCATTTATTTGCTTATTTTAGGGAACGTAAGAAGATGTATATGTACTTGTTTAACAAGGACATATTCATTTTTTATAAAAAAAAAAAATAGATTTTGTTTATTTTTGTAGTGCAAAAATATTATGACAATCATTTTAACTATGGATATTTTGGAGGGCCTCAAAAACGCACCATTTTGCATTGCTGCAGTTTCCGGTACTGTGTGACGACACGTCAAACATCTGTCCCCCTAGACAACATGCCATTTAAGCTAAGCGTTATCTCGCTAAGCGATAGTAAATGTGTGGAATTGATGGCTGTCACGTGACGTCATTCTATGTGGTTTTTACGCATAATTAGACTTGCATCCAGAAAAGTATATTAATTATGTATTAATTTTGTTATTGACGACGTGTTAGAAAAAGAAAGCTGATTGTATCACATCGACGTCGAATCGATGAAAGTCGATGTCGAAAACTGATGTAGATTCAAAATATGTGTTCCTTCCTGCAAAATTTATTGAAAATACTAAACAAATAATAATACATAATTTTAAAAAGTTTGCATGAATTTCGGCACCTAAAAAGTCTGAATTATTGGCATGTTAATGATGGCATCTACTTTTGACAGGTTATTAGGCTGTCTTTTTTTTTTTGTTTTTATAAAAGAATGACTTTGTCCTTGGAACAAGTACATATACATCCTCATATATTCAACGTTATGCGCAACGTTCACCAATTATGGCTTCTTATTGAGTTCCCTATCAATACAATTTTTGAAAGATCTATGTATTTTAATCATGAAAAATCTATTTGTTTGAAATGAAGCTTAACACCATTGCCATCTATGAAATAACGAAGAAACCTTTTTGTAACTCCATCTATTGAGAAATTGGTTTGTAAACAATGAAAGCAACAGACCTTATACATGAGGTGACAATGCTTTTGCACAGATGTCACCCCTGAAACGCGCCAGAATTTTAAGTTCATTTTTTGTTTGTTTACTTGCTTGTAGTACAAATGTGTATGTAAATCAAATATTTTTATTGTTGCATATACGCAAACATTGGATTTTTTCCCTGTTGACAGGGAAAAAATCCAGTGTTTGCGTACATGCAACAATAAAAATATTCTATACAATTTATATTAATAAGAGAATAAGACTGCAAGAAGTCAGATATCCAAATATAACTGAGCCACAAAGGCAGAAATATTGTTGTGATAATATCAACGGTGCCACTATTTTTACGACCAGAATTGGCGGGAAAAGCGTTTTCCCGCCAAAAAGTGTCTATTTACACGACAATTTTTCTGATGTCGTCTATGTTTTTAGGTCATTTATAACCATAGAAAGCGCAGATAAATCAAAATACAAAAATATTTACCTTTATCATTTTTTCAATGGTCATAAAAATGCATCATGGAAACCAACTTGAAGAAAAAATAAATAATATTGGCATCTTATTACATTTACTTAATTTTATAAATCATTTTTTCATCGAGATCTACAATTATAACAAAGTATAAACAATGATAAATATTTTTTAACTTGATTTATCTGCGTTTTCTGTGGTTATTTTTGGTTTTCGTCTATGGTTGAGTTGTGTAAATAGTCGTAGCCTAATATCAATAGGTATTTTTTTTATCTTCAACCATGCTAAATATAGTTACAATTACAATCACAAACATGCTAAATATAGATACAATAACACAAAAGAGAAATAAACGAGTTTATAATTAGTTATTTGATTATATGATTAAAAAAAAAAATTCTTTTTGAAAAATTAAAAACATAGAATTTTCATAGGAATTTTGGATTTTAGATAGGTAAATGTTTTTTTTTCGTGTAAAAAAACAATACTTTGTCGCAATGTGGAGAACCCCTAAAATTAACATATTCAACGTAACGTAATGATATGGTTCATGCAATAAATAGAATACATGGATAAAGTTCATGCAATATGTACCAACCACCAATACTAACCATTGTTCCAGAACATGCATTACATTTACCAAACACCAGTTTGATTTGAGCACACTCAAAATCAGTTGAAACAATCAATCCAATTCAATCATCAATATACAAAAATGTACAATCATTCTATTATATAAATATATAATGCTACAATTTTTGATACACTGTTTCAATTATTTTAATTTCAATACAAGCAGTTGTTTTCTACAATTGTTGTTAGATAACTCGTTAGTTACATTTGGTGATCTTCTTTATGGCAACATTAATTTTTAAATCAAACCAATAACGCTCATATTCTGCTTATAAGTACATATAAAGCAAAGTTTTGCACAGAACCAGTTTTTATACTCATATGATGTTTGAGGTGATAATATGTAGTGAAATAATAGTGAAATAATATTATATTTACATAAGGTGAGAGGAAGTGTTTACAAAACAATAATTGTTCCTGTATAACTCACTAACCAACCTCCTTATAATGAAATTTTCATATGAGGAGTAAAAGTTGTAAATTCCTACCTAGACAAACAATTACGTAGCATCGCTTTCAAAATTATATCTATTTCATTTTCACACATTTTATAAAAATATTTCGATAAGCGACTGCTACGTGAAATTGTTCACAATGAATTGCACACTGTTCATAATTAAAGTCTTTCTGCCAAATGTATACAAACATCCATGGTATTGCTGTATCTCAAATATCAATTTTGTATTAAATTTTGCTGTGATAGGGAAAGTATATTATCGTGCTGGCGTGTAAAGCGATCACACAAAAATGTAAGCCATTTGTATCTCTATTTTTCCAATAAAACATCAGATTAACATAACGACTAACAAACTGCTTCATGTGCCTAATACTAACAAGACAACATAAATAAATGATTGCCTGTATTGAAAAATATAAAATGAAATGAATGTTGAATATGACGAAGCTTGAGTTGTAATTTAATATTCAACATTCCATTTTATTAAAAATATTAACGCCGAATAAACAAAAAATGTGCCACCTTTAACATACATATTTGATGCAATTTGTACACAGAAAAATAAAGAAACAGTCAGTATGCCATAAAATCTATTTCAATTATTATGTATTGTTTATCACATCCCATTTATTAAAGTAATTTAAGATAATTAACATTTGTTTTTAATCATCAAAAAATAGAAATAATTAGGTATCAGAAAATAACCAAGAAAATTTATTATATGGATGAAATCTTGAATCGGAAATTTATCTATAAATAACTTTTATGTACATGTTTTATACACATAAGATTTTATAGCATAAAGAGTAAAAATTTATTATGGAAACGTACCTATAATAAGTCATATATGAAGAAATTCTCAAACTGTTATGTCCTTTCCGAGTGTTGTAAGAGTCAAGTTTGTCTGTGACAAGTCATTTGTCTTTACCTGAATCGTATCATCCAAGTAGAATATAATTAATAAAATTAAACAAAAAGTAGTACAACTATAAATACACACATATAATATAGGTTTTCTCTGTAGAATTGTCAAGATGGTCATAAGAAAAAAATCATGTTACGTACTGTAAACACTGTCAAAGTTTGTTTATGTCAAAATAGTCATGCCAACGTTTATATAAATGAATGTATATCGTTGTTGAATATAATAAAACAATAAGTTAATTGTTGTTGATAAAATAAAGCACTATAAAAAAATATTCACACACAGGCACATTTTCTAATGCATAAATAATAATAAGACATTCCAAAACCCGTACAAAAAATAGACAATAGACATGTGTAACAATACTGAAGATTAATATTCTCTCAAAGTGTTTTGTGTTGTGCTAAGTCCGTACCTCTTTCTCGATAAGCTTTTCAATATACTCGACGGTTCGAACTTTGGTTTCGCCACTGAGCGGGCAAACATATTCCTCTGTTTTGCTCGTTATCTTCTCGTCTAACAATTTCTCTTTCTCCTTGATGGCGAGTATGGGTCCGGGTTTGGTGCGAATCGCTATTCGAGGCAGTTTCCACGGCTACAACATAACACCACACCCACAAAAGGGAACATGGTTCCCATCAGATCGTTTGCACCGTTTATCTATTATACGACACAACTTTCTCTCCTCATTCATTACCAAAATATCCGTTTCAACCAAATGTCAAGACAATGAAAGAGTTTCTATATATTATCAAATTTGTGTTGGTGTTTCGATACATAGGAACTCTTTCACGACCTTATTATATTTTAAGAAGCACCATAAACCTCAAGACATTCACATGAAAACAGATATTAGATTGTAAGGACATTTACATACACATGATAATAAATCATTTCAATAATATTAATCAAAATTATCACAAACTGAAACATTCTACTATGACAAAATGTTAATGTGATTTTAAAATATTACTATGAGATAAGTTTTACCTACTGTGATTATTTAATATTGGCTTATTAAATCAGCCAAATGTAACAAAATAAGCCATGAAATATGTATTAAATAGCCTAAAAACAAAAATGTTATTTTTAATTTATCATTCATTACCTACGGATTACTGTCCATGATATTAAATAAACATGCAATAGTTTTAGATCCAAATTTTAGCAGAAGTTAAAATACTCTGATTTTATAATGTATGCATTTTATGATAACAGGAAAGATTTGAGGAAACCTCTTATTGGAAATCTAAAACAACCAATACTATAAAAATAATAAAGGTGAATATTAATTAATTTCCTATTTACTCCGGACTACATATTTTTTTTTTATATTCATCAATTTAACAGACACATCACAACCATATGAGAATCACTGTTAGCAAACATAGATATAATTAATTGATACCAGTATATAAAAAATAAATGAACGACATAAAAACCACAAACCATTCTTGTTGTTAAAAGAAACACAAACTTATATTAATTTTGAAAATTTGACACATGTAGTAGATGAATTGAAATACTTAACAAATATTAACAAAAGAAACATGATTCAGACCAAATAACTGTAAGTTTTCTATGGATAAACTACAATTTGGAAACATCAACAACCATACATTTTTAATGTCATATAAGTTTACAAATGAATATTTATACAATTTTGTAATTTCAATCAAGCATGAAGTTAGTTTCAAAATTGTTATTTTATCCACAAAACTTACTTGAAAATGTATTTCACGTGCTCTCAGTGATCATGACATGACACCTAATGACAAATGATGAATTATGTGGATGAAGTTCAGTGGAAAAGTAGAATATAATATCAAGCAAATGAGAGATATCTTTTCATATAAGAATGTTTTGCTTTAGGACAACAATAATAAATATTTTGAAATAATATTTTGCTTTAGGACAACAGCATTGAACAATTTTCATGCTCGCAAGTGTATTAAACATTGTATTGACATGTGTTATTGATCAAAATACACACTAATAAATGTCAATTGATATTTATTAAAAAAAAAAATTAAATGAATATAAAAGCATAGTGCTGTATTTTATGTGCGTCAAAATCTTTAATCCTTCTTAAAAGAAAATTCAATAGAGTTTATTTTTTATCTCTGTATGTATAATTACAATGAAATGTGTAAGCGAATGCAGTAATGGACAAAAGCGGCAGCTAGTATTTTTCAGCATGGTTCAAATACATAATCATTTAAAAAACAATATCCATTATTTATTTTATTTATTCCTCCCTGTGATAGTGGTGACGTAATTTTATATTAGAATCTCCAATTATTATAATTCTGAACAAATCCAATTAGTAAATCATAAACTTTCAAAAGTATAAAAAAATGCATGTAATAAATTAATATGTCTCATTTCTTACCTCTCCGTGGTGTCCTGTATCAGCAATAATGTGATTGTTACCTACTATTTCATCCATTGTTTTGATGACCATTTGGGCTTTTATAGCATCCTGAAAAATTATGTTAAATTATCTTAAGATTTTAATTTTCATTTTTGTTTTACCATTTCTTCTATGAGATTCAAATATATATATATATATATATATATATATATATATATATATATATATATATATATATATATATATATATATATATATATATATATATATATATATATATATATATATATATATATATATATATATATATATATATATATATATATATATATACCTTTGAATCATAAATAAACTTATTCATAAACAAATTATATATTATACTTATATACAAAAATGTAATACATCTTCATGCAAAATAAGTTATGGTGTTTGCGGGTTATATTGCTGAAGAGAGTCGCTGAAGATCGAGAGGAGTTGAGGAAGAGATGCATCACTTTGCTGCTAACCAACCCCCAAGATTGACACCAAAGAAGAAGATAATATGTTGAGAAAATAGTAAAATGATAGTTTTCTGGCTATGTCATTTGAGTTCACTGGTGAAATATTCCAGCCCTCTATCGGCTTCAGAATATCAACTTGAGTTTGCAGCAAAAAACTCAATAAGAAATTATTGATAAGACAAGAAAATGATTCCTGCTATGTTATTTGTGTCATCCTTTCAGTTAAAAGGCTAACCTGTTCTAAGCTCCTAAGCCTGGCTTGTCTCCATGCAGCTCTCCGTTGTGCTTTCTCTGCTCGAGCCTCTTCCGAAGTCAGAGGAGTTGAAGTGAATCCCTCTCTTTCCTGTCTCCTACGTTCTGCCTTGGCTGATGGAGGTAAAACACCGCCCTGGACTCCCGACCATCTGAGGTTAAAACATCGTTTTGTATTCAAAAGAGATCAAATAAATAATGATTTCAGTAAATATTTATTAGTAGGTACAACAATAAAGCAAACTGAAAAAGAAATAATATTTTTGGCGCAATTCATTGGTGACATCTACATATTATTTAGCATAACACATTATGAGAATAGTTGCATTCATTGTTTATGAAAATTTTCAATAGATGGCGTTAGTGTATTTTGATTGTATTCAAGTTATAGAAGATTTCCTAGTACATACGTATTCTAAAAAGAGTAATGAAAAAGAAACTTAAATTGTTGAATTTTGTGTAGGTCCCTTATTTTGGTTTATTTATTGCACTACTTAAAAATTATTCATTCAATTGATTAGCATTAAAAACTTACTAATAAAAGTTTTATTTACACTGTATGTTTACAATATTCTTCTATCAATAAAGAAATGTTTATGTAAATTTGATTTAGAAATAAAATATATTAATAATAAGTACTAACTTTTGTTTATCCAAAGGTTCAGGGTCGGAGTCATCGTCACTGTTTTGATTGTTTTGTTGGTCCATTGCCCAACTGGCCAATTCAGCTCTGGTACAGTTGGCAATCTTCCTCTCCTCATCCTGTTTCATGCGCTCTATTTCGTCCGCTGACAAGAAACTAAATACTTTTTCTAAAAATAACAAAATATGTATCATTATTTACTAATCATTGAAACTATTGCAGCATGAAAGAACCGTATAATTATTTTATCAAGATGCAATTTGAAAACATAATTATTGCATACAGCTACATTCACCGAGATAAATCAAATCATGTGTCACTTATGTGGAATATGCGCAGTACCACGGTGAATGTTGACAGTAAAAAAGAGATATAATTTTAAATGAAACAAACAATGAGACGATATTTTGCTAAAACAAAACGTGTTGACGATTGGTTTAATCTACGATAGACCCCCCAATTAAAAATAAGTTGATGTACTCAGAAAAGGAAAGATTGTTTGGTGAAAATTAATTTTGCGCTTTATGTAAGATTATGAAAAATATAATTTCAAATAAAATACAATAAGCGATGTTAAAACAATTACCTGGCTTTGGCGAAGGTTTCTGACTCTCCTCCATTGCATTTTCAAAGAATTTCTTTTTGTCGCTAACGGATGCCTTAACCAAGTTACCGCTATGAGGTGGAGATGCCTATATAAAACATAACAAATATTAATGCCAATTTCACTCATGATTAAATAAATTATACTATTTTAATTAAGGTATTTCAAAAAAAGAGTCACTATTGGATATTTATCTTAATTCAAAATATAAAATAATAATTAAAAATCTAAATGAAATTATATAAAAACAAATTTATCACCGATTCATGGAAATAACATATGTAATAATAAATAGTTGAAGCAACAGAACCAAGAAAAATAAGATAATTAAATAATAAACAATGTATATAATCAATAAAAATACTTTTAGTAAATGAAAACTAAATACCAAATCAAATCAAATAAACCAAAACATGCAAATTAAAAAGAAAAGCTATAACATAATATTACTTATAAATAATAATAATATATACACTTTTCCATATCTACATATATTAAAGGTCTGTGAAAAATACATTAACTGAAACAAGACAATTGCACAAATTGAAACATAATTTATATTACAAAGGTTTCTTTTTGTTGTAAATATGTGAGCAATCTGTCATGTATCAGCTAATGATTTTTCGGTATGATGTCATACCTCAGCGGCAAGAAATAATTTCTTGGCTTCGAGCATAACTCCTCCGTCTCGCCGCATTTCCTTATTCTCTCTGTGAACGCTACTAGGCGAGGAACTTTTGTACTGGGTCGTTTGCATCCGGCTAACAAGAGGTTCATTGGGCATAAGAGAGGTGTTCTGGACGAATGTGGATTGTCTATATGGACTCGGTGAGAGGGAACTAAAGTGAACCCGCTTCTCGCCGCTACCTTGCGATAGTCTGGGCGACGTCTCCGAAGAGTTTGATTTCAATGAGGATTGCATTATGCTGTTTGTGCGGTCCGCTATCAGACTGGGGCTCTGACTAAAATAATGCGGATGATCGGTTTGCGACAAAGGTCTGAGTGGGGATGCAATGGGTGCAGTGTGCGACATGACATATGGTGCGGATGTTTCCCGAGCGATGTAAGGGTTATAAGCGCCGGACACGGTTGATAGAGGCATCAAATCTCTAGTAGCAATTGGAAACGTCGCAGATTGAATCATAGATGACTGATTCTTCTGGGTGTCGGGATATTGAAAAATCCCTTCTGGGGTAATTGATGAATGCACAGATGTGAAAACTGAATGTTTAGAATCCACAGGTATCTGTGTTGCAGTCAAGTTAGGATGCAAACTGCAAGGAACATTTGGTATGTGGGAAACAGTCGGCAATGTAGATAAATGTACCTGAATCAGTTCAGTGTTTTGAACTACTTCTTCATTTGAACTGTTCAATCTCGGCGAAGAAACTGGAGTAATTGTTGTTTTTGTAGCTACCTTAACAGATGAAGGGGTGAGTATCTGTTGAGTATGCAACGGTGCATCGGGTATTTTTCCATCAAACTGAGGTTGTATATTTTGATATTCTTGCAAAATAACAGTAGATTGGATCATTTCATTAAATGGGTTATTGGGTTCATCGGTGCTGGAACTATTGGAAGATGGAAGATTAGGAGGAGACGCCATTGCAATGAACACTTCATCGATAAGTTGTGGCGTCGGAGTTATTTCTGTGATTACAGATATATTTTGAGGAATTTCATTGTACAGTGAAGATCTCGGTGGTAAAGTTGAGAAATTGATCAGTGGAGGAGTTTCTTCATCAGAATTATTTTTAACAATTGGTTTTCTCAGAACAACCTCCGAAATCTCATCTTTCTTAATTTTAGGTTTGGGAGGCGGAGTTGGCGGCAAAGCTCTCTTTATATCATCGATGGAATAATATCTTTCCCGAGTATCAAATTGTACAGGTGGAGGTATTATAATGTCGGAATCGTCAATTATAATATGGGAATGCTCGTTGATAAAGGAAGATTTAGCATCAAGAACACCCACCGTTGTATTAAGCTTTTGAGAATTTGAGGCGATATCAATATTGGGTTTTTGGAGACATGCTTTGTTAGTAGTGGTATGTAAATTAGTGTCAGGAAGGGGTGGCAAAGCTAAATCATGCAAGGAAGATTCTAATGTTATTTGATCATCTGGGGATACAATAGGGTCTGGAAGTTCTATTTTTTGTGGTAAGCTATCAAAACTGACTTTCTTAACGACAGGTTTCTTAGGGGGAAGAATGACTTGAGCAACATCGATGACCTCATCGAGGTCGATACAAGTGCCATCTATGGAGGTGGTACGAGGGGACAGCGGTGATCTGAGGGATCCCGTTTGAGGAATGGACTGTGTGGAAGGATTGACTTTAGGGAAGGTAGAATATACTGCAGCAGATGGTTGAGACTGCTTAGCCGAGCCCAGAGCGGTCGGCTGTTGTGGGAAAAATAAATCAAAAACCAAATAACAAGAATAAGATTAAACTAGTTAAATAATTTATACATACTTATAAATAAAAACACTGTTATGTATCACAAGAAAATTAATATTACTTGAGCAACAAAATATGACTCTGAAATCTTTGGTAAAAATTAAAAATCCTTCAAAAATTTACAGCCAATAATTAAAGAAAACCTATAATGTAATTGCTTAATATTATTGAAAAACAAGTAACGTAATAATAAAGAAACAGTAGTTTTTATTTAATATAGTATATGTATTTAACATAAATAATAGTCTGTAATGTTAGTGTGAGTTGGTATGTGTAGGTAGAATAAATTTGAATATATCTTTTTATTTATAATTTAGTAAAATTAGTAAGATAATGTTGAATCAATCACCAAGTTTACACATGCACCAGAATATTATTGATATAATTGAACAAGTATGAGAATAAGAATGGAAGTATGTTTGATACCTAAAAAGCTGAAGTTTTAGTGATTGTGCCTTCTAAAGTGATAAATAATTAAAAGAATTTATTCTAAACATATAGAAGCTATCAATGGATTATAAATAAAACTTAGAAAACATATTTTGTAATTCGATAGCAATCTAAAAAAGTGTAAATGAATTGCGTAGAATCGTGTAAAAGATTCTTGAAATGTTTCATGGTAAATATATAGAATGTTAAAACAAACATAAATGCAATAAAGTAAAAATTAATAAAATAAGATGATGGGTGTAGAATTAAAAAAAGCTCCATAAAAGTGAATGATAGGATGTCAAAAACAAAACCATGATATTTTCAAAATGATATATTTGTTTGAACAGCTTAAAATTGTGTGAATTGCATTTCATCGGGTATAATATTATATTCATTTAACACTGATTTCAAATTATAATAAAATGTTTTATGACAAATATTTTCAGAAACAGATAATCTCTTTGATCTACATAACAAAAGTGACAAACGACGAAATATGTTCAAATTAAATCACTTTAGAATAATGATTTTCTTTGTGTTATTTACACTCAATATTAGGTATATGTGCATATGTATATGTCCAGTTACTCTCTATTACCAACACAATTAAATACAGTATAAAATCAATATTATTGTTCAATATAAAACAAATTAATCAAAGCAAATAATTATTTATACATTTTTTTATTAAAAAAAATTTAAAACCCTGTTTAAGGGAAAATGTAAATAAAATATTTAGGTACAAGTAAAGGAAGAATCTTCGGTTGGTTCTTCAGCAGAAAATTCTTGATAATAATATTAATTAATTATAATATTAATTTAGAACACTGGTTTATTGTATGTACATAATATTATGATTGACCTGTGATTGAATAACTAATTATATTTAACATCAATCCTTTGTATCAGTATACAAAACAATGGTATCAAATAAAAACTCTGCACTGCAAACTCTGATATGATTAAGTCAGGCCTTTCTTATGTTGTTGAAAATATGTTCTTTTTCTGAACCAGACTGAATCACCCAGAGACATGTTGTACATAATTAGATTTTAGAACTTTTTGATCGTCAGTTCTTGATGGAATTCCATTTAAATTAATTTATATTTTTAATAAATAAAAATAAAAACACTTGTTTAGAATTAATTCCACTATTTATTTAAGGACTACAACCTACGACCGGTTAGTAGATACTACTTGAAAATGTGCTTAGCACGAAACCGGTCGTAGGTTGTAGTCCTTAAATAAATAGTGGAATTAATTCTAAACAAGTGTTTTTATTTTTATTTATTAAAAATATAAATTAATTGTACATAATTCATTTATAAAGTTGTATGAATAGGACCTGTTGCCATAGCAATTACACAAATGAGAGAGCTTCCAACTGATCATGACAATTTATTACAAATTCTAGTAGAGACATACAAATGAAAAGAGAAACATATTGTTTTATACTTAATTTGATCATATTTCATCATTTTCCACACATATTTTCTTTTATATTCATATGACAGTGAAAACAGAACAATTATTTTCCATAATCAATATTATTTGTCCTCCTCCGTATACGAGAGTATTTTCACGTCAAATTTTGTAAACAATTTAATAATAATAATAATATGTATATCACATGTACATCAAAAAATAATCTTAACAATTCCAATTTCAACAATTCTTCATGGCAGGAAATGTTTACATCTTCAAAAGTGAATGACTTCTTTTTTATGTACATAAATTACGATTGATTCGTAACACACATAATATGTATAAATTTACTATAGGTTTTATAATCAAATAATAATATTGACGCTGGAACTGTCAAATTACTGAAATTGAAAAAGAAGAGATGATTTGAATTTTTCAAAAATAGAGAAAAAAAACTCATTTGTTTTTAGAGAGTACCACACCATTATCAGAATATTTAACTCAGTAATGATTTACAGTAATAGTTGTCCTTTGTAAAATTAGTAATTGTATTAGTATTGGGAAAGAAAGACTATTAAATTCAGGAAATGAGACTTCAGTACTAAAAGTATTATCAGATTGGAGAATATAATTAATTTCTGACCTACATGTCACATTAGTCATTTCATCTTTCCAGCGTCAATATTAATGTAAAATTTACAAATTGAAAATAATATAAAAATTTTAATTACCTAATCCAGAATATGTAAGCATGAAAATTTTACATAGGAAAGTGCACACATAGTATAATTATCATATTTATATATATTTTTTATAGCTAAATTTAGTAATGAAAAAAAATTGTTTATTTGAAAGATCAGATCTAGAAAATAAAAATACTTTGATTATCAAAAAAATGATAGAAGAAAGTTTATTCTTTAAGAATTACTTTTCAACTGCATCAATAAATCTTAAAAACAAATGATAATTTCAATAGATTTGACTATTCTTCTATTCAAGATTCTTGTTAACATTATTCAACCCTGTTTCAATTAAATTTTATCCCAATTGCCGAATAGTGCAAGAATATACTTATTATTATATAATAAAAAGTAAGTAATAAAAATGAAAATGAATTATTTCACATTTAGGCCAAAAAGAAGAAAAGAAATTTTTTAATAAAAAATTAATTGAGTGATTTGAATGTGATTTAATAAATATCTTAATACCTTACTCAAATGATAAGGTTACATTCAAAACATCACTTTGATAAAAATATTATAGGAGTATAAATGAAACTAATTTTAAATTACCCATGTTGTTAAAGCAAAATATGTCTTTCTAATCCGAGATTAGTTATGTTGGGAACAGAGTAATAATCAAACTGAATAGCAAACTATTTTACAACATGTGAGGTTTGAATTCAAATATGTCTAGGCATATAAAAAATATAATTAGATTACTCCATTTACATTTCATAGAAGATAATTATTATTTATAATAACATCTAGTATCAATTGATAAATTAAAATTTATGACAAAGAGTAAAAATAAAATGGACAGTACACTGAGACACTTATGACAATAAAATACACTTTTCTTATTTTTTCAATAACAATAATTTATTTAAATATTTACAACACATTTTATTTAAAAGGGAACAAATACATATTTAACTATGTATTAAATTGTAAGTAAAAAAACTGTAATTTGCCATTTGAAGGATGGGTTTTCTAGCTCTCTCCCTATCCCATAGACATGGTACAATTGTATGTACATCAAAAGGTTTGCTATATTACATCATGATACATTTTTTCAATGACTATTTTTGAAGATAAAATAAATTTAAAATTGCTAAATTTAAAATTGATACTGATTTTATTAAAAAGTCTTGAAACTTAAGAAAAATGTTAAGCAAATATTTATATAAGGTTGGATTTTATTAATTTGATATATACAATAGAAAAAAACAATACTTTTTCATTTATTTGACTAGTCAATTTTTGATGAATATTTATTAAAATGACAAGGAAATTTGTCTCAGATTTACCAATAATATAAAGAGTACTTAATCATTAAAAATGTTGGGACACTCATAACCATTTCATTATAATTATATATTTATTTATTTATTTAATATTGCTTCTCGGGCAACTAACAGACGGTACTATGTCAAATAATAATTTAACACGTAGCCAATAACAAGTTGCCACATTCTGGAGATTTAAGATATTAATCGTCTCACAGATCCAGACTGAAAACACAACTAAAAACTGTGTCTCCACCAGGAATCGAACCCGGGACTCTTTGATCAGCAGTCAGATACCTAAACAACTGAGCCACGGAGGCCGATATTTATTGAATTTAAAGAAATTTGGAGCTATGAATATCAAAAAATAATAATATGCTATGAAATTGATTCCATAAATAATATTGCAAAGAATATATTACTGACTCAAGATATATATTATGAAAGATTTGCCTTTTACTATTTTGGCAATAGAATGATAAATTGGAGTATTTTAATAAACATATTTTTTTAATGATTTAATATTTTTATACAACAAAAAAATTGTTTCAATCTTATCAAACAATTAAAGAGAATCTAGAATAGAATATAGGTATATATTTAATCATTTAATGATAATATTTTTTTTTATAATATAGATATAATATTGATAAAATGTACAAAAAAATGTTCCCATATTTTCATTGTAATAATATATTTTTCTCAATAATTAGCTATAATTTAAATCTAAAATCTTATATTTTATACATTAATAATTTGATATTAAAAGGAGGTTCCATGACATTATAATATCTCAAAAATTCAAATACTTCAAAAAATGTTGTTTGACCATCCATATGCAAATGTTTAATACAATTTTTTTTTAAAGAATGAATATGTCCTTGTAATAAGTACATATACATCCTCATACATTCCCTAAACTAAGCGTAAATGCTTTTGCTATAGGTGAATGAAATCAGTCGTGGCAGGATTCTAACTCGCGACCACTGGATTACTAATCCAGCGTGCTAACCGTTCTGCCACCACCCGAAACCGAAAAACCAAAAGCACTTGATATAAAATAAATATAACTAAAATATTACGGCATTCACACAAAATTAATTTTAATTTACTTTGATATCCCAGTTCTCTAATAATATTCCAACTTCGTCTCTGTTGATATACTAATTTGTCAAAAATATATTTATTTTTATCACAAATCTTTTCTTAGAGTGGGTTGCCTAGATGTATCAATTTCTTCAATAAACATTAGCAAAGAAAAATATCCCATTATCTAGAAATCGCAGATGAAAAAACAAAAGAGCAATTCGATTTTTGAGTTTGTACAATGTCATAAAACCACCTTAAAAATACATTTAAAAGTCCACAAATATTGGATATATTATTTTAGATATTTTATTAACTTTAAAATAATTAGGAAAATCACAAAGATATCTAAAAAGAAACTTATTTACGGAAATAGATTTAAGAATATGAGATTTCTATTATCATTATAATTCAAAATCCACATTGACCGATAATTAATTGTCTTAAGAACAAGATAGATTTGGGTATAAAAATGAAAAAGTCATGTCGCAATTATTAGGAGATTGTACAAAAATATTGCGCAGTTATTTTTCTCTTTCTACCCGTCAATCGAGAAGGCTTTTATAGTACGACACACTCTAAGCGCATGGCGGTCAACTAAGCCCTTAAACATTCAGTCTTATACTCAGCCAATAGAGGGATGACTGACAAATTGGTTTCAAGACTAACACAGATAAATGTTTGTGATTTTTACCCTATCAAATAATAAAACATTTATTCCAAAGATTTTATTAAAACAAAATTCGCAATTTATTTGAATTGACATTTTCTACAATAAATTTATTGATTGCATTATACACTGGTATTATAACAATTTATTGATTGCATTATACACTGGTATTATAACAATTTATTGATTGCATTATACACTGGTATTATAACAATTTATTGATTGCATTATACACTGGTATTATAACAATTTATTGATTGCATTATACACTGGTATTATAACAATTTATTGATTGCATTATACACTGGTATTATAACAATTTATTGATTGCATTATACACTGGTATTATAACAATTTATTGATTGCATTATACACTGGTATTATAACAATTTTTTGTTCAAAGTTTGTAACCAGGAATTTGGTTGAAAGACATTATAATAAATGAGTTGTTTTCTAATTTAGTGCAGATAATTTTGTCCTTCAAGAAAAATCCTTTATAATTAATTACGTCAAAACCTCATTTTTTAATATAAATAAAATACATTGCAGTAGTAAACATTAATAATAATATTGAATCTATTTTTCCACTATTTTAAAAGTAACAATGTGGTGATTCTTCATTAACAGTTGTTTTCCCTACAAACTCAACGTGACCCAGACACCAGTGCAGTACATTCAGAATAATTAACTTGATATTCTCTTATAAATCAATATAAAATAAGATGGTAATCTTAACATGTAGACACTACAAATTTATAAATTACGTCTTAAAAAAATATTTTATACTAAAAATTAATTTGTTATATTTTTATAAACTTTGTTGAGTTGTAGAAAAAACAACTCTGTTTCACAAAATGGCAAGAAGAATTACCACATTGATACTTTTAAAAAAGTGTAAAAATAGATTCAAGATTATTATTGTTTATAATAAATGTTTACTACTGCAATGTATGTTGTATTAATGTAAAAAAATGAGGTTTTGATGTAATTAATTGTAAAGGATTTTTTTTCTTGAGGGACAGAATTGGCTGCACTTAATTTGAAAATGACCCGACTGTCAGTGAGCTTAATTCTTTGATATGCCAATATCTGTTGTTAAATTCCAACTGCGACTTATGTCATTTCATAAATAAACTGGAGGAAGGTGATGGATGAATGGCATTATATAAATGAAATAATTATAAATAGTAAACATTGAATATAATCAATATATTTAAACGCTAATCACGCGAAACAAATTTCTTGATATATTATATGAAAACTTTTATCTAACGCATTTAAAGGTTAGATATTGCAATTCCATTTTTTAAATAGTCATAAAAATCACAAACAAATATTCCATTTTGTCTCACTACAAAATTTTAACTGATCATAATCTAAAACATACCCTTGGAAATCACATGGTATTTGGTGTGAATGAAACACCGTACAAATATACATATATATTTTTTTATTATATAAGAATAAAGTGTTTCTAGAAATGTATATATATTGAAATATTCAAAAATATAAACTAAGTTATACACATAGAAGTGATTCACTGAGTTTGACTAATTAAAAAAAACTAACTAAACCGAAACTGTATGTCAAGAATGCTCATTTTAAAGATAGATACTAGTAATTTTTGTAATAATAAAAAATTAAAATATAAAGGCTAGATTAAAATTTACACACGAGATCTAATCTGCATATTTTTTATGGAACATTAGTATTTGGTCTTTGTGTTTTTACGATAAGAACGAGTGAGCTACTGCGAGTTTTTTTACATGTGGTTACAAAATGTATGAGTTACTAACAGTTAAAAAAATGTTTTAAAAAATATAGAAATTCACTGTGAATAATGTACGCAAAACAAAATCAACACACGTCAATATATTGAAGGTAAGTTTATATAGACACAAAAAGTAGACAATGTGCAAAGTAGTGATAATGTTATTTTATACACAAAACACATAACGAGGAAGATTAAAATTTCATTCACATTTATTATTATTTACGAAGGTAGAAAAATCTTATACTTAGATTTAACACAAAGAGTTATAAACTACATATATGGGGGACAGACCACATTGACTATACAAACAAATATTTTTACTAATTAATCACAGATGTACATTCAATTCGGGGGCATTCATAATTTATAGATTCAAATACACACTACCAATCAATGTTAAGTTCAAAAACAAAATTATTCAATAAAATGTACACTTGTAGTTACTTCAACTTGATTGAACTAATCCATGACTCAATCAAATGTACACTTGTAGTTACTTCAACAATAAAATGTACACTTGTAGTTACTTCAACTTGATTGAACTAATCCATGACTCAATCAAATGTACACTTGTAGTTACTTCAACAATAAAATGTACACTTGTAGTTACTCCAACTTGATTGAACTAATCCATGACTCAATCAATATAAAATATGATGTGTCCACAGTAAAAATTTACCAACAGATAATTTATTTGATTTTTCATTCAAAATGAATCATAAAAATACTTTCTTTTCATTATTTTTAAAGACAAATTAAAAATGCCCCACGTTACAAAATTTTAATAAAATTACTTATTAGGGTATAAAGTATGACACCACAAACCCTGGGCTTGCGTATGTTAAGGCATTTCTTCTTTCAAATGTTCCTTTGTATTCTGAAATATTGTTCACTCTAAATTAACATTTCTTCTGCATATTTTTATATTATTCTAAATCATTCAAAATAAAATATAGTTAAAATAAAAAAAAATAAAAAGTTTAAATATGTTAATCAGTAGGTACTGATTTATTAAAATATGTAATTTTAAATACGCATTTCAACATTTTATAAAGAAGTTTGTAAAACCCGAATGTAAAAAATATATTACTTTAATTGGAATTTATTTTCAAAGTTGCAATAAATATTATGAAAAAACACAATATATTTTATGAAATTTCAAATGTTGTATCGACAATAGTATTTTAAAACTATCCCAATTTTAAAATAACAAGGATTAAATTTTAAAGCAACATATACAAACATATTGTATTGAAGTTACAATATTTTATATTTTTGAAAAATTCGTTGTAATCAAGATTTTCTTTCTTTTATTAAATAAAAATATGAGAAATCCTGCTGGATGTGATAAAAAATCAAGGTATATCAATGTTTTATATTAGAATATAAATAAATATATTTAAATTTTCTATTTATTTATTACGCAACTCTCATTCACTGGTATTGTTCTTTGAACAAGCATCGTCAGAATGGTCAGAAGTATGGAATACATTGTAGATGAAATTTCACTGATAATATATTATTGAAAACAAATTTAAGATTAAATAAATAAAAATTAATTCATTTAAATTCAAAACAAGTCAGAAATAATGTTATAATTATTCAAATTTCACGAATTTTGTAGTACCTTCAAAACTCCTTTACATTGGAATATCTTGATTTTTTAATCATCAATATACATAAAGAATATAATGTAGCATTAATACATGACAACATACATGCAACATAATATCGACAGCTATGAATTAACATGGATAAAGAATCTGCTACAAGAAAAATATAATATTGGATTCCTAAGTTCCATGCTTGAGGAAGATGAACATTCTAATCAGTTGCAATTTAAAAGGGGGAAATAGAGAAAACTTTTCTTAAGACATTTTAAAATATACTATACTCAAAAAATAGGCGAATAATAAGAAAACATTTTGAGGATAAACAAATTGAAATTTCTTTTAACTCTTTAAAACCACTAATTCAAGTAAAATATGTTGAATTTTTATTAATCGAAATAAGCATTATTTTCAATAAATTCTCTTCCATTATATTTAACTTCAACCATAACAAAACTTTCAAAAACTATATTACCACAAAAAATAATTAAATTTCACTAAACCTGGAACTTTGGAAATATTGCGATAAATAATAAGAAAGCCACAGCATTGTTAATAACATCATAGGGGGTTCTTTTTTCTTTTCATTAAGTCACAAAATACATCTGTAGTAAAACATACATAAAGAATGAATATTTCTTAATGCTAAAAATGAATACAAAAGAAAATAAAATGATTACGTAGTAAATGTGTGAATGAGCGAGGTATAGAGAAAGAGGCACATAAAAATAAATGATTCAACATAAAAGTCACAAAAATCGTAGAATATCATTAAAAAAAGTGAATTATTTACAATGCAGTTTACAGATTGCAAAAAATTTATAATAGAAATGTATCTACAAATTAAATTAAAAAAAATATGGCATACAAATTGAAGTTAGACTAGTTTTGGGATATCATTATACTATGTTTATTGCCATATTATGTCAAAATAAAAATGAAAACAAAAGGTAAAGAAAAAATATACACTTATCTGGTGTTGCTTACTTGATGATTGATCATGCAAAAGCGAAAAATATTTGTACATACTTGTCATCGTATTAATGTCATGCTCCATGCAGTGTATATTGTGTAAGAGTCACTTTCACAATACAAATAAACCTAATATCATAAACAACTCATCTCACTCCTCAAACTTTTCAATTTTTACAATAATCGTTAATAATTCTCATCCAACCAAAACTAGCGAACTATTTGTAATTATATTAGTTGTAATTCAGATCTAAACTACTACTCAACAAAATATTTTAGTATGAAATACATTGTTAATTAATATCAAAGTCTATCGCAAACTTTAAAACAACACTACATCACAATATTTCATTAAATTCAATATCTATCACAAAACACTTTTACATACAACGATCAACAGTAAATAAAAAATAGTTTTTTTTTTCAATTGACACTGTAGAATTTTGAATGTTAATATATCTGAATACACTTTTATACAAAATGCAAGCTAAACAGCAATTGAAATGTTTCAAAATTGAGCATGCGAAAGCACCACAAGGCACAAAATGCTTCAGTGTCAAAGAAAAAACAAATGTTTGCAGATTGTTACTGAAAATCTTTGATAGTTCACTATTTTAACATCATTAATACAAAATATTGACACACAAGCGGTCACATTTTGGATATTTATGATAATCATCAGTGTCTAACCAAATAATTGAGCCAAATGAGCTGATGAATTATGAATCCATAGCAAAAGTTCTTTCAAATATCTCTAACAATATTAAAATATGTTTTAAGAGTTATTTCTTTGATTGAAAAAAAAACCATGGAAGGAACGTGAAATCCCCTATTTTTATAAAATTGATTGCAACAAGATTTTAAGATATGACAGCTAAGAATTGCTTTCTTATAAAAAATATTGTTAGATATTTAAAGCATAAAAATGGATAAATATTAGACAAAGAAGGTATATAACAATTTGTTTAATCAAATGGATATTTAGAGATGTCATGTCATCTTCAAGATTTTAAGATATGACAGCTAAGAATTGCTTTCTTATAAAAAATATTGTTAGATATTTAAAGCATAAAAATGGATAAATATTAGACAAAGAAGGTATATAACAATTTGTTTAATCAAATGGATATTTAGAGATGTCATGTCATCTTTATAAAATAAATCAAACAAAGATCTTGGTAAAATAATCTGCAAACGATATCACTTGGGATAGACAGATATTGTAGTTTGTCTTTTATGATATATTGGTAAACGGGAACTCACCGCTTGCTGCTGTGACTGGTGATTGGATGAAGTAGTATTTGGCAGTAAGGTGTGTTTGCTCATCACGACAGTTGTCGTCTTCTGCTGGGGCTCCGGTGATTTTGGGGGAACGTCCATCGCAATGCTTTCCGCAGCCCGAACTATATCTAATACCTACAATTTTAAAATGTACAAGAATGTAACATACAAATCTATCAATATTAATTTAATTAGCATCTAGTGATAGGCTAATGAGATTATAATCACAAATCTTATAGACCAATCTGTTTTTTGTGTTTTTAATGCGGTTTAGCCATATTATATACTTTTTTGACACAAAATGAGAGAAATGCATAAAATGTAAAACAATCAATGAGACTTCAATGAGTATAATTCACTTATCCAGATTTTGGTGATATGATGTCAAATATTAACTTAATATGCACCCAATAAAAAGTTGCCACAAGTTGGAGACTTTAGATTTGGATTGTCTGACCAGATCGAAAGGTAGTATGTCTAATTAACTTAGCGGTTAGCACGCTGGGCTAGTAATCCAGTGTTAGCGAGTTTGAATCCTGCCACGACTGATTTCGTTCACCTATAGAACAAGCATTTATGCTTAATTTAAGGAATGTATGAGGATGTATATATAATTGTCACAAGGACATATTCATACTTTTTTAAAAAAAATATATATATATTTGGAATTATTTCAGTCTTGTTGAATGTACTTGAAATGAGGAGTTATTTTTCTAAGATTACTCAAAAATATGTTAGTACTTGATATCAGAGTAATATTATAATTGAAAATCAAATTTTCACATTAAATAAGTTTGATTGAATATTTTGTGTTCAACCCTTAAAAATACTGCACTATGTAAACATCACAAAAATATAGTAACTTAGAAAGGGGAAGAAGATACTGAAATTGTACCTTTTCGGGTGTGGACTTCTCTCTTGCAATTTCAGCCAACTGTCTTTCATTTTCCCATTCCACCAGCTCTTGTTGCATTTGGTGTTCCTAATTAATCAAATAACAAAGATGACAACATTTTATTAATATTATGATTACTTTTAAACAATGATTAAGGCCCGGTATTACAGTCGGCCCTCAACTCATTAAATTTGTTAAACTCAAGATTAATGTTAAGGGGAGATTGAATCCATTTCCGTATTACAGTGCAACATGACATGTCAGTTACTAAATCTTCAAGTATAGACATATTTTACTTTTTCTGTGGTTATGATCTGTCAAATTTTAAATAACCTCAAATAATACACTCAACATCTTACAATGACTACCCAACATCAATAATATATTATAATTTAAATATGTGAAACTTTATAATTGGCTATTTCTTTTGTATTCTCATTTGCAATTATGTATTATAAATGTATAGCTGTTAAGTTTCCAAACAAATAAAAATAAAAATAAAATAATACGAACTACAAAACGGGACGCTACGACTTGAAATACTATTGTTTTATTATCCAACATGGTAAATTAAATTTTATCACCAAAATAATGCTTTTAAATGCCCATGTTCGTTTCAATATGTCAGTTTGTTTTGTTGTGTGGCGCCACCGTCGATACAACTAACGCCTCTAGTGATAGAACACTGAAACCACACTCGTTGCCTAACGCCTCTAGTGATAGAAACTGAAACTACACATGTTGCCTAGCAAATGACAGTTGACTCACCGTTAAGTACTTAATATGCCAGAAACGTTGAGTTAAATATTTGTCGTTTTAGTGACATATTTGAGGGAAGATTAGACCTAAACGGACACTGTAATACGCTATATTTTTGTAAAACTTGCGTTTAGCTCTTAAACTTAGACTGTAATACCGGCCCTATAACTACTTTATAATACAATCTCTTTAGTTAAATCGTTTTCATTATTTACCTTGCGATTTTTCTTCTCTTTTTTTTATAACAAATTTTTAATTAAGAAGACGAAGTTATAACAAATTAAGAAGTTGGAATATTATAGGAGTATTGGGAAATAAAGGCACCTACAGCACTTACGACCTGTCATCAACTGGTGTACGTGAAAACTTTATGTGCTTGCACAATATTCACCAATTATGCCTTTCTATTGAGTTCCCTATCAATCCATTATTGAAAGTTCTATGTATGTTATTCATCAAAATCCTTTCACTTGAAAATAAGCTGAAAAACACCATCGCCATCTATGAACTGATGAAGAAATTTTTTTTCTGTAACACCATCTATTAAGAAATTGGTTTGCAAACAATGAAAGCAACAGACCTTATACATGAGGTGACAATGTATTCGCATAGATGTCACTGAACCGTGCCAGAATTATTATCTCATTTTTGGTTTGTTTACCTTCTTGTACCAATATGAATGTAAAATGTAAACCAGCCATTGAAAGGTCGTAAGCCCTGTAGGTGCCATGATTTCCCAGTTCTCCCATAATATTCCAACTTTATCTCTATTTCAAATATTAAATATTTTTCATAAAAATGCGTAAATGCAACTATAAAAATATTTGATTACGCATCTCTCATTTTGTGAATCTTGTAATTGTGTTTTGATTTCTTCTAAACATGAAAATCTTTGAACATAATTAAATTTCAATATACTGTTAAAAGATAAAATATTCAAAATTAAACTTACAGAAATTATAAGTATTTCTTTTTATTCATAATAATTATTAAAAAGCCTATTGGCTCATGACATAGTAGTCTGTATCTGTATACTCTACAAAGCGCAAATACGCCCAATTATTGAATATGGCAGTCACCTCTGGAGTGGCGCCCCCCAATACCTACTGAATACCCTCGACGCTGTCCAAAGGCGTGCTATACGTCTGATTGATGATCCATCACTGACTGATGGATTGCAATCACTAGAACACAGACGCAGAGTCGGTATTTTAAGTTTATTCTATAGATACTACCACGGGAATTGCTCAGAAGAACTTGCATCTTTGGTCCCTCCTCCACCCACTCGCAACAGAGTCACTCGCTTCACTCAATCGCAGCATCCATTCACAGTGGACCTTCAACATATACGAACAAGTCGCTTCTTGAACTCCTTTATTAACACAGCAGCCCGACTGTGGAACGATCTTCCGAATTCTGTGTTTCCACCTTCGTACAACCCGGGTCTTTTTAAAATCCGAATTAATAAACTCTTTTCTAGATTGCAAACCCCTCCCAACGCTACGTAGTGCGCTTCTTCGGAAGAGTAAAATGGACCCAAATCCTAATAGCTGGCGTCCCCTACGTAGACATGTTAAAAAAAAAAAAAAAGTCTAGTCGTTCATATACAGCAACACATTAGTTTTTTAACAGATTTTTAATTATCTCAATAGAGACGAAGTTGGAATATTTATTGTAGGAGAACCGGGAAATCAAGGCACCTACAGGGCTTACGACCTGTCATCGGCTGGTTTACGTGATGACAGGTCGTAAGCCCTGTAGGTGCCTTGATTTCCCGGTTCTCCTACAATAAATATTCCAACATCGTCTCTATTGAGATAAATAAAAATCTGTTAAAAAATATCTTTGACTCCCGACAGGGAAAAAAATCCAATGTTTGCGCATATGCAATAATAAAAATATTCGAACACATTAGTTCTTCAGTTCTTGATACAAAATCTGGTTTTTCAATTCTCGTTGGAATGCTTTTTCATTCCTAGTTTTTAGTTGTTCTGTCACATTATTGTAGTCCACAGTCACATTATTCTTTCGTGTCCAATTTTAATTTTTAGTCCATTGTCATTTATTACAAAACATATCTATTGGCTCATTCATCTCTAATTTTGAGCACTAAATATTCTGTCATTTAATTGTTTGATATATATAATTACTTCTTTATCATCATAGCAACAAAATTGAAGAAACATTTGACATATGTAAAGTAAGTGATAATGCATTTGGATTATGATTAGCGTGGAAATACTACAGCATGATAAATGTAATCAATTTAATGTTTTTTTTTAACACAAACACAAAATAGTAATAAATCGAGTGGCATTAGCTCGAGTGATAAAACTTACCTGCATCTTGATCTGTTCAGCTTCCGGGTCTTCTCGGTCCAAACTGGAGACTGAGTGAGACAGAGAGCCACTTACTGATCCACTCACTCCGCTCTCACTGCCAGCCTGCAGAGGGGGAGGGGGTGTAAAGCCATTAGGGGAGGGAAAGAAGCAATACTAGTTGCCGCAATAATATGGCTGACAAAATTGATAAAGTATTCATTGATTAATGGAGTGGTTCACAAGGGTATTGAAAAATTACTTGTGATTACGCAAATAAGTCAACCATAATATTGCATACTACAAAATGGTGCATTAAATTATAAAATCAATCGGCAAAGCACACCATGCACTTGCTCGTTATTATAACATCGTCACTGAGTATAAAATTTAAAATTTATATTGTCATTCAAAATAATTTGAGAAGGTTGTTGTCATTCAATGATCATTTTCATATTATCATTGCCATTCAATGTCAATTTTCATCTTATCATTGCCATTCAATGTCTATTTTCATATTATCATTGTCATTGAATGTTTGTTTCCAGATTATCTTTGTCATTCAATGTCAATTTTCAACTCGTCATTGTTATTCAATGCAAATGATCTTATATTAAATTAAAACATGTAAAGTGCAAGTAAATGATGAAATTCGTCACACTCGTTTCATACATGTAAATGATATGACAAATATATTTATGATTCCTATCATACAATGAAATTCATATGAAATAAAGCAATACTATCTAAATGTTGATAAACTTGAAATTATCATACATACATACCATCACGCCATATCCCTTACGGGGTAAGCAGAGAGATCCGAGCGCCATACTCCTCTATTTTTGCACACATTCCTAGCTTCCTTTACATCCATGCATCGTCTCATACATGCTCGTCGATTATTCAAGCTTCTTATATTTCCTTCTTTCAAAATATCATTCACATGGTCATGCCATCCCTTTCTGGGGCGGCCCCTGCTATTCACTCCATCTCTTACACCCATGTATATTTTTTGGTCAGTCGTTCATCATTCATTCTTTCAATATGTCCAAACCACCTCAAGGAATTCACTTCTATCATGGATTAATTAAATGAAATTATCAATTGTTTTTAAGACTAAACTATATGAATATTACGTGTATATTAGTAGTGAATGTAATTATAAATTAATTATATTTTAATCATTACATGATGCAGAACTAAATATAGCATTTTGTGTATGATATTTTGCTGAATAATTAAATACTGATAAAATAGCACAAAAATGTTTCGTCTAAAGTAACTTAAGTGTGTTTAAAATATAGTGAAAAATAAACTAGAATCAATTATTTTAATTACTTGTTAAGCATGATTTATACATATGAATTACCAAAATATACAAAACACAAAAGAATTAATAATAATGAAACAAATTCTCTATGTTTGTAAAAAAAGCATGTGTTAATAAAAATCAATAAAGTAGTGAAAAAAAAATTCTCTATTCTTTTCAAAATGGCTATTAAATGATTCAGTGAATACTTATTGCTGCTCTATCAAAATAAAAGATTATGCATGTTAGAAAAATCCATTCAAAATGTGAATAATACAAAAAAAAACTATTACAGATTCTCAAGTAATACATTAATTTTCAGTGAATATTTTAAAAAACTCACCTGACTGGGCAAACGATCGATGTATGTCCTGTCATAGCCATGGCACACAACCAGATGAAGGGGAGCCAAACCACTTCCTCGGAGAGCGTTCACAGCTTCAGCGTGAGTCGCACCAAGGAGAGATATGCCGTTAACTTCTAGTAACCGCATTCCAACCTAATCAAGTATATTAAACATCCTTCAATTATAAATACTCAATCATTTTAACTTTAAATCATTAATAACACAGTAAAAACCTGTGTCTCTACTGGAAATTACCTGTGTCTCTACTGGGAAGCTATGGCTAAGAGTTAGATATTTAACTATCTGAGCCACGACGGCCAACAATATTATAGACAAAACTTGTTCTTCTACATTACAGAACACATATATCATAAAACACATTTTCTCTACCTCATCAGAAAGCATATATATATATCAAAGAACATACTACATCTACCTTATGCATATCGCGGGCGTCAAGCCAGAAGGGCGTACAAACGAAATGACTACTTTACAGGAGAGACAAACTATTTATTTTTGTAATGGTTCAATTAATGCATGTTGTTTTTTTGGAAAATTTAGCAAAAAAAAGCCTCATCGAGGAGTATTACCTAAATTTCAATAACTAGTGAATTTTTCATATATTTTGCACATATACCCCTCTGGCTCGCTAATGTTTCTAGATGTGGACTCGATTTTTGCATAGAAAATTCATAATTATTGTGGGGCGTAAAAACAAATTTTCTAAAGCTACGAATCATAGAGAAAAAAATATGTAGCTTAATTATGAGACGCATTAAAACGTTTTCATAGCAAAATTGAGAAAATTAGTCTAAAGAATCTGCCATTTTTAAATGCTTATAGGTACGCCCTTCTGGCTTGACAGGTTTCTGTGGCATCATCAAATTTTATGAAAGGTCGTATCATATTATTTTCTTTTTTCAATCATATTTCTTTAAAAATATCTGTTTGCGTATGCAGATTCGCCCATCTGGTTCGATAATATTTCACAAAGATATCGGTCATGTCTTAGGCGTACATATGTTCATACGCCCTTCTGGCTCGACAAATTCACCTATGCCAAAGCATACGCCCAAAATTACTTTTTGAAATATATCGGAAAATAAGCTACGGAAAGCGGTGATTTTAATAGATGGTGGAGGTCTTAATAAAGTATCGCTTGGCGTAAAAAACGAAAAATCGCATTTTGGAAGATACTCCCTTTTAGCTTGACGCCTGTGATATAAAATAGCATAATTATTGTAGAACAAACAAGAATCAAACCACATCATAAAACAAACACTTTATATACTTGATGTAGAATGTAAATTGATTATTCATAGAGGCCTTTATTTTTAAAAGTGTGTATAAACAAGTTACTCAAAATAAAATAGAGGATACCCTTTTCAAAGTTTTGTTGTAATCAATTTTTCACTAGCATACCTACATTAAATTACTCAATAACTTTTACTCACAAAATAATAATATTCCTTAATTTTAATTTACTTGACAGTTAAATCATGTTTAGAAATGTATAATAATTATTATAATTTTAAAACATGAAAAAACAGTAAAATACTATTGTTGCATATAACAGAATAAAATTCAAATTTTATTAATGCTCAGCTGGAAACGTATTAGCTTTGTTTACTTTGTATGAAATACAAAATTGTTCATTTTTTATTGTCAAATAAATCAATCTGAATTTAACATGCATTATCATCGGGAATACACAAATTCTGAAAGTTTCGGAGCTCTAACTGGTCGGGAAGATAGTTAAAATTGATTGTAAAATTCCAGTACAGACAGACAGACAAGAGAAATTAAAGAAAAGGGTGTAATAAAAAGATATAAGTACATATACAGCCCACTACATTCTATAAATAAAATATAAATGCTTGTGCTATAGGTGAAAAAAATTAGTCAAGGTGAGATCAGAAGTCGGAATATTTACAAACAATATACTTTTATAATAATAATAATGAACACTTCCTTGCACCCTGCACAAGTGACGAGTTTATTGCCGTATGGCAATTTCTTCCAACTAACCAGTGTTTAACCCAGAGAAGCAATATTTGGGTGAGAAATGAATTTAAATAAATTTCTCCTCTGCAGGGAATCGATCCCAGGACGCCCGCACAGAAACCTAACCAACCAACTGTGCCACGGCGGTCGGCAGAATACATTTTATCAGAATAAATAAGTGTTTTCCCAATTTAGTTACATGACTCGTTTTTGATATGCAGCGACGATAAAAAGAGTTTGAAATTAATAATCTTACCTTCAGTCTTCCGTCTCTTCTGGCAGCACCTCCGCTGTTAATCTTGGAAATAAAGACTCCCTCGTCGGTTGGATCGAGAGGGTTTCCTCTCTGTCCTCTGAGACCGCCCTTTATGTGCATACCCAATTTTTCACCTTCGTGCTTTGTGATCACTAGTTCCTGCAAAAACAATCACATTGCGTTTTATTTCAATATTCATCATTTTGAAAATTCAAAAGGGGGGAAAAAATGCTAAATTTTCTATGACTGATTGACATATATAATATAATACCTATATAGAATAATAAGTTTGTCCAAATTGGGAATAATTCAGAACAACATGCAAGTATGTAAAAAAATTAAATAAATGAGAAATATAAAATGTTTGAAAATTATTATTTGTATATACCTAATAGAAAACAGTAAAATGCAATCAGAAGCCCCCATTTTTAATTTAATTTTTTACGCTTAAAAAAGTGAAAAACATGTTCTTGGAACAAGAATATATTAAACCTAATACACCTTGGAGTGTTACTAGTACCGAGCACTAACTGCTCTGCTACTGACTTAATATAAATTTTAAAATTAATGATAAGTTCAAAAATAAAAATAAAAATTTAACACCTTAAAACTTTATTCAAATTTTAGATTTGAATAGAACAAAGATCAAAGTAATAGCACAGTTTTAATACTTTGATTTCACAAAATAGAATATCAAGTTGTATGAATAGAATAGTCGAACAAAGATATCAATTTTATGAAATCTAAGTATTTTCACTATGATTCTACTTTAGGTGCCTACACTTTGTTAAAAAACTTCAGGGGGCAAGTCTGGTCAACCGTCGTAATCAAAACCGTCGATGTTTACCCATATCATGGATATAATTATCTTATGGAGTTCTATAATATCTTAAGATGTATCCATGATATAGGTAAACATGGATGGTTTTGATTACGACTGTTTACCAGACTTGCTTCCCTGATTTAAAAAGAAAAATATAATTACAATAGTTTCAATAAAATTTTAAATTGAAACTGAAATGATTTTGAAATGTGATAAACACAGATAATCAGTTAAAAATCAATATTGGTGCAAAGTAGTAAAAAAGATCTGTTTAGGTACAGGAGACAATGTCATAAAGAGATATATTGTTAAAAAACGAAGTCATAAAGAGATATAATAATAAAAAAACTCTCATGTATACTAAATTAAATATATTTGATCTAATGACACTGAAATTTCTAGTATAACTAGTGAAAACTAATGTCATGCTGGGAAGTGATATATTCTGTAGTGATTAATTTTAAGTATCATGCCTTTGTTTATGTACTAGTAAAAAATTACGACTTTATAATGTTGTGTAAAATTTAAAAGTTCAATGGTAAAAAAATAATTGCTAGCAGGATCACTTTTTTTAATTAAGGTTATTCGATACAATATTAAGAATATCTCTAATCAAACAAACAAAAGGTTTAATTAGTTCAACATATAAATAAAGAAAAATTTTATTTGTATCATCAAAGTATTCTTTCTTTCTTTTCTTTAAAAAAAAAATGAATATGTCCTTGTTAAACAAGTACATATACATCTTCCTACGTTCCCTAAAATAAGCAAATAAATGCTTGTGCTTAGGTGCACGAAATCGGTCGAGGCAGGATTCGAACTCGCGACCACTGGATTACTAGCCCAGCGCGCTAACCGCTCTGCCACCGACCCAAAAAAACATAACAAATCATTTTTCCTTTACTGACTAAATATACTTTTTTGACAATGCAATGATAGCATGATATATTCGAAAATCTATAATAAATATAGAAAAATGTAATAAGAATCTCATGTCTATACAAAATAGACTGTAAAGCTGAACCTATGTCACCAAAAAAAAAGATAAGATCATGAATTCTCTGTTAGAGGACTTATTACAATTGTACACATGTCACATAATTTTTAGTACCGAATCTCCTTAATTGAAAAAAAATATGGGTTACATAAGTAATAATGTTATGTAATGAAAAATATAAAGTGAAGTAGATCTAGAAGGTACATATACAAGCTTTGGATTATCATGTCACCACAGTATTACAACATATTATGGCTTGTTTGTTCATTCAGTGACTTACTGCTGTATGTATACATTGTATCTCAATTTCCTGCTTTGAGATTTTGTATTTATTTATGCGCGTTGTATGTGAAGTGAAAGCGCAAACAAAAAAAAACACACACCAAATATAAATAAACGTATAAATGAATGAGACAAATTAAATACCGTGTCGCGTTTGTATAAATCTCGTCTACACATACACTAGGGTCAACAGATATTTATTAAGATGACGACATTGCCATTGATAAATAATGCACTTTCCCAAATTTTTTGGAAATCCATTTGTGTTCTTGGCATAATGAAGAAATGGTGTATCTTAGGGTGTGCTCCTCACACTACCGCATGCGACAGTGCGAGATAAATATACAAGAAAAAGAGAAGCACTAGGATTTATTTAAAATACATAAAGAAAAGTGAATTCATGTGAATCATTCATTGCATATATGTTATTATTTACACTCATGAAATGTAAAATGTTGTTTATAATTTATTTCAATTAGGTGGAATAAATAAAATATTCATCATCTGTAAGTATTTTTAGTAATAACACATGATATATTAAAAAATAACATTCCGGATTATTCCGGATTATTGGCAGTTCAAGGTATTGCTACATCATTTAATTTCTAATCTTAGTGTAAAAAAAATATTGCCAATTATTAAAATAAATAAACTAACAGATAAACATTTTATTGTGATGAAATGAAATCAGGTCATTTGTGGTAGTAAAAATATGAATAATCTAACATGAAAAAATTTGATTTCTGTTTCATGTAGAAATATTTAAAGTGGTATTATTATATCTGGTAACCCTAATCAAAACATATATATGAATGTAAAACCTAACATTATAAGTAAATGAGATGTACAGTTATTGATACACAGAAAGTTATGACATTTAACGATATATGAGATATAACGATATAACTTTTTAACATGTATAAAATATTGTAATAGACTCTCAATTTAAAATAACAGAGAAATTAGACACAAGTATATTATGAATATAACTTGAGAATATTATATAATTGAGAATCTTTTACAAACGAAATAAAGAGATTCATAATATACATAATTTTCTCAATTTGCACGAGATACTGAATTAAAATGAAAACCTTAGTATAAATAACTTCAATTGGAGAAACTCATAGATTGGTTGTTGAGTGAAGGCATAAACATAAAACTATTTCCTATATTTATATATTTCAAAACAATAACTTGTCATAAAAAAGGGAAAATAATTAAATAGATATTTAAAAGATAATAATTATCAAACGCAAAGTTATATTAAATTATTTAATATTAAATAATAAATACCAGCGCCGAAAACTTTTTTTTATTATATTTCTGTCTTTTTTTATTTTAAACAGAATACTTTACATCTAAATAATAAAATTTTAGATTTCAAGGTTACGGATGTTTCTGAATAGACCGTTACATAAATATGTAAGGCTTGGTGCTCCCACTGACAAAAGTTAGTTAGTCTAGGAAGAGCATAGTACAATAATCACATAAGTTTTTATTGAATAAAACATTTGGCAATAACGCAAAATATCCTCATCCAGTTTTGTGTTACATTTATGTATCAGCCGATTTTACCAAGATTCCATAATTTTTTAACACTTATATTATTTACACTTTTGAAGGTAAAAAAAGAAAGCAAAAGCATAATGTCGTTTGTGCACCAATGAATAATTTTATTGTGTAGACTAACATTTAAATAACATTTGGTTGATGTAAGAATACTTCTCTTAATCCTCCGTTGATCATGTTACTTTATTTTATTGTGTAGACTAACATTTAAATAACATTTGGTTGATGTAAGAATACTTCTCTTAATCCTCCGTTGATCATGTTACTTTATTTTATTGTGTAGACTAACATTTAAATAACATTTGGTTGATGTAAGAATACTTCTCTTAATCCTCCGTTGATCATGTTACTTTATTTTATTGTGTAGACTAACATTTAAATAACATTTGGTTGATGTAAGAATACTTCTCTTAATCCTCCGTTGATCATGTTACTTTATTTTATTGTGTAGACTAACATTTAAATAACATTTGGTTGATGTAAGAATACTTCTCTTAATCCTCCGTTGATCATGTTACTTTATTTTATTGTGTAGACTAACATTTAAATAACATTTGGTTGATGTAAGAATACTTCTCTTAATCCTCCATTTTATTTGCGGAGTGTCATTACAATCAATATTTATTTGCAGTTATCAATATTTATATTTATCATCAGAAATTTCATTGCAATAGATTGTCATAGAAAATTTCATTATAATCAAGAGTCATAATTATATAAATATATTTGCAATCGATTGTTGTTAATAAAAATTTACTCAGTTTGTAAAAAATAAAAATGAAACTGAATAACTTACACATCTTATATAATTAAAGACGCTGAAACATTTGATAGTTTATTTGTATGGAATTGTTTTTTTTTTTTTTATATAAAAAAATGAATATGTCCTTGTTAAACAAGTACATATACATCTTCCTACGTTCCCTAAACTAAGCATAAATGCTTGTCCTATAGGTGAACGAGATCGGTCGAGGCAGGATTCGAACTCGCGACCACTGGATTACTAACCCAGCGCGCTAACCGCTCTGCCATCCACCCATCCGCCATCCACCTTGTTGAAATCATATTTTCATTAATTATTTTTGTGAAATGATTGTCAAAATTGCAGCAATTTTATTGTGCAGTGAGTTTCAAAATTCTTAAATATTAAATTTTGAATTTTGTGTTACATTTTAACATTTTTTTTAACGTTGACACACAATATAGTGAAATGAACTTCAGGAGGAATGGTTAGTTCAGAAACCGGTCACAAGTTCAATTCAATATCTTATGTGATGTACACAAAGTTAAAAATATAGAAAAAAAGTTTCAAAATCATTGCAAATTCCTCACATTTTATACATAAAACACATTTTACTTTTAACTATAACGATTATTTAAATATAATAATATCTCATTGGGTATCTTGATTGTTAGAAAATGAAATGAATAGTCTTCTGAGAAAATAAATAAATTAAAGAAAGAAGAGCAGTTTGTGTACCTGATATCCCCTGGGGAGTGGATCGTGTCTAACAGTGAGGGTCAATTGAGGAACCGGTTGCAAGAGAAGCTGAACGGCTTCACTGTGAGTCGCTCCCGTCAGAGCTTTTCCATTTACCTTCACAAGACGATCTCCCAGACGCAGTTTACCAGATTTGGCCGCCACACCACCCGGTACCACCTAAAAATAAATGAAATGTTTCAAAATAAACAAGGAAATGTAATCATGTTTTAGATTTTTTTTTAACTAAAAAAAAAACATGTCTTATTACATGAATTTGAATTATATTGTAAACATTTTTTTGCAACTTGTACAGCTGGTGAATCAATTTTCCAATAGTGATTTCTTACAATCAATCAGGGGGGCAAGTCTGGTCCAACCGGTGAAATCAAAACCCTCGTGATTACCCATATCATGGATATAATTATCACATGCAGTTCTATGACATCTAAATATATTATAAAACTCCATATAATAATTATATCCATGATATTGGTTAATCGTGAGGGTTTTGATTTCGCCGGTTGGACCAGACTAGCCCCCCCAGTTTTCCAGACCAAAGATGCAAGAAGAATTTATTTATTTTCAAACCAAGGATTAGTATAAATATTTTATAACAGAAAACTAACTCAAAAAATCTGACCAATTATTTATTTATTTTGTTTTGCTTCTCAAGCAATTTACAGTGTTCTAAGTTAAATATTAATTAAATTCACACCCAATAACAAGTTGCCACAATCTGAAGTCTTAATAACTATCGTCACAACAGAGCCAGACACAAAACACAATTAAAAACTGTATCTCCACCGGGAATTGAACCCGGGACCTTTGTCTCAGCAGACAGATACCTAAATTTACAGTGTTCTAAGTTAAATATTAATTAAATTCACACCCAATAACAAGTTGCCACAATCTGAAGTCTTAATAACTATCGTCACAACAGAGCCAGACACAAAACACAATTAAAAACCTTATCTCCACCGGGAATTGAACCCGGGACCTTTGTCTCAGCAGACAGATACCTTAAAAAATATTGTAATTTCAAAAGTTTTTAATATCATACAAAAATACATACGTGTGAAATAAAAATTCCTGGTTCTTTAGCACCAAATGGAGTACAGGAATGATCAGTTCCACCGATGATGCTGAAGCCTAAGGAACCGCTCTCTTTACTGAGGATCACTTCCTGTAAATCAATATTGGATAATACAATAAAATATACCAGATAACTTACATCTAAAGATTTACCTGAGGCTAAACCAATTTGGAAAAAACCTATGAACAAATTTACTAATTAATTATTTTGAATTCATCACATGATATTGTAGTTTTCACATACATGTGTATCATCACCATATCCCTTACAAGGTAGGCAAAGAGAACAGAACAACATATATTCGTGTTCTGACATCCATACATCTATTTCAAAAATCTGGTGCTTTAAATTATTTTCTTTTAAATTAATCAAGATAATTGTGATTACGTGGAGCTGGGCTGGGCATATTGCCAGATGCACGATGGACCAAAAAGATCTTTGAATGGCGACCGAGAACGAGCCGAAGAGGCGTCGGCAGACCACAGGCAAGGTGGTCTGATGGCATCAAGAAATGTGCCGGAGGGAGATGCATGCAGTGTGCCCAAGACAGGGAGTTGTGGAGGATCAAGGGGGAGGCCTATGTCAAACAATGGAAAATAACAGGCTGAAGAAGGAAGATTGTGATGTTTTATCGCCTTTCTCATTCATTCATCTTGCATTTTGTCTTAATTCTTATGGTATATTTTCATTTTCTAATTGTACATCAATTTATTGCACATTCATCTAATTTCAACACCATTTATTTTGTCTTTATATTTTTCTGACACACCATGGTTTCACTCTATTGCACATAATAATGAATTATCATGATTCAAAAGCTACTTTAAATTACATTTCTTTACAAATAATATACATATATTATATAACAAACAAATAAGAGTTTATACAAAAGAAATATTAACCATACAATATTTTTCATATAATATGTTGTGACACATGCCCTGTGAAATGTTAAAAGCGTTCATTTCGACAGCCAATGATGTCTTTATACCTGTTTTGATATTCCTATATCAGACCCCGGTGAGTACATTTTCCAATTTTGCCATGCATTTAATCGCTACGTCCGAGTTACCATATCAAGAAGTGAATATTTCAATATGAATTAGCAAAATAATTGTGTATAGCTTTGTATTGATTTTGGAAACTGAAGGTATTGTCAATCCAAACCGAGAATATTGTGAAAAACTGCATCCCCAGTGGGAATCCAGCCCAGAACCTATGCTTAAGAGTCAAAGGCCCAAAGATATAATCACCCAAAAAGGTGCATCGGACAAGTAATACCGTTAGTAAAACTATTTGTGAAGAGATATGTAAAAGATATACTAACTTGGACATCTAAAATCCTTTCATACTGGTATAATTTTTAATTCCTTTAAACTTTCATCAATCAATCAATTGTAAGATTGTCTGTAGATAAAAATGTTAAACCTCAAAATAAATCAGAGATTGGAAGAGACCTCTGAGATGGAGTCGAAGTTCACTGTTATTGAAAAATATATATAAAATATTGTCATCTATTTTTAGAAAGACATTAGAATGTCAGCAATATATTATTTTGTTTGACAATCAAGTAATCAGTCTAACTACATTGAGAATTTAGGTTAGGTAATAAAATTCACAACCTACAATTTTGTATTTAATCTTCCGTTCTATCACAAAAATGGTGACTATTTCTTTTTATAAAACTGAAAACAATTTCGAGTTGTAAATCAGGTTTTCGTTATCCCTTTTATGCAATCTACTTAGACTGGAATTTTAAAACAATCATCCATTGTTTATTCTGTAAAACTGCACTCGCACATAATATTGCCAAAACTCTGATTCTAAGAATCATTCTGTGAGACGAGAACTCCGCTAATGTAACACATACAGTTAAGAGAAATTACTCAGCTACAATATTTACTTGCGTATCTAAATTTCCCATGTGTAGGTATATAATATATAATAAATAAAGAGAGAAGAAATTTCAGGAAATAAATATTAAAAAGCATTAAATTCATCATAATATAAATGAATGAACGTGCTAAGAAAGGTAATAATAGCGCATTGAACTTTGGTACGTGAGCGACAGTAGAAAAGACGTGATATATGCAAATGATTTATTAGTCACGGTTGTAGAAAATTAAATGCATGTATTAGAAGAGGGAGCGAGCGGTGAATTTGGAGATACAAATAAAATGATAAAGTTGAACAGTACCTGTCTATATAGTCGGCAGCAAACATTTTCCAACTGCCATTGTGAGAAATTGAGCCAAGTGTTATTAATATTGTCACAAAAACAAAATGTTATAAGTCTCTTTCGTAAGGATGTAATAATGAAATGAAAATCAATAAAACCATACAAGATGCATGTTATGTGTGGGTAAATGTTATGACACTGTATTTAGAGCATGCTGTCGTGAAGAAACGTAAAAAATCCAGTTAAGTTTGAAATTGTTATTGATCACATTATATGTAAGTTGGGTGTACACAATAGTCAAGGAAACGGGTATTACAAAAAGGATTTTCAAGTAAAAAGATAATAATAACATAACAGAATGTTATTTGACAACACACAACTGACATAAAAAAAATAATCCATTTGATTTATAACACTTGAACCAACAAATCATAATAAAGCACTAAAGAAAAGGTTTGCTTTATGACTTAAATTAAAAAAAAAACTTCGGTTAATCACATAATGAAAAATATAAAAATAAAATAAACAGCCCCAGTATTACAGTTGGCTCACAATTCATTGAGTTAATAGTAATATTACCCTTCATTATATCAGCCACTGGCATTATTCCAAAAAAAGTTTAGGCGTAGTTTAGAAATTTTAGATTTATTGAAAAAATTTAAAATAAAAATACAAAAATCAGTAGTAATAAATACGTGTAGAATCAATTAAGATTTTTTGAAAGTTAATAATCAGGAATCAATAGGGCTGATAGGGAGTAAAGGGACCTCCTCAGACCTTTAATTCATTCTTTGATATTTTAAGTATCTGGATGGGTGAATTATTCCCAAACTTGATTGGTGCGTTTGTTGCATTTTGTTTTGATGTATTAAATATTTTACAATTTACGCATTTTACAGCTAATTCTTTTGAGGAAGTGCATATTGGTAGTAATAATAATCGAGTATCATTATTTGTAAATATTAAATCGATCATAGCCTTATAAGAAAAATAGATTCTCAAATTAAAACTTCAGGAGATATAAATAATTGTTTTCTTATTTCAGTATACATACAATGGAATGTCAATCTTTATCCAATGCTATTTTGATTAATTTGTGGAGTAAAATATACTGAAAGGGGATGAAATTTCATTAAAAAGAATTATAATTGAACATTATAATTCTTTAATATACTTTGATCAACCAATATACTTTGTACAATACATTTTCGTAATATTGTGTATATGCATAATTAATTTTGTATATGCTGGTATAATCTTAATGTTTTCTCTTTTTATTTTACATTTTGTTAAGTCATTTAATAGCACACATCTTCCCTCTATATAAGCTAATAAGCTTTAAGAGGTAGGTGATATTGTAAACTATGTATATAATGTATAAATGTTATTTGTTCGTATATTTTGTTATGATATGAATAAGGAAATAAAATAAACAAATTATGATAGGACATGACAATGACAGGCATTGCTACAACTAGAATTTCAATAATATTCTAATTACTTTGTTTAAACAAGTTTTTTTTGTAAATCTACTGGTTATGGAACTAACTGCTCTCTCATGAGTTATACCTATAGTCTGCCACAAACATTGTATTAAATATTTTTCATTTGATGATATATCAAAGAGAAGATTAGATAATTGATTATTCTCTTAAGGGCTAACTGTAATACCAGACCGTGATCAGGGCTAACTGTAATACCAGACCTTGATCAGGGCTAACTGTAATACCAGACCGTGATCAGGGCTAACTGTAATACCAGACCGTGATCAGGGCTAACTGTAATACCAGACCGTGATCAGGAATAACTTGACAACTGTCACAGATATAAATATATTTCATTGTGTGACTGGAAACAAAAATAAAAACATTAATTTAATAATAATAATAATTCAAGGTACTTATGATACATGACAAGTTTCAAAATTCAACATACTATAATACACACATAAGTATAGCTCATATGAACATCAATTACTCTTTCACAATTTAATAAAAAACAACTCGGTGAAAACGCTTCGTCATAAAACCAAAATTACGTGAAAAAATAGTACACCAAATTTATTATAAAATATAAAATACAATTTAAGATGTTCATCTGATCTATACTGATTTGAATCTATTGTAAATTTGAAAAATATTCTTATAGAGGAATTTGCTTGAATATGTGCACGGAAAAACTACAGTTTAAAATCATACTAATGTTATATGTCGTATGTATATGTTACAAATGAACATTACATAAAGGAGTTATGTTAAATTTAGTATGAAAAAGACAACACCATTTACCCAAATTTGCAATGTGAGCTCATGCGCAATAACAATTTCATACAAAATATAATAATAATGATGAGATAATATATAGTTATGTACGTAATATAATATGAAACTGTTTTATGTATAAATCTCAATTAAATAAAACATTTATCGTCGAGATATACTCTTGAATGATGTATGAAATCACACACATACAGTCTATAAATTTTTAATACAAAAATAAAATAAATAGTAACTAAGAATACCAAAATCACATCTAGCCACAAAATAAATATTAGTCCGACACCGTTTTGTTTATCAAAACATAAAAGTATTATACAAACATATCTCTAATGAGATATGCAAATAAAAAGTAAAGCCATTTTTTTATTAAGCCACACACACATACACACTTTGATCAATTATGGCAACATTATACAGGTCTTTATCTTTCTTTGTTACATCTTCACATATCAAAGCAAATCAACTCTAGTCAACAAATCAGTTTCAATATGCTATTAACATTGATTGCTATATATTTGTAATTCATAAGGTCTTTTCTTTTTTTTTCAAAACATAAAAAAATTGTTAAACAAGTACATATAGTGGTATAGGTGAACGAAATCGGTCGAGGCAGGATTCGAACTTGCGGCGACCACTGGATTACTAGCCCAGCGCGCTAACCACTCTGCCATCGACCCATATTATCGACATTAACAGGTTATTCCTATCATTCTAACCTTTTGTCATGATATTTGTCATTAAATCTTTCAATATAGCTAAACATTATTTTACCATACCATCACACCCTTTCCTATTTGGGGTAGGCAGAGAGAACAGAACGCCAGACTCTTCTCTCTTGACATACATTTCTCGCTTCGTTCACATCCATGCATCTTCTCATACACGCTCTTCTGTTATTCTTACTTCTAGCGTCTCCATCTTTCAAAATTCAATTTATGTGACCGTGCCAAATTTTCCTTGGCCAACCTCTACTTTTCGTTCCTCTTTTATCAGCCTTATATACTTTTATTGTCAGATGGTCATCACTCATTCTTTCTATGTGGCCAAAGCACCTTATGGCATTTATTTTCATATTACTTATGTGTTTGTAATGTTTACTTGTAAGTAAACAATATTTTAATACCTATATTTTAACACATTTATTTCAAATATTCTAATTTGATCAATTATTCCATAGAAAATAAATGATGTGAAATTAAATAGATTTCCAAAACCCATTTCCAAAGCTAGCATTTGATTTAAGGCGTTAAGTCACACCACATAACCTAAAAACAAGACTTTGTTGAAATTTCAGCAAGGCAAGAAGCTACTTAGAATATGCAGAATATTTTGTTTTATTTGTATTTTAATTTATTTTTTTATAATTACTATCTTTGAGTTTTATAAAGAACTTCTTTAGTTTGTTAAATTTAATTAGGACAGAGTAAAACATTTATGTAGACTGTTGAAGTTTGATTATATCAGTGCAGTAAAACTTTTTTTTTGTGTGTTTGATTATATGGGTGAAATTGAATTTTTTGTGATTTTTTGTATAACTTCCTGGGTAAAAAATGACAAATACTAATTCAACACGCACCCAATTACAAGTTGTCACATTCTGGAGTCTTATGATATTAAAGGTCTCACAGATCCAGACTGAAGACACAATTAAAAACTGTGTCTCCACCGGGAATCGAACCCAGGACCTTTGAATCAGCAGTCAGATATCTAACCAGCTGAGCCACGAAGGCCAACAAAATATGATTATATGGGTGAAACTTTATTTTATACGGCAATATTAATAACAATAATATAAATAATAATATTACCCACTATTATACACTTCCTCAAAACAATTAGCAGATAATAATATTACCCACTATTATACACTTCCTCAAAACAATTAGCAGATAATAATATTACCCACTATTATACACTTCCTCAAAACAATTAGCAGATAATAATATTACCCACTATTATACACTTCCTCAAAACAATTAGCAGATAATAATATTACCCACTATTATACACTTCCTCAAAACAATTAGCAGATAATAATATTACCCACTATTATACACTTCCTCAAAACAATTAGCAGATCAATGTGTAAATTGTAAATTGTATTTAATAGAACAAACAAACGCATCATCAAGCTTTCAATTAGGAATAATAATTCACCCACTACACTACTCGCGAAGTTCCTCGACGAAGTATTCGGGAAAGTTGACCGAAGTCCGAAGTACGTCGCCACACACTCGTTCTACTTAGCGAGGAACTCAGTTGTCCGCCAGCGCTCGCACGCTACGCGTCATGGATAATGTTCGAGTGGCAGCTGCCGTTGCAATGTACCTACACTCTCTCGTATTATAACTACGTTAGTATTTATCACTCGAAGAAAATTAAAAATAAATGGATTTATTGAAGATTTTATTGAAGCTTCTTATTTTTACAGTAGCCCCTGTATGTAGCAAAAAGCGAATGTTTCTTTTTCGTCAATTCTTCTAAGGGTATATATAATTCTTCTACGGGTACGGGTATAAGGTGTCCTGGATACGCACCCAAGCATCATTAATTTTCTTCTTGTCCTTGTGACCACTTTCATTTGGGTTCCAAATAATTGGCTCTACTTGCAATGTTTCCAGGAACAACAGAATTTGCTCCAGCAACCACTGTTTACCACTCATAATCGAGCGAAGTTAGCCGAGTAGTGTAGAGAAGCACCTCGTGTCAGCATTTCGTGCAACTTCGAGTCCTTTGACTCGGGCGCAAAAACCGACAACAAACGGAGGTCGCCCGAGGCGAGCCGTTGGACGAAGTAAGGCGAAGTGCCTCTCCACACTATCGTATTCGCCTATCTTCGATCAGCTTCGCGAGTAGTGTAGTGGAGGTATTAGGTTTTGAGGTCTTTTCACTACCTATCAACCCTACTGATTCAAGATTTTTAATGTTTAAAAAATCTTTAACGTTTCTACATGTATTCAATATGTATTACCAATTTTTGCATTCTATTAATTAATTTTTTCGATAAATCTAAAATTTCTAAATTACGGCTAAATGATTTTGGAATTATGCCAGTGGCTGACATAATGTATGGTAATATTATTATTTTACGAGAATCTCGTTACCTAAAGCGGTGAATTTTCCATTTTTTTCATTAAATGATTATATACAATTACTAGAATTTGGAATAGCCATGTTACAGATGTATGTTGTTTTTTAAATTTCATCATGTATAATATCAGGACTGTTAAGTTGAATTGACTGGTCAGTTAATATTGTTAAAAATGAAATTGGTTCATATTCATAATATAGTTTATCGCGTCAATTAATTCTTATTTTATAGCTAAATTTTGATATATCATTTTTGCTACTTGGTTATGTCTAAATTTCTGATTGCGCAGGTGAAAAACAGCTCGATATTATATGTTCGATTGTTTTCGAAAAAGCCAAACATTTCTTGCAACTATCATGTACTACATTTATGTCTTTTATTATAAATTTATGATAATATTTAGTTTTTATTACTATATTCTGAATCACTATTATAAAAACATCTAAATCACTGATACTCAACCATTTGTTTGACGAAATTTTATATAAGGTTGGTTGAGACATTTTGGATGTATAGAATGAATTATTTTGTTTAGCCACGAGTTTAGAAGGTCCTCATTTATATTTATATTGTTATTATTGACATTCTCGTCATTTAAATTTAACGTTGTTAGATTTTTGATCGCCTCATAGAAATCCTTATGTATTAAAAACCTATTAGATTTTTTGAAAAAAAAAAATTTTAGCGATTAGATTTCATTAATGATGTTAATTTTATTATGTCCCTAACCTTCTAAATTTCTACGCAAACTTATTCATTCAATCGCAGAATCAGGATGATGACAATTATTTGTTTTTAATTATCGAGGTAAAACTTTAATTTTTGGTTTTTTGGGTGAAAAATTATTTTTTTGTGATTTTGTGTGATTCGTTTTTTTATTAATTATATGGGTGAAACTTAATTTTTTTTTGGTCCTATGGGTGAAAATTGTATTTTGTACAAAAGAAATCTTTGAAATGTGAAAATTAATGATATGTAAAACTTTTTTAATGTAAAATTGATATATTTTACTTTAAAAAATTACATTATATCCAGCTGTTATGTAATGAAACACCTTAAATGAAAAAATAAAACAAATCATTATTATGTACCTAATAGTAAGCACACTTTTAAATACAGTGCCTTTAGGAAATGAAAATATATGCATACGGGATAGAAACCAAAATAATATATAAATGAATGAAACAATATGGGATAGTGATTTAAATGATTTAATGATTGAAAAATAATATTTTTATAATGGAAAATATAATTAATAAATCAAATAATAAACTAATTATGTGGTTTAGGAATGTGTGAAATATTAAAGTTGTAACTATTATGGACAATATGCTTTTGAAGAATTGATTAATTTTTATTATAAATAGAATTTCATTATGATTATGATTATACATGATTCATTAATCTTATATACCTACATAAATACAATAATCAAATATTTCCTTATCTTATTTCATCCATTCTGAGGTTGAAACATTTTAATATTTTACATCTATGATATTCTGTAAACGTGATACTTTTTATTTAAAATAATATGTGATGTTAAAAAAACAAAATTGTATTATAATATCCTTTTAAATCAATAAAAATGGAAACTGTACAATTAATTGAGATTTGTTGCGTCACAAATATAATCCAGTTAATTTTTTGGAATGATGTTTGCTTGAAGGCTACTATGTAATACTTAGTGAATTTTGTAATTAGGAGATGGGTGGTGGCTGAGTGATTAGCGTGCTGGGTAAGTAATCCAGTGGTCGCGAGTTCGAATCCTGTCACGACTGATTTAGTTTTCATCCTTTTTTTGTCAGATGTATTGTTGACTTAAAAGAAAAAAAATTCAATTCAGAAAACGATTGGCAGTTTTTCAACAAGATGAATCAGCTAATACACAAAGATGAGAATTGATTGTCTTGATATGTAAAAATCTCGTGTCACAATGTTCGTAGACGCTAATTTCCGAAACCGCCCAATCGATTACAATGAAATTTTCTTAATTTGTATGGTTGGTTCCGGATTGAAAGATAGGATAGTTTTGGACCAGATAAATGGCGCTGTTATCTAGATAAAAAATATTTTTATTTTAGTGATTTTTTACATTTTAAAAATTTGTCATATATTTTGTACCTTAAATTTACAGAATTAAGAATTATGGTCATATTTTTAAATATTATATAAACACAAAAAATATCTACAAATAAAAAATAAGATTCTGTTAGGTTATTAAAATATATCTTAAAAAGCATATTTGTACATAACAGTTAACTTGGATGGGTAGAATGAAAAGTGGACACACTCAAATGAACCATGCATTTCCAACACCTGTGGCCCAAACCTCATACCTCACTAAGCAATGGCTCCTCCAGGTGGTTGTCTGTGACGCGCGTCACCGTCGTTTCCGTGAACGTGGACTTGGTGATGGTCTCTGTGACCAGACCCAGAGCCGTAGGGGGCGGGGGCATGGGGACGTCGGGAGGGGGCGGGGGTCCCCTCTGCACCGTAATTATGACTCCGCCCGGCGGCACGTTACCCCCTGAGGGGGCATCGACGCCGCCCACGGGGGGGAACGCGTCGCCGTTGAGTGCTCCCGTGCCCCCCTGGTGCTGCGACCGGGGCAAGAAGTGAGCGGGGATCATTGCCTGGAACTCCTCGTTGGTGATTGGACGGGGTACGGGCTGTATAAGGCACATCATGTGCAATACATTGTTCGTCATACGGAAATTATATTCGGTACTAATTCAAATATAACAAATCAAAAAGAAGGACTGATCTTTTTTATACTGAGTTAATCAAGTTTTATTTATGTAATTTTTATGGTCATTGTATCCAAGAGAAGATACTATAAAAACAAAGAGACTAAATGTCCACAAAAAACAAAGAATATGAATGTATGATATCCATTATAAACAAAGTATATGAATGTATGATATCCATTATAAACAAAGAATAAATGTATGACATCCATAATAAACAAAGAATAAATGTATGATATCCATAATAAACAAAGAATAAATGTATGATATCCATTATAAACTAAGAATAAATGTATGATATCCATTATAAACTAAGAATAAATGTATGATATCCACAATAAACAAACAATAGATGTAATAGTAATGAATTCAGATGGGTGGTGTCAGAGTGGTTAGCGCACTGCGTTAGTAATCCAGTGGTCGCGAGTTTGAATTCTGCTACGACCAATTTCGTTCACCTGTGTATATGTACATACTTGTTGGAAGGACATATTCATTCTTATAAAAAAAAAAATCATATCTATAAAAAAAGTAATTTAAAGCATGCTATAATTTGATTGTGTAGAATGAAACATTTCTTATTTTTTTTTACTCTAGAATCTAATTTGAATCAGCATACTTAAATGTAATATACAAACATTTATATCTATTTACAGTTTGGACTGCAGACATAACCGATATAAAAACTTCACAAATAATCTTCAAATGAAAATTGAATTATAATTGTTTAATTTTTCAATATAATTTGATCAATCCTTCTTTTATCTTATAACATATTAAAATAATGCTTTTACTTATCAGGACAAACATGCGAGATAATTTTTAAAACACATAAGAAAAAATAGATTTTTAAGTAAGAAAACAAAAAAATTATACTTTCAAGAGAGCAATAGAGTCACAAACTATTTTCCACAGAGCACTAATAAATAAGATTTTTATGAAAAATTTAATGCAACATAAAAAGACAGGTAAATGCTTCACATTCATTCAAAACAACTGGAAGTTCCATAATACCGAGATATAAAAATATTGTTAACACAAATTCATAACAACAAAAAATCTGTTAATACATCAATTTAAAATGCAAATATAACATACATCAATCATATAAAAATGATAACATATTTCACTAAATTAACTTTATATTTAGATTTCTAAAAAGTTAATCGATTTTGAATGCAAATGCTTATATAATTTGGTTTAAATTTCTATTTAAAAACTTTGAAAAGTAAAATTCATAATAATAAGGACCAGTCAATGTTGGAAATGCTATAAATAAAATGAATCCTCACTTTTTCAATGTGGATATTTTGTATTTTATAAACACAAATAAATCAAACCATTTTTGAGGTTATGTACAAAAACTGTCTTTTGATTTGTGAAAAGTAACATGTAAAATTTGTAAAAATTGATAATGGCCGAAAGATATATTCTATATGTGAAATGAAATATGCTTTTAACAAATAATTGAGGAAACGAAAATGTGAAAGTTTATTCAAATTGGGAGACTTTGATCGACATGTTGGCGAAATAGACCTGAGGGTCGAAAAGTGATGGGCATGCCTAAGATTAGAAAAAACGATCAAGCAAACATGTAAACCTACCTATTCTTGGTATAAAGGAAAACAAGGTGTTGACACTAGTCAGGTCAGGCTTAAGGTCAGGATTCATAACAGATTTTAGTGCCAAGGTTGAGTTACGTCAGTGTGTTAAGTAAAAATATATATTAAAAAAAAAGCATTTTGTGATTATTTCTAAGGTGAATTTCAAAGTAGGTACCTGTCGCTGCTCATACCAAATTGTGGGTTTATGCCGTGGTGGTATGAATTAATTTCAAAGTGAAATATGTTTATCATGTAATTCATCAATCAAACAGGTCAAAGTAAAGTAATACAAATGTTAATGCGACAAACCTGCGTTTCCTCATGGAACACTTCATTGGTGGAACTTGTTACACTCTTTGGAATGTGATTCGTTACTTTCGGTAATGTGGACGGTTGTTGGTTGTTATTTTCGACGATCGGAATACCCAGGGTGTTCTGAAAAAGAATTAAACAGTTGTAAATTGAGAATACAGTTTATGATTTGAATTAACAATTTATTAAACGGGTGGCATACAAAAATCTCTTCAACAAATGATTCCCTGTTTGAAGATCAATTTGTACAATGAAATTTCAGTACTTTGTCTGACCATACGTTAAAATCTTTTGCATTGATTGAAATGCATTATGAAAAGTGCAGTATTTCCATAATGTGCCACACTACAAGGTCTAGGTAAGGAGATTTACACATAAATACTAACAGTAACTTAAGATGAAAAGATAGATTTAGCAAATTAAAAAAAATATTACTTGATTTACAATAAGCCATTTTATCTCAGATGATTCATGACACTAAATGTCAGAAGTGCCACTTAAAAGAATATGAAAAGAATAAGACACCCCCAACCTTTAATTCAATTCCTGTCCGCTTTATATATTTTGTCAGGCGTTCCATATTCATTCTCCCCATGTGACCAAACCATTCTACTGATGACATCTTTCTTTACTATACACTCTTTCCTAATGTCCTCATTTCTTAACCTGTCATACATCATCTTGTTACATATTTTTCTCAGTGATCTCATTTCAACTGCATTTATTTTGCTTTCATGCGTCTTCTGCCATATCTAACTTGCATACGTCAGGGTTGGGACTGTAAATGCATAGTACTTACTTCAGGTGATAAGCTGGAGAACCTTCTCGGTGCCGGTTGAGGAGGAACATGATTTGGTAATCCGTGTGTCGACTGGATTTGGTTTCCATTTGTCAAATGTTGGCTGTTGGTCAGATTTAGTTGGTTGATGGCATTTTGCTGTTGATTGATCATGTTCTGTTGTTGGTTGACTTCATTCTGATGACTGATTGCAGTCAATGGTTGCTGCTGTTGTTGCTTCATATTAGGCAATGTTTGAGTGTTGTTTGGATGCTGATAGTTATTTGCTTGTATTCCAGCCTTTTGTAATACAGTCTCTTCTGTTAGTGATCTTCTGTATGTAGAGTTACCTGAAAATATAATGATATTGAGACAAATGGTACTTATAAATATAATTCCTTAGATGTCCAGAAATATAATAAATATTAATGATCCAAACAGAAATAAGAATCAGTTAGAATAAAAAAGGCATGATTTAAGTGGTTATAAATTATTCCAACCCTATTGGAATAAAATTTGATGAATTTATGGCTTAAGTTGGAGGTGGAATGGCCTCGTATCTGGAATAGCTATGGGTTTCTCTACATCAAAATCCGGCCCTGGGTTTAGTCAAATGTCTTACGTTTTATGAAAGAGATGAAAGGATGATTGCATTTTGGGTTCTGTATTTATACAATAGAACACAAGTAAAATAGTTAATTTCAAAATAATGTTACAACAATAAATAAAACATAATAAATATTAAATTTAAAGATATAACTTTGTACTTCAAACATTTGAAAATATAATAAATATTTCTCACCTGTATTTTGAGGGATCACCGGTGTTTCTCTTTCAACAACCAGTCTAACAAATCGCTCATGACCGGTCAACAATGAAACGGCTTGTTCGTGTTTGGCCAGCGCCATTTCTGTTCCATTTATCTAAAAAAAAAAACAATGAAAATAACATTAACATTCAGAATTAACATTCCAATTACTTAAACATTCAATGCTTTTCAATGTATTAATAATAAATTTATTTAAATAAAGCTTACAGAAACAACTTTATCTCCAACTTGAAGTTTTCCATCTCTTGCTGCAGCTCCTGCTGGTGATATACGAGATACATATATGGCATCACTTCCATCCTATAATAGTGGATTAAACATATTTTATTGAAAATACACACAAATACTTAAAACAAAACTACAAGCTGTTAGTTGGAAGCTGTTGAGATAGGAATTGAATGTATCTCAATAGAGGGAAAATAATGCACGAAAAGAAAGGGAGAATTTTAAAATCATTAGCTGATTTTGTCAATTACAGGGCAGACGAATAATCATTTGTTGATTTTGTCAATTACAGGGCAGATGAATAATCGTTTGCTGATTTTGTCAATTATATGGCAGACAAATAATCATTTGTTGATTTTGTCAATTACAGGGCAGACGAATAATCGTTTGCTGATTTTGTCAATTACAGGGCAGATGTATAATCGTTTGCTGATTTTGTCAATTATATGGCAGACGAATAATCATTTGTTGATTTTGTCAGTTACAGGGCAGATGAATAATCATTTGCTGATTTTTTCAATTACAGGGCAGACGAATAATCGTTTGCTGATTTTGTTAATTACAGGGAACATGTATAATCATTTGCAGATTTTCATGATCATGTTCTACTCATCAAGATGATGATGTTTCATGGTTTAGTTGAAATGAAAATAATAATGAATAAGTAAAATGGCTTATGAACAAATGAGTTATATTAAAAAATGTCTATGAGATAATAAACCTTAAATGAAGGAGATCCTTTTCCACCAGCAATACTGAATCCTAAACCTTGTCCATCTCTGATAAGAGTTGTGTGTACTAACACTTTCTGCATATACACTGTAACAAGACACATTATTTTCATTATAATTTGAGTAAACACATTCATCTTTATTAACTTTCTTAAATAAAATCTGATTGGTTGGATGAAGTTACAGATTGCAATCGGAACATAATTTAATTTCATGAAGAATTGATAAACATTTCATTCAAAAATTCGATTTTGGAAACCACTTCAAAAATATATGTCCCATTATAAATGCAATAGTTTCAACAGTTAATATATTAGTTCGGGCCAGTTCAGACAAGCTGTAAATTGTATATTACTGGCACATAGTATAAAAAACTTTCAAAATTGTTAACGTAGATTGTTAATTATTGCATCTAAACAATACATAGTGTTTTTAAAATTTGTATACATTTTAACTGTACAGATTTCGTTTTAGATAAAAAAATAAATATATACCTTGCGGTGATGGCGATTGCTGAGGACTTGGGGTGGATCTCTTCTCAACTTGCTGGGCGTACTGATTGGCTATGACTAACGGACTTGCTTTCTTTCCAATCAAAACCTGGAGATCAACAAAACAATAAATATTAGTATTTATTATGACAGAAAGATAAAAGTAATGAATTAATAACAAGTAGAAACTCAACATATGTCAAAGAAGAGAAAAAATAATAAATAACCTGTCCGTTCTCTAAAGGTACTGGTGATGGAGTCTCCGCTAATGAAAGTGACTGATGACTGGCACCACTCGCAGCTCTACTATGTGACCTGAAAATACAACAGATTTATGTAATCAAATAATCAATAACATTTTTATATGTATCATATGATAAGCAAATATAATTTTGTATAGAAGTATAGTGGTATTACCTAGTAGAGGCGGGAGTATCTCTAGTTACGACTAATATCAGAGTAGGTCCACTGGCTTTAAGAACTTCCACAGCAAAGTAATGGTCCACATCCACCACAGATGTCCCATTCACACTGACTACTTTGTCACCAACCTGATGAAAAAAAATACATGTTTTAAAATAAGAATATACATACATTTTTTAATTAAATACATATTGGAATATTTAGTCTTAAGTTATAATAAATTAAAACATACCAAAATGCTGAAATTTCCAAAAGAAGCATATAAGTAAAATATTTAAAGTGTGATTGGAATGATTAAAAAAAAAACAAAAATCTAAGTAATTCCCATGTTCTTTCTGTACTATATCAAAATCTAAAAAATCCTCTCACTTAAATATGTCAAGGAGAAATTCGCCCATCTTTCCTCTCATGGCCTAAATTTACGGTCTCAAATAGTACACCACAAATCCTCATACACTTACTCCTTCACAATTCACGCAGCCCGACTTGGGAACCAATTACCTAATGGTATAAGAGAAGCTCCTAGCTTGATAGTTTTTAAGAAACTTCTGAAGTCACACTTATTATCCACACATCTATAATTTCTTATCCTTCCCTTCGCATCCCATCCTTTTTCCCTTGGACATTTTCATTATTATTTTTAAATTGTGTTCTTTTGCATTAAATCTTCATTTTTTGAGTTTTTAAGTATTTATAATACTTGCTACAATTGTTCTTACTAATGTGGTTGAATGGTAGAAATTGCCTACGGGCAGTAATTCCGCCACATTAAGTAAAAAAATAAACGAATAATATTATTATTATTTCTTAAATTTGTACAATGATGGGTTAAATGATATTTTTTTGATTAAATAATATTTTGAAAAGATAATATGTTAATGAAACCTGGGGAGCAAGTCTGGTCCGACCGGCGAAATCAAAACCCTAGTGATTACCCATATCATGGATATAATTATTATATGGAGTTCTATAATATCTTTAGATGTCATAGAACTCCATATGATAATTATATCCATGATATGGGTAATCACTAGGGCTTTGATATCGCCGGTCGGACCAGACTTACCCCCCTGAACTCTACAGTAAAAGAAATGGTCAAATAGTTAACACTGTTTCTCAATAGATGGCATTAGTAACTCTATTAATTTTGAATATAAAATGAATATAAATTACAATATACCTATGCAATTTCCAAAAATAGGAATGGTAAGGGAACTAGATGAAAGGCATAATAAAACGTTTTACAAGCATTTCCATTTCGTATACCAGATGATGAAACGTTCTAAGTACCTGATTCTGTCGATTCTTCTATAGAAAATGTATCATAGTTTCCATTGAGATATTATCAATTATCAAGCAAAATATATACCTACTCACATTGAAAATACAAACAAATATTCTTTCATACATATTTTGAGCCTATTATAATAAATTAAAAACGAGTGTTTCTTGACCTAAAAAAATTGGGGTAACAGAAAGAAAGACCCCTTCGAGTATGGAGCCAGATAGGACATCATGCACCACGTGGAAGTGAAATCTGGGTGGCTGAATATTGGGGGCCACGAATATAATGTTTTTCCAGACACGGAATTTAAAGTAGGTACCTATACGAAAATATGTAGTCTCATAGTTTTTATAAGAATATTTTCAGAATATAATATGTCTCTATTAAATATGTATAATAAACATATTTACAATATCAGATAAAATCTGGAGTCTTGAATATCCTAATAGGCCACAAGAGTTACAATTTCAAAGTTAAAATATAGTTCAGTAAAGTCTTTATAGTTCATACATACATACATACATACCATCACGCCATGTCCCTCACGGGGTAGGCAGAGAGAACCGAACGCCACATTTTTCTATCTTGATACACATTCATCGCCTCATCAACATTCATACATCGTCTTATACACGTTTGTCTGTTGTTCACGCTTCTTACATTTCCATCTTTCAGAATATCGTTGACATGGTCGTGCCATCCTTTTCTTGGGCGCCCCCGACCTCTTATTCCATTCCTGTCAGCTTTGTATATTTTCTTCGTCAAGTTTATGATAATTACTATTAAGAACTTGGAGTGGAAAAAGGTGGAGGAATAGCTGATAAAAAGGAGGGGGGGGGGGGGGGAAATCCCGTCGAACGGTGGAATCAAAATCCTCACGATTACCCATATCATGGATATAATTATGTAATGGTGTTAGTTATATAATATCTTAATATATTATAGAACTCCATAAGATAATTATATCCATGATATATGGGTAATCATGAGGGTTATGATCTACATAGAAAAAAAAATATTTACCCTAAGTCCTGCATTGTGAGCTGGCCCATTGGGTGTGACCCTCGATATGAATATGCCCTCGTCGTCTCCGCGGAACGGCGTGGAACCTCTGCCGCCGGCGATGGAGAGACCCAGGCCTCCAGCCGCTCGGGAGATCCGGATCTCGTGCTGCACCTGCTGCATCACAATACCCTGAGACTGACCGACTGCCTGAGAGTCTCCGGTCTGCGCTTGCGCCTGCTCCAGCAGCGATCTCGTCTCCAGACCATCGTGACCTGGGGAACAAAAGAAAAAAACTTAGAATTAAAATTTAAAGGAACAGTCAAGTTTATTAAAAAAAAATAATAATGTTTTAATTTTGTCAATATTGACGGCACTGATGTTGTATAACAGAATCTTCTTATTGGGTTTTTGAAATAACAAATTGATTCTAGTACAGTAAATAAGGGCCTAGAATCGATTGTTCTGTAAGAAGGAAAATACATACATATGCGAAACTAAAATTAATTTGTTTCATCAAAACATATAGAGAATTTTTTTTTATCTATTTTAAAGTTTCTCTTTTTTCCGTCATAAAAATGTAATAATATCAGGACATCGTAGTTCTTACATTTTGAACTTCGTTTGATCAAATTTTGTCTGAAACAAAATTAGTTCAACTCGTCATAAACAACTCATTCAACTCCAAAATCGATTGGACTGACAAATTATCCGTTTTGAATATGATAATGTACATATATCGATAGCATCACGACAAATAAAATCGTGATGAATTACGTAATAAGATGGTTGTTTAATGTCGAGGAGATAATATTATTATGTGAAAGTTAGTACGTGTCCATGCGCATTGGACGTGCATTACCGCATACCATACTATTATTTAGCATTAACAATATACGAATATCCAATATATTATTGTTTGGGCGAAGGTCAACTGCGCCAATACTTGAGTAGGCTGTGGTAACTGAATACACACAAAGATCGATAAATAACCTTGATCATAATAAAAAAGACGCAATAATTATGATTGCTGGTATTTAAAATAAATTTTGGGCATCATGTATCAATCGAAATAGAATGTACCTATACTGGCCGCAGACGTAAAATACCTACACTTAAAAAAACAAGGGGTCAGAATTAGATCCTGATGATAAGATATAAATATCCTCCGAAGATAGGCATTCTGTTGGACCAATAACAAATAAAAATGTCAACTTCAATAATACTTCACGGGTCTTGCCTACATACATAGCAAAACAGTCTGAAAAATATCACAAAATGGCATGGAAAGAAGAATCCTATACAGTATCTATCAAATGGATAATAAGAACAACAGTGATTTGAATCAGAATTCATCAAAAAGGCAACCAGGCAATGGTAATTAACATGAGACAATAAGAAAATCGATAAAAACCACGAAGATAAAAACAGATACGAGACATCGAAAGTTGTCAAAAGCTTTTGACATCTTAAATAACATAATATGTAAGGTTTGATCCATAATAAGACCTGACATTGTAACATGCTAATAATGACGATTTAAGTGGACTCATCGGAGAGACCATGTAACGGTTCAAAACACGTCAATTAGCCGCGGTGTATTTACTCAATCTTCATCTTGACTAATTCAAGGAAGCTGTGAAAACAACCATTGGAATAAAAGCGTCAACTGATAAAACACACTTGAGATTCATTTGGGTGGGTTCACTTCCTTATAAATAAACAAAGGCACCAAATTGTATATACTTAATGCATCGCGTCATGGCACATTACGTATGAAAATAAACATTGTAGCTATAAAGATAATAAATAAATGAGGACTTTCAAAATTGGACACGTGGGCTCTACGTCCGTATTATGTATGACCAATGACATCATTATCCCAAAACAAGTAATGAAGAAAAATGAGAAAAACATTAATATAAAATGCATTTATGCAATGCATTAAGACATTTCATGAAATACATCACTTTTTGAAAAATGATCATTTTTTTCCCCCAACATGTCTACGTAGGGGACACCAGCTATTAGGATTTGGGTCCATTTTGCTCTTCCGAAGAAGCGCACTACGTATTAGCGTTGGGAGGGGTTTGCAGTCTAGAAAAGAGTTTATTGATTCGGATTTTAAAAAGACCCGGGTTGTACGAAGGTGGAAACACAGAATTCGGAAGATCGTTCCACAGTCGGGCTGCTGTATTAATAAAGGAGTTCGAGAAGCGACTTGTTCGTATATGTTGAAGGTCCACTGTGAATGGGTGCTGCGATTGAGTAAAGCGAGTGACTCTGTTGCGAGTGGGTGGAGGAGGGACCAAAGATGCAAGTTCTTCTGAGCAATTCCCGTGGTAGTATCTATAAAATAAACTTAACCTTAAAATCTACCGGGCATTGTTCAAAAAATCGTTCATAGACATGTAGGATATCCATAAATTCAATTATAAACATCAACTTATATCCCCATAAATATTCTAAGCGTTTGTCTAAATTATAGACTAAACACGTATATTTATCCAGGAATTAGTTATGTTCCAAAATATTGAGAAAAATGTGTAAGAGAAAAGGCTTAACTTATTTCGTGAAGTGCTACTGTATGCGATTAATTTGCAATTTGTATTTTTATTATCCACTACTATGGAATACAGTAGTTATGGTTATACACTTTTTAGCATATGTTTTTTTAATTACTGTGTTATAAAGCAAATAAAATAAACATTAACGTACGACATTTCGTCTTTACGACCATCTCGTCATGTGCTGCAGTCCTGGTAACGTCGGACAATATTCTCGGGCACTACTCAATTTCTTGAGACTTTGGAGCACTCACATCATAACACCAACTAATTTTCATTTCACAAATCTATTTCAAAATTGAGTCATGAACTTTCACAAATAAACTAGAATTATCAAAATGAATACTCTTAAAACACAAATTAATACAAAGACGTAAATGTACTGGAATAAATAATACGATTAAAATTTCGCCTAAAAAGTATACAAGATTTGCAAGTAGGTTATATAATATTCTTGTGGTCACATAAAATTATTTTTAAGTACAGCAAATCACTGCTAAGATCTCTCAGCCAAAACGGTACGAAAAGGTCGTTTTCAGGACCAAACCGACGACCGCAATAGTGTTAGGACCACAATGACAAGTATTAGGTTATCTAACGAAGGATCTACCTCTTCGTTTTTAATCCTTATAAGTTCGACTAAAGGTGTTAATTATAACTAGACTACTAATTGATGGCTTGCAGTTTTAAAGGTTCGCTTTATTAAATGGTGAAAATTCAAAACAATTACTTTGTAATTTGATAAAAAGTTTTAGATTCACTGGAATGACATCTATCGGTATCGATCACATTTAAAAAAAGCAGTGAAACTAAAATAATGTTAATTTAATTAGGTACATGAAATATGAAAATGAAATAAAAGTCGCTGACAATACAAGCCAATGTACCTACATATGTATTCGATAATATAAATCTTTCAGTGTGGGAAATATGAATTTTGCTGGTGCAGATGCAAAGAGAAAACTAAACAATAGCAAAAGTATTTTAATTAAATCATTTCACGCCATTGTAAATCACGGAAAGAAGAAAAGATAACTCTATATTTATTTTTTAATTAATCGTTCAATATTCCCAACACTTCTGGTACAACAGTAACAGCTATGTTTTGAATTATACTCAAAGATATGCGAGGTATTTGCTGTCGTAATGTAATATTTTTAATTGGATCTGAAGAAAGTAAACAAATTACTAATGACACAGTTAGGTCAATATTTTCTTTGTAAGTTTCACTATATCGCAACAACAATGAACCAGTGGGATATCTTTAAAATTATAGTTTTGATTTAATTATTATATAACAGTTACATTTATGATTTTTTCTGTAGTTTTAATATACAGGAAATGTAAAAAATACACACACATACACAAACGGACAGATTTTTTTTTACTGCGTATAACATTTTCAACCATACGTATAACATATGTATATTAACTTGTTGTACATAGAATTTGTACACTGGCGAGTTTATTGCCAAACGGCAATTTATTCCAACCAACCAGAATTAATATTAATGTACAATACAATGTGTACCATGACAAAAATAAAAAAATAAAATAAAGATAACAGATGTAAAGCAAAAAAAGATTGAATAATAACAGTTCATGTAAATGATAGGAAAACAAAAGTATAATGAGAGGAGGAAGAAATAAGGTAAGTATTATCAGATAGATATTTTTGCTTTAGCCTTTTTTTAATATATAGACTCCTCACATTTTTTTTAAACACGGAACATGGGACATAAATTTGATTATCCAACTGTCGATTCGTTCATGAGAATTCAATTCTCTGAATGAATCGACATTATTAAGCCAAGATGCGTGTACGAAGGAACATTTTGTATGGCGTAGTGGACTTTTTGCATGCTAATAACACCAACTAGAGGCCTCGCAGCATATATGTTCCCATACATGGATTTACTCAGAATTCGAGTAGAACATTTTATGTGAGTTTTGTGTGTGTGTGTGTGTGTGTGTCCCTTGTAACTTTTGATCCGCTCAATTTACAGAGCCCAAATTTTCAGAATATATAAACAGTTATAGGCATACAAAACTTTTATACTCAAAATTGTGAATTTTTGTTTCAGTCAGGGGTTATCAACTTTTGAAATTTTGGTTTATTTTTCCATATATCTCAGAAACCATAAAAGCTATAACGCTAAAATTTGGTATAAATATAGACAAATACAAAATCTCAAATTAGTTTTTTTGAAGGGTTTCTCAAACATTTTTTATTAAGAAAAATATTTTTTTATGATAAATTTATGAGTTTAACTGCCTATATTTCCATTTTTTTTTAAATATCATAAAAGCCGAAACACCCCAACTAGATAATTTAATTTTCTATAAAAAATATTAACATTGTATTAGCACATCTCAATTTTTTTTTAATAATTTTTATAAAAATTGAATTTAGTGACGACATTGCTTCATACAATGTGTATGGCAGTCGCCTATACACAATATGTAAGAAGACTTAATATTTTGATAGGTACTTAATCTCCAAACATACATACAGAACCATCATGCTGTTTTCATATTCCGGATAGGAAAAGAGGACTGACCTCCATACTGTCCTATCTTGACATACATACCAACATGTGTTAAAAATTTCAATAATTTGGATTTATGGGTTTATAGTTTGATTATTATTCTTCAACTAAACATACTATCGCTATCGACAGTTGGATCTCATGTGTTACATGCAACTAGTAAATAATAATATTGTCATCAAACGTATTTGTTTGATTTGAAGATTCGTAGTACCAAGATTCACGTATGTCCAGTTTAAAAATTAACCGGTAGACAATAGATATTTATTAATTAAAAAAAATCATCATTTAATAATTTTAAGTCACTGGTAGACAATAAAAAAGAATATATTAATCATAAATAAAAAAAAACATAACAAAGTCACCGCCCGAAAAATTCATTAAATAAATCAAGTCTGTTTTTCTTAACATTTGACCTTTAACATCTAAGAATGGTAGTTTTTGTCACTGAGAAGAGAAAGAAAATAATACCTATATCTATCTGCACGTCTTTAGAATGCGACCTTTAGAGAAATACACGTTGAACTGTATTACCTATGTATGTAAATAATAAATTTCTTATCGCCGATGGGAAATCAAAACGAATTATACCGAGAAACGAGAAGTGAAAAGACAACACACGAAAATATCAGAACTAGGGAGCTATCAATCTTCTCTGTTTTATAAATTTTTATTTTTTTCTTTCATTACGTATTGTAATGAAACTTCCACGAAACAGATCGTAAATAGATAGGCAGGTATAGCTGAACGCCATATATTTCGTAACTGATTTAATTGAATTTCTTTTTTTGCCTACATCAATAATTATTTTCATAATTTCTGCTATAGTGTAATAAAACACACTTTAATATTTTATTTGATGTATTTGTCAGTTTGAAGAACACAGTAAAAATGTAATTTAATTCAATGTTTTTTTTTTATTTCAAAATAATTATTATGCAAACAAACCAGATTTTTTACTTAAGGCCCTTGTATACCCTGGGTATACGGATGTACACAAAAATGCACGCTAAATTACCTTCTATTCTATTGTATGAAACACGAAGCAATATTGTACATATATCACTTAATATGTAATATACAACATTTTTTCGTAAAGAAAAGGTAAAATTTAGAAGTTTTTTTCAAATAGCTAGAATAGTAATTGAAATATTATCATATTAAAAAACTCAGCCGGTAGATTTTCAGATTATCTTTCGATTAAAGTAAAAATCTACTTGTAGTTTTATAGTTACTTGCAATAAAAAAATAAAAAAAGGGTTTAACTAAAACTAATTTTACAAGAAAAGTATAAAACAAATATTCAAATTTAAAAAAACTCATAACTAAAGAATAAAAAAGTAAACACAAACTGTTTTTTTTTATTTCAAAGACGTATCTTTTGAGGGTACTGGGGAAATTATTTTCAAAATATACTATACTTATATAGCCTACTATAGCCTCATAGGTTTGAACAGGAACGAAAAAAACGAAAAGATAATTGCCAGGCGATGAAATAAGTAAATTCAAATTTTCAACAGAAAAAGCATTTTTTTACTAAACAAAAGACCAGACTATGGCCAGATGAAAGAGATCGCATTGAGACGCAAACAACTTTCTACTTTATAATAAAATATTATTGTTTTTAGGATAAAACAGAGAGCCAGGTAGGTACTACGTCAAATAATGTATAAAATAAATAAATAAATACTGTCGTGAAATGAAAAAAGTGAATCGAACCTGGAAGACGTGGCCATAGGAAGTCAAAAGATATCGAAGCAACTGAGCCACGAAGGACGACGAATAGGTAACATGGCCTTCTAATATATTATGTGATAATAGGACGAAATTGCAGAGATCTGACCGCTCTCACAAAACATATTTAAGACCAATGAACCAATCTGAACGCTCTAATGCACTTAATTTAACATTCAAAGGTGAAATTTGTATATTTTTCAGCGGGTACAGAACAAATTTAATACAACACATCCATAATAATGATATTATCATGATTAAAATTGACCAAAAAGTACACATAATATATTATGTTAAGCTCAAAGACCGAAAACGTTCATTGAACGAAAAAATCTACCTTATCGTTTGTCGACATTTTATTTATAGTAACCTACATAAATAATACCATCACGCCATGTCCCTCGAGGAGTAGGCAGAGGGAACCGAACGTCACATTTTATCTTGAGACACATTCATCGCCTCGTCAACATTCATGCATCGTCTCATAGATGTTCGTTTGTCGTTCACGCTTCTTATACATACATACATATCATCACGCAATGTCCCTTACGGGGTAAGCAGAGAGAACCGAGCGCCATACTTCTCTATTTTTGCACACATATCTGGCTTCCTTTACATCCATGCATCCATCTCATACATACTCGTCGATTCTTCAAACTTTTCCTTCTTTCAAAATATCATTCACATGGTAATGCCATCCCTTTCTGGGGCGACCTCTGATATTCACTCCATCTCTTGTACCCATGTATATTTTTTTGATCAGGCTCTCATCGTTCATTCTTTCAATATGTCCAAACCACCTCAAGGCATTCACTTTCATTTAACATATAATATCCTTCTTTATCTTGTATTCTCTCCTTATGTCCTCATTTTTTATTCTATCATATTATATTCTTATTTTTTATTCTATCACGCTTCTTCCATTTCAGTCTTTCAGAATATCGTTCACATGGTCGTGCCATTAACATTAACTAGCTAAGCTAGTTAATGCCCTAACAAGGCGAAATAGGCCTATCGCGCAGAATAAAAAATTAATGTAGAATCAAAAAGTCTTTACTTTTAATTATAGATAAAATTTGTATATTTTCTTTGTCAGGAGTTCTTCGTACATTCTTTCCAAGCGGGCAAACCAAATACAAACGAATATGATGAAAAAAAAAATACAAATGAATATAGAAAAATTAATACGACAAGGGATTTATAGGTGGGCGATTGAAAAAATATTTTTAAAAAGTACAAGATAAATTTGTGGAGTTTTTCATTAGTCTGATAATATAAAGGAAGTTTCTTAGAAAATAAAATATATAACTAACAAGAGAAAAATAACAAAAACTTTGACAAAGGTCAAACGGTAGGTATGTTATATACGGATAGGAACTAAGAACTCGCAGGTTTGAAATGTCACGTTTTATTTTGCAAAGTATCTTTACAAAGCAAACATAATTATTCTTTGATATCAAAATTCTGATGAAAACATTGGATTCACGATCATTAGATTATTTTTTGAAAAATAAAACATTAAATATCCGACTTCCAAAGTAAAGACCCTGAGTTCAATCCCCGTTTGAGATCAATTTTTCAACTTGGTGAGCAGTCAAGATTAGTGAGACAATAATTGACAGTTTCTTAAAAGTGGCAACTTGTAATTGGGTCGGGGAGAAAATCATATAAAAAAGAGTACCTACCTGTTTATTGCCTAATAGAAAATATTATTTCAAAGATATAAATCAATTCAGTTTTATAAAACGTTTTGAAAATATACGCTGCAATGGAAGTATACTCGTATGTTTTTACTTTGATTGGATCCTATAAAACTTGAAGCAAATAAATGCTTGTGCTATAGGTGAACGAAATCGGTCGAGGCAGGATTCGAACTCGCGACCACTGGATTACTAACCCAGCGCGCTAATCTCTCTGCCACCGACCCATCTAAAATCTGTGTATGTATTTTTGTTTTATTGTAGGTTAAATGGTCTCTTGAGACAGGCTTGTATATACTTTTGTGATGAACATGTTCTTGTTCAGTATATGTATTTTTTAAATAAATTCATTATAATTATCATAACACTCTTAAGGCCCTTGTTAACGCCTATGGCCTTGGGCATACAGAATGTACACAAATTTGCACACTTACCTCCTTATATATTTTCGTGAGGAAAAGATAAAATTTAGAGGTTTTTTTTAATAGCAAGAATAGAACTTATAAAAGTAAAAACTCTGGCTGTAGATTTTCATATTCTCTTTCGATTGAAGTAAAAATCTACTTCATAGGCCTTGTAGTTTCATAGTTATTTACAATAAAATAATAAAAAAAATCATTTAAAATTAAAATTTCAAATTTCACTCGCGCAATAGAATAAGATATGAAAATAAACTTTTCAAAGACATCTTTTGAGGATTCTGGGGAAAAGATTTTTAAAATTTACTACAGACAATAAAGCCATAAGGTGATTGATGCAAGTTATAAATAATACTATAATACCTCACAATACAACGATAATAAGTATTTTTGAATCAAATTTACTACAAATGTGTAAGAAAGAATTATTGCCCAACAAATTATCGTAGAAACGCAAATCTCAAAGAAGAATATATCGAAGAATTACAGATAATCGCGAAATCTTCATGTCCCTGATGGAGTAGGTATACCTATACCTACAATAGACGAAGAAAGAAATATGTAAGTATAATTATTATAAGGTCACTATCGCGTACTATTTAACTCATTTGACAAACGCAAATTCACAACAATCCAAGATCAATCATTATACGAATCGGTTCGATGAAATCACACAAAATTATTTTAATAAAAAAAACAAACTTTACAAAAACACAACACTTAGATTTATATCATGCACCCGCTACACGTTTCGAACTCACAACGACACCAGCATCAAACGCACACACGATTGTTTACGTCGCTCGATAAACAGTAGAGGTAGGTACAGACTGACAATTATTATTACTAACACTACCGAGGCCGACGGAGGTTAAGGCGCGAATGAACGCAAATTATAACTTGTAGTGAGCTGTGCCGGTGCCTTTGTGTGTACATAATGATCGGGTAGGTACCTACCTACTAGACGTTATAATATTAGGTACTAAATAATGTAAACACCAATTATAATGTTGTTATTAAGGTACGTATTTAAGTTGATACGCCCCACTAGTCATGTGAATATATGTACATGCTCATGTTTAAATAGATACAGGCATGTAGTCAATGCAGCATCCACAGTTAGGTATGGGTATATCCTTTAGCAATCTAATTTGACAGGTGATCTGTTAAGTCCTCCGGGCAACAACATGTGATCGTTCCTGAAGCGGGGGTTAATTTGATGGCGTTCGGCGTGGGCGTGAAATGTCACTTTGAAAAATAGCTTCATACAGCATCCGATATTGACAACTTTAAACGATAACATCGAGGATTTGCAAGAAAGCCAAAGCAAATCCTAAATAATATTATGGCATGATACATGTTCTGAAATTTCATATTACTTATTCAATTCGAAAAATTAAATTTTCCAAATATTTAATAAAGACTAGGGGGTTCGCGGCCTATAATTCCAACAGCGGCCACTTCTAGCCCCCCTAGACAACATGCCATTTAAGCTAAGCGTTATCTCGCTAAGCGATAGTAAATGTATGGAATTGGTGGCTGTGACGTGACGTCATATGTCACTACGCGACAGATTAGCAACTTCGCGTCCCATTTTTTTCATTTATGTCTTGGTAAACATTAATTTACGAAAAATATTTTTAAGTGCATGACTGTGCACTTAGTGGAAAAGAAAACTTAGTAATTTATTTTATATTTAATATAATGAGTAGAAATTATACGCAAATAAAAGAAAACTTATAATTAGGGTCAAAAGAAACGTATAATCGGAGTTGAATAGTGAAATATTAAATAAAGACCAGAAAATACTTGAGAACTCAAATTGTAGGACGCTTGTAGCACATATTATGTACATTCAATTACGTCTATTATGTCTGTACTAGGGTAGGTAGAGAGAACCGAACGTTACACACAGCTATCCATACAAACGTTCACCGTCTCATACAATATGTTCATCAGGCTCCTTATATTAAGATTATATCACATTACAAGTCAATAAAAAAAGAAAAAAAAATTGCAAGAGAAATTTTCTGAATTTCGCGAATCGATTTCTGGCGAGCTGTGAACGGAATTTCGGCAACTACACATTGGCCGTTTTATTTGAAAAGTATGAACCATAAATAATAATAATGTTGGCAGTGACATAACTGTTCGCATAATGCACGGGCTTGTGGCAGCATATCCTGTAAGGAGATACGAGAAATATGTTCGTGAGGATTCCGAGATTTGGCATGACGCAGCGACTTGGCTCTCTGCCATCCATCTCGGAAGAATTGTGCAGAGCTTCTGCATCGTGTACTCCGGTGACCTCTTCCGTCAGGTGCCTACCGACGAGGTGGAAGGTCTATTCGGGCAAACGACCGCTAACCGAGCCGTGAAGTTTGCCAAAAGCACGGTGGAATACAGCGCTAGGAGGTACATCACGTAGGAGGTGTGGGCTGCACACGAATAAATCTGGCTGTGTCATCCCATTCCGGGCATTAATATGCCAAACTCGGAGTAAAAATAATAGCAACAGAGACTCGGTGTACGCGAATCGACCATTGTTGAATTGTATACCATATCCAACGATAAATATTGTAAAAATTGTATAAAGTACTATAACTGTTAGAAGAGATACTTTAAAAATGATTGAAAAATACCGAGATACGATTGTAAAACTGTTAACGGAGATTTGTTCTGCAAATACTTAAAAGTATAATCGAAGAAACAAATTCCAAAATGTTGCTTGTGTTGAAAAATGATTCTATAGACAAATCATTACAATACATTCTTAATTTTATATTTATTTATTTCTAATCAAATCATATAGGATGTTAAATATGGTAAAAATAAATATAGGTATAAATATTATAAAATTATTTTAAAAAATAAGTAAAAAACAATATTTTTAACTTTATTCCACTAATTTAAAGTGTTGACCACTGTGACGCGTTTCGCTCAAAGAGCATCTACTGAATGGATAAAGTTAAAAAATTGTGTTTTTACTTATTTTTTAAAGTAATTTTGTAATAAGGATAATGGAATTCCATCACGTATTAGCAGTCGAAAAATTAGAAATAATATAGGTATAGATCTGAGTTACAGTTGTACCAACGACATGAACTAAATTTAATGTAGATATTTTTTGCAACATCAAAGAAAAAAGAAACAAGTAAATAAAAAAATAAGGACATCATTTTCAAAGGTTACTTCACATATTAAATTTGAAATTTATTTTTCAGTAGCATACACTTCATTACATTGTTATGATTTTAACTGTTCTTTAGGTACATCGAAAACATGTAAAAACAGTAAAATATTATTGTTGCATCTAACCGAATAAAATTCAAATTTTATTAACGCTCTGTCGGAAATGCATAGCTTTGTTTATATTGTACGAACAACGAAATTGTTCAATTATATCAAATAGTGAAACAGTTGAAAGAACAGTTGAACAGTTGTTTTTGAAACAGTTTTAACATACATTGCCATCGAGAATACACAAATTCTGAAAGTTTCAGAGCTTTAACTGGTCGGGAAGTTAGTTAAAATTAAAATTCTATTGAAAATTCCAGTACAAACATACAAGGGTGTATAAAATAGCACCAATAATTATTCTCTGACGTGTATATTGAAAATTATATCGAAATGGGAAAATTGAAAATCAACAATAGTTGAGTACCTAAAAATACTACCCCCACGTTGGGCGCCAATTTGAAATGGAAAACTTTCAGCCGTTAAACATGAAATTTCAATTTAAGTTTCCAAGAATAATCCAGGAAGAAATAAATATCATATCCCAGCACAAAAATGTATCTACCGACTCTAATAACGTAACTCTTAAAAGCAGCCACGACCCACTTCAATTGATATCTCTCAGGTCTTTGGCATTTGCGTCATAATTCCCGTGGAGGGTAAAACGTACATAGGAAACCCGAACAAGCTCCATTACACATTCAGTTAGGTCACGTTTAAAAATAGAAAGCACCATGGGTTGTGAATTCAATGTCTTGAATGCCTGTCAGTTGGAATCTCATGTCTTCATTTTAATATACTAACTCTTATCTGGCTAGAATAGGCGGAATTCTTGATCGCAATAATAAATAAAAGAATTTGCAGCAATAAATTATTTTTTGATTGATATATTTTTCTCTTCAGCATCGAATCATATAGCTGTATTACAGGAACGTGAGTAATTATTTTGCCATTCAATGTAGATAAATAGAAACAATAATAAAAAGAAAAACCTTCATTTGAGATCCTGCTTCAAAATTCTATTAGTTGAAAGTCACGAATGAAATTTCCACACGGACACGTTCACTCGATGAAAACACTTTCAATATTGTGGGATTAAATCGACTGAAATTCCAAATCCTCGGTATTACCTGCTAAGCCAAGTCAGAAACCACTCGACACAACAGCATCTTTCAAACTGTACCTACATTATGAAGAGAGAAAACGTCATTTTTGAAAGTTAACTTAAAGGATAATACCTAATACCTACACATGAGATTGAACAACTGAATAGTGCCAAAGAAAATACCAAAAATATTTTATTTTATTTATATTACTTCTCGGGCAACAAACAGATAATATGTCAAATATTAATTTAACACTCATCCGATAACAAGTTGCTACATTATGGAGACTTACCATATTATTCGTCTCACAAATCCAGACTGCAAACACAATTAAAAAATGTGTCTCCATCGAGAATCGAACCCGCGACCTCTGGTTCAGCAGTCAGATACCAAACCAACTGAGCCATGAAGGCCATATATATATATATATATATATATATATATATATATATATATATATATATATATATATATATATATATATATATATATATATATATATATATATATATATATATATATATATATATATATATATATATATATATATATATATATATATATATATATATATATATAGGCATTAAAATTTGTATCAGCTCATAGCCAATTCCAAAAAATGACAAATATTTTTTCAGAAATATAACAATGGTACCCAATCAACCATATTTTTCCGAATACCTATGTCTCACAAAGAATTCTATACATGTTGAAATGTTACATTTCGAATCAACCTTAGGTATAAATGGTCGGCTTGACGCTATATTTGGAAACGAGTTTAAGAATTATATAAATGTAGCAGAAAATTGGATAAATGTCGCTCGTTCCTGGGAAATGTAGCAAAATCTATGGACATTTCACCAAATGAAAAATCCCAACACAATCACTGATCCCCGCACAGTTGGTAAATATGTACAAACAACAAACACGCAACTGCTAATAGAAAACGAAACAAAAATGAGGAAAATAGAGAGAAGGGAAACAAATAGGCTTGGTTATATTTAGCATTCATAATGATAATAATACCTTGAATACGATGCCACCATGTGTTCAATAAGAATAGTCTATTCGACAATAAATATAGATAATTTTGTCGTGAGCTAAACGCCATACGTTTTTACGATTTTACACTATCAGATTGAAATTTGTGGAAAAAATTGACTATAAAGATGTTTTGATATTTTGGTACCGCAGTGTATCCCAAAAACTATACCAAAGAAAAATATTAAGGAAATTTTACACTTTACATTCATGTCGTCTAAATCAACTCCTTAAACTGGGCTGAAAGAGTCACCAAAGATGTTGACTATGATCGATGCTTTAGTGTGAGTGGTACTATGTATAAGTGAAACGATTATCTTAACAGCTTCTTATAAAGTAGAGAAATCTACGTCATAATAATATCTGGACTCAATTACACACAATACAAAAAGATAAGTATTTAAGTTAGACTTGACCAATAGTAGATAATTATGCAAGTTATCTTTCAGTGTCCCATAGGTATATACATACAGGATGTAAAAATATAAACTGGACATAAGACGTATGAAGAAATAGTGATCTCCACGGAAGTTTGCAATAATCCAGCATCATTAAAGATTATTCTGGTAAACGAAGAATTATCTTCACAACTGGGACATAAAAATAATAAATGTTGGGGAATTTCAATTTACCGAATAATTTCACGAAAAAAAAGACAGCAGATGTGTTGAATATTCATAATATTGAGCGATCTCGAACAGACTAAAAAATACATAAATGCGAACACGTGTGCTAATCTTAATAATAAAATAAACCATCATACTCGAAGACGTTCTGTTAGTGATACAAACCACTATACAAACCATCACGTCATACTCCTCACGGGGCAGGTAGAGAGGACCAATAGCCATATATTTTATTTTAATAAGCGTCTATCATTTACATTCATGCATCGTACTCACGGTCAACAGTTTTTCATTTTTTTTTCGTTCATTCATATTATGATATTATCTCACCCTTTTTTCATCCTTGGACACTCCACCCGGTCTCCTAATACATTCCTGTTAGATTTTGCACATATATTTTCTTTGTAAAGCGTTTCTTGTTCATTCTTTCCATGTGGCCAAACAACCTCGATATTCATTATTTATAATATACGTTGATGTTTTACAAAAATAATAAAGATAAAAAATAAAACATTTAAAACAGAAATCACAATGGAAGGTACACATCCATACCATCGACACTCTCTTACGTTTTAGGGACAGTCCTTGTGTTATATTTGAAGCAGTCTTTGACTTTTGTGAATCATAATTTAACACTTTTATTACTATTTATCGTCTCCATCCCTCCCTATCGACCGTCAGTCTTCTTCAATTTAACGGGTCCATTTTTATGATGGTTTTTATGAATATGTAAAGAAAATAACACTACATAAATTAATAATGGTCACGAAACAAAGAAAAATTGACCCAACGAAACACATAAAACAAAATATCAGATAATCTTCATCAGTAGGTATAAAGTGCACTTGAGGTGAGGTCGTCCAAACTAGTTTTCGTAATTTTTTGAATAAGAATCCAGCCCCCTAGACAACGTGTCATTTAGTTCAAGAAAAGAAATAAGAAAAGATAACTCAATGTATGGAAGTGACAATTGCCAGTCACGTGACAACTGTTACATCCATACATAGTTATCTTTTCTTGAGCTAAATGACACGTTGTCTAGGGGGGCTGAACGCTTAACTGAAAAGAAAACTCGTGAATAATAATCTTTCCAGCTGCCTAGAATGACTTTAGTACCTACATTGCACACTCTTTATAACAATTTACGATACATAGCACATATGTATGTATATAAAATTACAATCTGGATAATTGTATACAACAGTTGTAACAATTATCTGTGAGAAAGTGCTACTTATAATATCTATCCATGTTTTACTATAGCACTTAACCATCGTAATCGACGGCTAGTTGAATTCCATCATAATTATAATTTTACAATAATTACAACCACGCTTCTAGACCATAATACATATATAACTTCTAACAACCGAGTTGAATACGTCATGTCATGTTGAACGATTTACATTAGAAAATAAATAATTACAAATAAAAATGCTTCAGATATCTGATAGTGACACCTGGAAATTAAAAAAAAACACTATCTATACTTAATCAGTTTTATCCCGTGCATTTTAGAAAGTTTCATTTAATGTTTCGCTAACACACACGTACATAACATCACACCGCGTCCCTAAGGGATTGCCAAAGACAGTGTTGTTTTAGTCAATATTCAAAATAAGATAATAAAAAGAATTAATATTCAAAATAAGACAATTGAATTCTTCAAATAAACAAATATTTGATTCTTCAGTTGATCGTGAAAGGGAATATTGAGGGCCTTAAGAGGGGTCAACAACATGCAACAGTCCTTATACACGAGGTGACAATGATTAAGCACAGGTGTCACCCCTGAACCACGCTAGAATTATAAGTTCATTTTTGGCTTGTTTAGGTACTTGCTTGTACCAATATGTATGTAAATCGAATATTTTTATAGTTGCATATACGCAAACATCAATGATATGATAACAGTTTTTTGCAATCAATTCAGACAAGTAAGTATCTCGTCTAAGTCAATACGAACTTAAATTTGAACATTAAAGTTTTATAAAAAAATACCCAATATTCGATTCAACGGATGAAAATGTTGATTCTTTCATTATATCCGTTATATATCAGTTAATAGTTAATATAAAAACCTTTCACGATTCGATTTCAAAGTACTAACACGAAATCTCATAAAGCTCAACAATTAAAAGTTGTGTAAACTTTCTCTTAAAAAAGCTGCGACGTTTAACGCTCATAAAAAATAACGAGCGGAAAAACATAAAATATTGTAGGAAGCAACGGACGAAAAAAGAGAGAGACGGAAACGGAATTGAAAAATAAAATCATGACGAATTGACTACCTCCTATTGGATCATATTCACCTTCAGATTGTGATAAGATCGACAGATGATTTGACATTTGGATGAGTGCAGAGGCTAAGGGCGAAGTTGAGAGATTACAATCAGATTAAACTATAATAAATGTTGGATCATAGTTTATGGAGGTCACTAATCGGATTAAACCAAATTTCGTGGCATAGTTTATGCGATCATAGCATGCATTCATTGAATGCAAAGTGTTAAAATGCAATTACTGGAATATTACTGTTATAGGGAGTGGGGCAATAACGTAGGTACCTGCACTGCGACCACATCAATAGTGCTCCTCAAATGTCTGAAATAAATACCTACTATATTTGTCGCCAAACATCTAGAAAAATCACGTGGGTACGCAAATAGAAATTTGTTTTTTTTGCTTGGTTGGTTTAATTACATTTGTTCGCAAAACCGTCCCTATCCAGGTCGAAAAATTTAAAGATTTTGATTATAATTATATTTTTTTTAAAGAAAGGTCCGATTAATTGTATCATTTCATAGCTAAATCATTTTTCTTAATTTACGGAAAAAATAAAAAAACAACAAATTATTTTATTATTTTAAATACAAATCAGGAAAAAAACTTATAAACTATGAATAAAATATAAAATAAAATAAATTATTAAAGTAATTACAAAATAAAATAAAAAAAAACATGTCAATTTGAAGGAATAAAAAATATATAAATTTGATTCTACTTATTTATTTTACGATTTACGACGTCATTAGTTATATATATTAAAATTTCATCTTACGAAGACCATCATCAAGTTGATCAATTATGAACACATAATCACGACTAAAAAAACGTTGAATAGTCCAATTAAAAACTGCTAGCCCTACTAGGACAGGATTTCCTAGTTGGACAGCAGTTTCCTACTCGGTGTTGTCCTTATAAAATATGTGTGATAAAAAATAATATGCTATCCCTTTTTGTCTAGGAAAACAAAGGCTTCAGAAAGGCAGTATTGGAAGAGACTGCTGGATTCAGACAAGGCCCATACGATGATGCTTCTTCTTCTTAGGTGCGTGACATATCAACGAACGAATGTTTTTAGTTGAAAAAAATAAACACAAATAAAAATTTGGCCGAATCCGTCGCAAATACTGAAATACGAGTACGTCACGGAACATCAAATTCAAACCGTTACCAATTAATGCCCCCAAGTCAAATTGAAAACGCTGTTCGTTTTCGCCAAGCGCTAATTTTTTTTGTATGGGATTTGACGTTTGTTGTAGAAATTTTTTCTACAATAACAAACAACAAACGTCAAATCCCATACAAAAAAAATTAGCGCTTGGCGAAAACGAACAGCGTTTTCAATTTGACTTGGGGGCAATGTCGTAAACTCGAATTCGTGTTTTGTTTAATACGTCCAAATGGAATTAAGACTATTTTAATAACACCATAAAAAGTAGGTACCAATAAACAATAAACGTAACATTTAAACGCTGATTCACAAGGAAGCGATTAAGTCTAAAATAAATTTATTGCATTCTGTTTACATATCCCGAAATGATTGCTCACTATTTAATTTGACAAAGGAAGTAATATTTAAACGCAATTGAGACAAACTGATTGAAAATATCATGATCATTAAGAATAAACGGAAATTAACTGGATATTTATTTATTTACGCTTACAGTCACAATTATTACGAAATATATCTAATAAATAAGACAAATACCCACATAAAAACCAGAAAACAAAAAAAACTAATAAACATATACGAATGATGGTGAATCTGAATCAAAAGGATCTAGGAAAGGAAAAAAGGGAAGATTAACATGCCACCAATACGTCTATTGGATATTATAAAATCGCCGATAGTTTATTATATCCTAATAGACATTTTTAATACAACGTATAGTCAACCATCGGAATCCTCAGGGTTTATCTGAGGTTGACGAGTTCAGTAGTTAGTAAGTTAACAATAAATATTACGATGCAGTTTCCGACCTACTACAGCCGTGCAACCCAAGGAGCATGCTCCAAAGAGCACACAGCTGTCGTCATCGGATCTCATCATGCATCTACCTTATGCAATAAATATTACGATGCAGGTTCCGACCTACGACAGCCGGGCAATCCAAGGAGCATGCTCCAAGAGCACATAGCTGTCGTCATCGGACCTCATCATGTACCTTTTCAAGTGGGTAAAATATGTGTACCTATATATGCAAGAGCTCACCATTCAAGTAATTTAATATTTTTGGTAGGAAACAATCCCATGTTCTATATATAATAATGTTTTTGGGAAATTTATACAGTGCCATTTTCGTGTATGTCTAACTTCAAGGCGCTGAAATTTGATTTGAAAGTTGTATCATTTTATCATTCTGCTAGGATTTGCGAAAAAAGGTGTGTATTTTGAGATCTTTATTGTGAAAAATAGGCAATGTTTTTCTTTGAATAAATTTGACTATCTTTTATTGGAATGTTAATTATTTATTGTATTCTCGCACGATTTTCTTTAGGAAATTACTTGATACACAAGTTTATGCCATCTAGTAATAGATATTATAAACAATTTAGCACGGATTTTAAAGGAGGAGATGAAATGATAGATACTAGTGAGGCCGGGCAGACGTTATCCTGCCACAGACCGCTTCCTGCGTAGACCTCAATGTCCGTGTTCGTATATCTGTGGAAAACTTCGCGCTGAAACTGAAACGATAATGAAATTGGTTTTTTCTCTAGATTTCTAGATACAGGTGTCAATAGCTTTGTTTACACCGCCATCTACCGAAAGCTTACATAACTTAAAATGAATTACGATTCTTTTATTCCTATAAAAATTCTTAGGGAAGATGTAGGGAAGTCAAAATTTGTGGTTACATGTATTTTTGGACGATAAATCTGAAACATAAACATTCTCTTAAAAAAGCTGCGACGTTTAACGCTCATAAAAAATAACGAGCGGAAAAACATAAAATATTGTAGGAAGCAACGGACGAAAAAAGAGAGAGACGGAAACGGAATTGAAAAATAAAATCATGACGAATTGACTACCTCCTATTGGATCATATTCACCTTCAGATTGTGATAAGATCGACAGATGATTTGACATTTGGATGAGTGCAGAGGCTAAGGGCGAAGTTGAGAGATTACAATCAGATTAAACTATAATAAATGTTGGATCATAGTTTATGGAGGTCACTAATCGGATTAAACCAAATTTCGTGGCATAGTTTATGCGATCATAGCATGCATTCATTGAATGCAAAGTGTTAAAATGCAATTACTGGAATATTACTGTTATAGGGAGTGGGGCAATAACGTAGGTACCTGCACTGCGACCACATCAATAGTGCTCCTCAAATGTCTGAAATAAATACCTACTATATTTGTCGCCAAACATCTAGAAAAATCACGTGGGTACGCAAATAGAAATTTGTTTTTTTTGCTTGGTTGGTTTAATTACATTTGTTCGCAAAACCGTCCCTATCCAGGTCGAAAAATTTAAAGATTTTGATTATAATTATATTTTTTTTAAAGAAAGGTCCGATTAATTGTATCATTTCATAGCTAAATCATTTTTCTTAATTTACGGAAAAAATAAAAAAACAACAAATTATTTTATTATTTTAAATACAAATCAGGAAAAAAACTTATAAACTATGAATAAAATATAAAATAAAATAAATTATTAAAGTAATTACAAAATAAAATAAAAAAAAACATGTCAATTTGAAGGAATAAAAAATATATAAATTTGATTCTACTTATTTATTTTACGATTTACGACGTCATTAGTTATATATATTAAAATTTCATCTTACGAAGACCATCATCAAGTTGATCAATTATGAACACATAATCACGACTAAAAAAACGTTGAATAGTCCAATTAAAAACTGCTAGCCCTACTAGGACAGGATTTCCTAGTTGGACAGCAGTTTCCTACTCGGTGTTGTCCTTATAAAATATGTGTGATAAAAAATAATATGCTATCCCTTTTTGTCTAGGAAAACAAAGGCTTCAGAAAGGCAGTATTGGAAGAGACTGCTGGATTCAGACAAGGCCCATACGATGATGCTTCTTCTTCTTAGGTGCGTGACATATCAACGAACGAATGTTTTTAGTTGAAAAAAATAAACACAAATAAAAATTTGGCCGAATCCGTCGCAAATACTGAAATACGAGTACGTCACGGAACATCAAATTCAAACCGTTACCAATTAATGCCCCCAAGTCAAATTGAAAACGCTGTTCGTTTTCGCCAAGCGCTAATTTTTTTTGTATGGGATTTGACGTTTGTTGTAGAAATTTTTTCTACAATAACAAACAACAAACGTCAAATCCCATACAAAAAAAATTAGCGCTTGGCGAAAACGAACAGCGTTTTCAATTTGACTTGGGGGCAATGTCGTAAACTCGAATTCGTGTTTTGTTTAATACGTCCAAATGGAATTAAGACTATTTTAATAACACCATAAAAAGTAGGTACCAATAAACAATAAACGTAACATTTAAACGCTGATTCACAAGGAAGCGATTAAGTCTAAAATAAATTTATTGCATTCTGTTTACATATCCCGAAATGATTGCTCACTATTTAATTTGACAAAGGAAGTAATATTTAAACGCAATTGAGACAAACTGATTGAAAATATCATGATCATTAAGAATAAACGGAAATTAACTGGATATTTATTTATTTACGCTTACAGTCACAATTATTACGAAATATATCTAATAAATAAGACAAATACCCACATAAAAACCAGAAAACAAAAAAAACTAATAAACATATACGAATGATGGTGAATCTGAATCAAAAGGATCTAGGAAAGGAAAAAAGGGAAGATTAACATGCCACCAATACGTCTATTGGATATTATAAAATCGCCGATAGTTTATTATATCCTAATAGACATTTTTAATACAACGTATAGTCAACCATCGGAATCCTCAGGGTTTATCTGAGGTTGACGAGTTCAGTAGTTAGTAAGTTAACAATAAATATTACGATGCAGTTTCCGACCTACTACAGCCGTGCAACCCAAGGAGCATGCTCCAAAGAGCACACAGCTGTCGTCATCGGATCTCATCATGTATCTACCTTATGCAATAAATATTACGATGCAGGTTCCGACCTACGACAGCCGGGCAATCCAAGGAGCATGCTCCAAGAGCACATAGCTGTCGTCATCGGACCTCATCATGTACCTTTTCAAGTGGGTAAAATATGTGTACCTATATATGCAAGAGCTCACCATTCAAGTAATTTAATATTTTTGGTAGGAAACAATCCCATGTTCTATATATAATAATGTTTTTGGGAAATTTATACAGTGCCATTTTCGTGTATGTCTAACTTCAAGGCGCTGAAATTTGATTTGAAAGTTGTATCATTTTATCATTCTGCTAGGATTTGCGAAAAAAGGTGTGTATTTTGAGATCTTTATTGTGAAAAATAGGCAATGTTTTTCTTTGAATAAATTTGACTATCTTTTATTGGAATGTTAATTATTTATTGTATTCTCGCACGATTTTCTTTAGGAAATTACTTGATACACAAGTTTATGCCATCTAGTAATAGATATTATAAACAATTTAGCACGGATTTTAAAGGAGGAGATGAAATGATAGATACTAGTGAGGCCGGGCAGACGTTATCCTGCCACAGACCGCTTCCTGCGTAGACCTCAATGTCCGTGTTCGTATATCTGTGGAAAACTTCGCGCTGAAACTGAAACGATAATGAAATTGGTTTTTTCTCTAGATTTCTAGATACAGGTGTCAATAGCTTTGTTTACACCGCCATCTACCGAAAGCTTACATAACTTAAAATGAATTACGATTCTTTTATTCCTATAAAAATTCTTAGGGAAGATGTAGGGAAGTCAAAATTTGTGGTTACATGTATTTTTGGACGATAAATCTGAAACATAAACATTCTTTGAAAAAAAAAATACTGTTTTTTTTAATCTCGACAACATCGCCACCTATCGGGTCCTAAATAATCCTATCTTTCAAGTTGGAACCAACCATACACATTTGCAAAATTTCAAAGTTGGGTGGTTTCGGAAATTAGCGTTAAAGGGCGTTTTTTTAAAAATGTACCACAAGAGAATTCAAAAATATTAACAATATCGTAAAATTATTAACATAAGATTACTCATGAAAGCACTTATTGGAATAAGACTATCAATCCTACTCTTTCTTCAAATATTTTTAGTTTGCTATCTGGTCACGCATTTTTTTAATAATACACACAATCCATCATTCAAACGGGAGAATATTGTCAGTAAATTAACGAACAATGAAATCGATTAATCAGTTCCAATGCAGGCAGTTAAAACTATAAGATACCGGATGACTTTTAGTTTAGTAATCTATATTATATACCCATTTCACGAGTCATTAATTTGGCGAATGCTCACAAAGCCAGACATTGAACTTTATCCCACTCTATTCCAGAAGATAATATTATAAGTTAACTTTAACCTTTCCCTTAGTATTTACTTAAGATATGTAACTACCTACACAGTCACCTTTTAAATAACATCTTCATTAATTAAAATTCATCATTGCCATGGCAACGTTAAATGTGGGCGCCTAATATAATTATTGTATAATCACCATTCTATGTGGATTTACATATGCTTCAATTGCGCTCGTTTCACTAGGAATTATAATTACATTACTATGATTATCTGGGAGTATCTATAATAGGTGTGTCGCGACATGGATCGTACCTCCAAAATACACCTGAAAAGGATCACTGAAGACCGAACTGAGTGGAGAACTCGAGACCACTGGATTACGAACACAGCGCGCAAACCGCTCTGCCACCACCCATCTGAATACCCATCTATATAAAATACTACGTTTTCAGTGACGTTTAGAAAATTATGTTATGTAGGTAATTGTAAAATACAACCAATTCGCGTTTCTTTTATGGCGTGTATGGTTTTTGCATTTTCGTGGAATGACCCTCAAATGGTCATATAACGGAATACTGTATAAAATATAATAATAATAAGAATAACAGAGTTTCGCCAAATGTTTTGAACCTCCCCTCCCACTCGCTCATCCTGTCACTGCTTTTAGCGATCTAGCCATAGCGGTATTTTACAAACACAGAATCGCGATTATCTCATTCATGCGCCCACATTGTACCAAGACACGATTGCACTATTTTTTTAGCTCGTCCATTGTAATAAGTTATAGTAAATAATAATTATATATTTATTTCTAAATTAAGAAATACACAAAGAAACGTATAATTTATAGTTTTTTTTTGTTATTTAAATAAATAAATGTATATGTACTTGTTAAACAAGTACATTTATGGAAAAGTCGCAGTCACCTACCCCACTCCATAGGGAACGTTATAGAACTAAAGTGTTCTGTTCATCCCCGGAGCGGCTGCTCGTCGGACGAAACAAGAACTACCACCATGCATATTTCATACCACTGCCACTAAGAGTCCAACCACACTCGTGAAGGCCCGTGAATCATAGCAAGGGTTACCCTCCCAGCAGCTCCACGAACAACAGACTGCAACAGGGAGCCTCCACCACGCTCGTAGTACTTTCAGTTCTTCGATTTCCACACCAGGCGCAGCGTCAGCTGCACCTGTCTCGTCATCAGCTCGGGTACCGCCGAGTGGGTCGTGCCGACCAATCATCACGGGGGGCTCCTCCACCCCTTAGTACTCATGTTGGCGAATTTCAGGTACACCACCGGACAGTACTTTCAGTGCTTCGATTTCCATCGCCCGATGATGCATCCTTACTCATCGCCACGTTTGATGAGTCACCGCCGAGCGAGGCATTAAGGCGTCTGCCCTGCTCTTCCATAGGTAAGAATTGAAGAGGGTACTGACCTGTTACCCAGAATCCTAGGGTGGGGCTGCAGCCACCCTCAACTTTACTGGATAGGCCCCTATGGCCGCAACCTAGCCCCTAACGTACATATACATCTTCCTACGTTCCCTAAAATAAGCATATAAATGCTTGTGCTATAGGTGAAAGAAATCGGTCGAGGCAGGATTCGAACTCGCGACCAATGGATTGGTAACCCAGCGCGCTAACCGCTCTGCCATCGACCCATCTAAATCCATCCATCTATTGTTTGAAAGTTTAAGTTGCATGCTTTAAGTTCTTCCTATTTATATTTGTCCACTAGGAACAATACCTGGTTTTAAGACAGACTATTTTATCACAAATTTAGTAACACGTCTTCTTCAAGCTACATTCTTGAAATATTGAAAAATAGTAATTTAAAAAAAAGTATAATAAAAATGAAAAAGAAAGTTGCCAAATTAGAATGCAATCAATAAAAAAATAAAGCAATGAAAAAAGTTGTGCATAATAGAATAAATAACAAGAAAACAAAGAAATCAAAAGGAGAAGAAAAATTAATCAAATTATTTATCATAACTGAAATATACATGTATCTACTAAAGAAGACTTTTATGTATGTCTAGAAAACAGGATCGATTATGTTGTGTAATAAAAACGTCTAGACGCACCACACTGGGCGCCAATAAATTGGGGGGCACAATGATTTATCCTTTTGAAAACAGTAGAGAAAAGTTTTTGAAACAAAAAATATAATATATTCCCGGTATTCCTTGTGATCTCAGCCCCCCTAGACAACGTGTCATTTAGCTCAAGAAAAGATGACTCAATGTATGGAAGTGACAGGCAACTGTCACTACCATACATTGAGTTATCTTTTCATGTTTCTTTTTTTTTAACAAAATGACATGTTGTCTAGGGGGGCAGGATAGATAAATTGTGAGATAAGAAAAACTTGCTGTACCTAAACTTGCCTGTGCACGTGACGTGCTTAAGTTATTTGCCGCTAGCTGTACATTATGTATTTCATGTAGTGGAAAGTTTGGTGTTGGCCACAACCCACTCACTCGACAGTTCTCCAATGCAGGAATTGAATGAATGTAATTTCTAAATAATTCAAAGTCGCAATTAAACTTCGAACTTTTTTGAAAATTTTATAGTAGGTTAGTAATCCAGTGGTCGCGAATCCTGTCTCGATTTCTTTCACCTATAGAACAAGCTTCTTCTTTGGCTGGTTCTCTTCCCAGTTCATCTGGGGTCGGCCCTCTTGGTACGCAGTCTCCACGTCTTTCTGTCATGTGTCATCTCACTGGTCAGCTGGTCCTTCCTCAGCTCTCTCTCAATACTCGTCAACCAGGTGGCCTGTGGACGGCCTCTAGCTCTGGGTGGTGTGGGAATATTAAGGGCCACCCTGACCACGTGATCGTCTCCCTTTCTATTTACAAGCCCATACCATCGTAGTCTGGTTTCTTTCATTTTCTCAGGGATGGGCGCGACCCCAAAGCTACCACGAATATATTTGTTTCTAATTTTGTCTATTTCTGTGACCCCTGCGGACCATCTCAGCATTTTCATCTCGGCTGTATGTAGTTTATGTTCGTGCTTTTTTTTGTAGTCCAGCACTTCGAGCCGTAGAGCATAGCCGGGCGAACAGCCGTTTTGTATATTTTTCCTTTGGTCTTTATCGGCATTTTTGGGTCGCACAATACTCCTGTCAAGGCTCTCCACTTCATCCAACCTGTATTTATGCGGTGCGTCACATCTACTTCCACATCACCTATAGAACAAGCATTTATGCTTGTTTTAGGGAATGTAGGAAGATGTTTACGTAGCTGTTTGGCAAGGACATATTCATTTTTTTTTATTAAAAAAAAATGTGATTCTAACTTTTTGTTATTAATTTGTAGTTCGTAAACATTTAGGAATGAGGTGATAAAGAATTACGCAAGGAAACAAATGTATTATGTAATACCTATATATTCATGAGAGAATAACACATTGCATCATCGCCATCGAAAATAACAGAAACACAAACAAATAACAACAAGAGAGCAAAATAGATAAGCGTACAGTAAAGTTATTACCATCTTCATACATATTTTAATAACAAGTTTGCCTTGACCAAATACTAGCGACAATAACGATTTATGTAAATATATTTTGCGATGCGTAATAAACAAGTCGAATTTTCAACCACCGAGACGTTGTTTGACTGCAGTGCCATGTGTCATGTCATGGTCATGGGTTCGATTCCCAGTAGAAAAAATATAAGAATTTTAACTAGGCACTCCAATGCAATTTTCATCAATTCCTCTCAACAGGAATCATAGGGAAAGTGTATACAACTATTTCATTCAAATAATCCCATTTGGGATTAAACATATGTTAATCGTTATTCACATAAATAAAAAAATGGTACATTTTTTGTGTATGCAGTACCTACTAATAAAATTTCTGTCTTTTGTACAGCCTAAATTAATATTCAAATTTAATGCATAAATGTTCAATCGTCTTTGTATAAAAATCATAATATTTGTAAAATGTATTAACTTAGAGCTAATTAGACATACCTATTATGTTCATTTCTTATAACTGTGTAAACTGTGTCTCCACCGGGAATCGAACCCGGGACCTTCGGATCAGCAGTCAGATACCACGAAGGCCGACTTTACATCTATGACATTACATATTAAAACTTAATACGTAAAAACAAAGCTAAAAAGCTGTTTAAAATAAAGCTATTTAATTTTAAACTACTTAGTTTCATAAAACTAAGCTAATTAATTTTGAGCTACTTGTTTACATAAAATTAAGCTATTTAGTTTATTAATTAATTTATTTTTTTTGAACATAATATAAACAAACATAATGTACACTGGCGGGCTTATTGCCATTAGGCAATTTCTTCCAACCAATCAGATTACAGAGTATGACAAAATTATATATGTACATCAACAAAATAATGAAAGCTAGAAAAAAACAAATAAAAGATGCATGACACTAAGATATATTAGTAAAAAAATACATTATCAATAAAGTTAAGCTATTTAATTTTTTGTTTCGATGATGCAAATGAAAGAAATGTAACTAATTTATAAAAATTATTTATCAAGGTCAGTCACAGTCCACTTGTTTAAGAATAAATCCAGTGCATTCACTAAAAATAAATCAGGAACGTATTTTACCGATGAAACAAACATTCAATAATTTTCTTCAACTTTTCAATCAAAACAATCTGACCCACATACAAACATAAATGTAAATGTTCCCGCAACATAATATGATGTGTATTCGTTGTTTTTTTTATGAATTATTTATTAAATTGCAACATTCATAAACAAAACGCAAAACAAAGCTAAATTATTGTTATGTTAAGCGGTCACGATTATACAAATATTTGGATTAAAAGTGCAATAAAAAATCTTTAAAAAACCTGAGTTATACAATAGTTTTTTTATCAAATCATAATATAAGCGAGTTCATTGCTAAATGAAATTTAATGAACTAACCAGTGCTCGTAGTTCAGAGAAGCAAGAACTGCGTAGTTTTTTTCTGACTTTTTACTCTGCCAGGAATTGAACCCAAAACGAATTGATCCCTACACAGAAATCGAACGAATTATCATAATGACACAGCGGTTGACGAATTCATCTTTTTCGTTTGAATGTAGTGATCTTATAATCAAATCAAATGTACATACGAACATCACGATTCTCAAAAATCCAAAATACAAAAATCAAGAATGAAAAAATATGAAATCCCAAAAATATAATTACTACTAAAATCTTCGTGGCAAAGACAAATATGTAAAATATACTTTTTGTACCAAAATTTGTTTATATTTATTTATTTAACAAATTTTCACATACACTTATATACATCTATTACACATACCATAAATCCCATAAGGCTCAGCCTGTTCGTGGGTATACCTTAAATAAAATTTAAAAGATAAACGTGTTGATTGTGTGTTACATATGAATAAATAAATTAATTAGGCACTCGTAAATAATGTCAAAACATAAAGCTGTAGGTAGACAAATTTCTTGTAGAGTAAACCAAATAATCTGACACTGACAGTCATTGATAGGTGAACGTGATCACTTTACACACCTGTGCAAGAAAAAATAAAATTAAACTAAACAATATATCTCAAAACACGACATTGAACTAAATAAACGTTACCTGTAAACATTGTGATGTCGAATATGGTTTGAACGGCGCTTTGTACGGCCGCTCCGACCGCCATGATTGTATTGTCGTCTGACAATTGGGCTTGATTAAATATACTTTATATCACACAAACAATGTTCATAGAATCACTACAAATATATATATATTTTATTTGAGTCACTCCATACTGACAACACGAGACAAAATCTACACGACTCGCATCACTTACTCGAAAATCATGACAAATCGTTCGTATCACAAAGTTATCAAAATCGAAGTTGTATCAATTTCAAAGATTTATTAACATAATCGGTGAAAGGTAAGTTAACACAATTCGCATCACATAAAGAATTTTTTATCACTCTAAACTCCAAAGATAGCGCACTGTGATAAGAAATTCAAACGTTTAGCATCACTACATAGTTTAATTATATCTCATTAAAATGATTATTTATTTCTCATTAAAAGCAAATAAACGATTTAATACCATTCGCCATACTGCCCGTTCCCACTTTTCGTGTCGGGCACGATAAAATGTCGTGTGACCTAGTGGCAATACATTTTAAATGCAACTGTTCACACTTACACGTGTGTTACAAGTGTGAACACCTATATTTAAAATGTATTGCCACTAGATCACACGACATTTTATCGTGCCCGACACACAAGCGGGAACGAGCAATTCCGTTATTAACTAATTAAAACTGGATATATAAATACGACTTGGATAATAATAGTAGTTCTAGTAAAAAACTAAATACAAAAGTTAGATTTAACAACGGGTATCGACGACGCTCCTGAAAAATGAAGTTTTGAACTAAGAAAAGTATATGCACACACAGTGAAACCTCAATACAACAACATTCACGTACAAGTGATAACGTGGATTTTCGAGAACCCATATGTAATTTGGTATGATAAGTCAGGCTAATTGAACAGGAACGTACATCAACAATGCAAATCATCCACTTAAATTTGATCGTTTGATGGGGTGCTTAGTGTAATTAAAGAAAAGTGATTTAATTATAATATGTTAATACATGTACAATTGTATTGAAATATCTGCCAAATTCTCTGAATCGAAAGAAAATACACAATGAAAAAATACTATATATGCGTTAAAGGTATATTTATTTATTTATTTATTGTATAACTTCTCATGAAACTAACAGGTACTATGTCAAATATCAATTTAACTCGCACCCAATAACAAGTTGCCACATTCTGGAGACTCACAAATCCATACTGAAAACACAATTAAAAACTGTGTCTCCACCAGGAATCGAACCCGTGACCTTTGGATCAGCAGCCAGATACCCAACCAACTGAGCCACGAAGGCCGACATGTGACATTTAAGGCTGATATATGTTAATCTATGAATGAATATTTAGTCATCCTGAACGACACGTATCTTTAATTGATCATTTCAAATTTAATATTTTCAAATGGAAATAGTAATAACCTTTAAAATTCAACCACATTTTATTTTGAGAGCAAAATAGGCTGTGACAATGAAACTTGAAGAAACTTTCAAAAACGAATTCTATCTCTAATATTTTATTTTTCGATCATAAACAATATACCTACAAGTTGTAAATAGTATTTTTCAATCATTTTACTATTCAATATATTCTTGAAATATGTTTCATAACGAAATGAAAATAAAATTCGATTGGATTCGTACGCTATCCTTTGAGAGTATTATCCGCTAGATATTTTTCGCAATAAAAGATGTGAATAAATGTAGAATAAAAAAAATATCATTTACACGACGTCCGAGAACAAAAAACGGGACAATAGATATTGGCAGATCACGAATCTTCGACATGAAATTGATGCCTTGTATTCAATTTCGACTAGAAACGTTCATTTCCTCGAATGTAACAAATTTTAAATGGAGCGGTTTAACCGATTTAGACGCCAATGGAGCGATTGAATCGCACTGAGACGAAAGTTTAACAACAAAAGAAAACGAAATAAAGCACTTTCCTTCGTCTAACATAATAATAATATGAAATGATAGAGCGGAGTAGTACGACTGTCGGAAGATTGATTCGAAGATATAATGGCCGGGTGTTAATAACGGGTTATGTATATACACCGATAGAAAGACAGACTAAACAGAATTGATTTGCAAAGTATCGGAGTATAATTGAAGAAGTGTGCTATATTATCAAGCAACAAAACCGTCTTACTCCAATTATCGGGTATGATAGAGAAAGGGAAGTTTGCAAATTAACAGTAAACACCTATCTAATCGCGAGAAAACTTTGTACCACTTTAACAAACAATAATTTCGGCCTTTAGATACAAATCGAAAGGATTAAGTGCTGTTGAATTTATGCTTTTGACCTAGACATAAAACGATTTACACGGAATGAGTAAAAACGCATTACCTATAAAACCAAATTTTAGATGACATATAAAAATATTGGACGTTTATTTGATGATCTTGAAAATAAATAAATGAATTTCTCATGGCCAATAATTCAGCTGTCACAAAAAGGAAAAAATTGAGACCTAGAGCGCAAGCCAGAAAAATTAAGAATAATAATCTCATTTCTACGGCAGTTCGAATTATAAAATGATTGGTAATATTGCACTTAAAGGATTATTGGCGGACTGGTTGCTAAAAATGGGAAGAAAGGAAACTGAAAAGGTACTTACTTACCTATGTCCCTACCTAGTACATAGATGAACATGGTGTATATGTGAGAGTGTGCGCAAAATAGGCCATACTATGCCTAATCTGTTTGATATAGTTGTATGTTATATTTATACTTTATTGTTTGATATATTATTGTTTAATTATATATACCTACCTGTAAATCATGATGTTATCTAGAATACGTACCTACTGTCACGAAAACTGGTACGAAATACGACGAAAATATTGTATAAAGATGTATCTATGTGATTGTGAAATATTCCACCTCGGTACAAGCTAAGCCCAGTGAGGTGGATATATATAATATGTAAAAAATATATATTGAAAAGGAACATGGCAGAACACTTAATAGATAAATGTTAATAAAAAAAAACAATTACAATCAAGTCAATAACGCCAATTTCGCCTTTCTAAACAGCACAGCACTTTACCGTGACAGAGGAGAGTGAAGAAGGTGTTTTTTTTCTGTTTTCCTTGTTCAAAAGCCTTTCAATCGGATCGACAATAAACTCGTAAAGGTCAGTCGTTAAACAAACGCCTCGAAATGTCGGCATCATAATAATGGGAAATGGGTCACATCGGCCGTTCTTCGTGCGCCTATAAACATATTATTATTGAATAAAACCTAATTTTAAACACGTCCGGAGACCTGATGAATGGCAAATGCGGAACCTTCCACAAACTAGAACTATTCGACGATGTCACAGCTGTGAGAAATTGAGCATTCAATCATGCAAACGTAATGTTACTCGTATGGTAAATCTATATTGATCACGATGATGTGATGGAATGAGAGGTCGGGGACGCCCAAGAAAGGGATGGCACGACCATGTGAACGAAATTTTGAAAGACGGAAATGTTAGAAGTGTGAGCAATAGACGAACATGTATGAGACGATGCATGAATGTGGACAAGGCGAGAGATGCATGCCAGGATAGAAAGATGTGGCGTTCGGTTCTCTCTGCCTACCCCGCAAGGGACATGGCGTGATGGTATGTATGTATGATGTGATAAACCAGTCTTTCTCAAAGTGGGTGATAACGCCCTCTCGTGGGCGTTGGAGACCTAGAGAGGGGCGTTGAGGAGCCCAGAAAAAAAATATTGTTTCTTTTAATTTGATTAAAATTTATTCTTAATATAAAGTTGCGTTTTAATTGCTCTCACTGGCAAAAATTTCTAGTTTAGAATGTAAGTTTAAACACCAGAACCGACTAATATAACACACTATAACTCAATTAATTAAAGTAATGAATTTGTGGTTTGAAGGTTTTAAGAGTGTATAAAAAATGGGGGCGCTGAAAAATAATTGATTTTCAAAGGGGGCGGTAAAAGAAATAAGTTTGATAATCTCTGTGATAAACTAACATGTACTATATTACGAGTAGGTACCTATTTATAATAAGACATATACCGATGAAATTCGATTCCATAATTATACATACATACATACCATCACGCCATATCCCTTACGGGGTAAGCAGAGAGAACCGCGCGCCATACTCCACTATTTTTGCATACATTCCTAGCTTCCTTTACATCCATACATCGTCTCATACATGCTCGTCGATTATTCAAGCTTCTAATATTTCCTTCATTCCTTCTTTATCTTGCATTCTCTCCTTATGTCCTCTTTTTTTATTCTATCATATATCGTTCTATCGTTCCATAATTAACTTATCCTAAATACACTTGCATGTACCTACATAACAAAATTAATAGGAAACATATTCAAAGTAAAATTGCCCACAAACCAATTGAAAAGAAAATACATTTATAAATTGTTCAATTATTAAACTACAACAAATTAAATACTTCGCAAAACCAGGACATTTTTGGTGATGACATTTGTAAATGTAGGTCCCCGGTGAGGCTTATTTAAATTGTAAAATCTTCCAGGTTAGTTCTATCCCCCTATCCCCTCTCCCTTCCTGTTCAACTGAGGTTTGTACGTTAAATTATTAATGTACCTATATAAGTATCTTATATTTAATTTTACAGGGGACACCAGACAGCATATGAATACAATTATGAAATGGAAATAAACTGAAATATAAATAAGACAGATACCTAATATCAAAATAACAAAAATGAAAAAGTGTGATTTAGGTGCCAAGCTAATTGTTATATTACCAAGCTTTTTGATTATTATACTGTATAAAGGCATTAAGGAATATCAAATGTTTTTATCACATTAACATTAACAAGACAGTATTGATTTTTTGCAGAATTTGAAAACGGTCAACGAGGTAAATTCAATTTCAAAATGTCTCACCAAATTTCGAATCGACGTGTATATTTCATAAGAGTTTCCTGGATGTGCAATATGATTTAAACACAAATTATTTTGACATACTACTAATAAACAAAGGGGATATTAGATGACAAAATATCACAGAAACTTAATTATTTTATACAATTAATCTACTTTTACAGTTTTTTGTAGAATATAAAAGAACAATAGCAATAAAGTCATAGAAGAATTATCTACATATATATCTCAATCGCATCCTAAATCCATATTCCATCTTACAATATTTGCATTTAGTATTCTGTTTATAAACATACATACATCGTATCATATACATATTTTGATACAATATTAATTGAACTTTTCAAAGAATCTAATTTATGTGACCTCAGTTTTAATTTTTGTATATTACCCCGTATTCAGTAACTATTGGAACTAAATTAGGAACGTTCTAAAATAGTAGATTTTAGATTTACGGTCTTATTTCAGCGTTATAAAATATAAACTTGGACTAAATGGAATAGGAACGTACCTATTTTGGCCGGAACGTTCTTAAAAAGTTACTGAATCAGACGTATTATGAATAATTATGAAAATTATGAAATTTACTGAATACGGGGTAATGCAGGTATTGTGCCATAAACAACCAACATAGATAAATAATCCATTATTATGTGTTCACATTCGTTTTTATCATACCTTCTTACCCTTGGTGAAATAATACATAGGAATTTCATAACAAAGATCTTAAAATAGTTATAAAAAAACGCCTACGGGCAATGTCCCTATTCTGGGCGATGTTTAAAAATAAGTGACCCAGGATCATTCTAATATACCTACCTAGAATATCCTGAGATGGAGGCACAAGGTAAATAAAGCAGACCGCACAGACTATATATTATTATTTAAGGTTAAATTGGGTATCTTTAGATGGCAACAAAAAATATTTACAACTAAATATAACTTAATTAATATACCTGCATACATACATACCATCACGTCATGTCCCTCACGGGGTAGGCAGAGAAAACCGAACGTCACATGTTCCTATCTTGACAGACATTCATCGCCTCGTCAACATTCATCCATCGCCTAATACTTTTTCGTCCGTTGTTTACTCTTCTAACATTTCCGTCTTCCAAAATACCGTTCAAATGGACGTGCAATCCCTTCCTTGGGCGGCCCCGACCTCTCATTCCATTCCTGTCCGCCATGAATATTTTCTTCGTCATGCATTCCTCGTTCATTCTCTCCATGTGGCCAAACCATCTTAATACCTACCATTCAAAATTCGTATTTTATTATTTCAGAGGAAAAAGTACGACGATTTTTTTTTATCTCATTTATACCATCACGACGAATCCCAAAATATCGGGTAACCAGCGACAGGTGTGCTGATGTGCATTACCGTATAAAAGGAAGCACAACAAACCGACCGCCGTGGCATAGTTGGTAAGCCGTTCGGTTTCTGTGCGGGCGTCCTGGGTTAGATTCCCAGCAGAGGAGAAATTTATTTAAATTCATCACGCAAATATTGCTTCTCTGGGCTGGAAACACTGGTTAGTTGGAAGAAATTGCCATACGGCAATAAACTCGCCACTTGCGCAGGGTGCAAGGAAGTGTTAATTATTTATTTATTTAACACATGCGTGTATCAAACTAGTCTCGTCTCACCTAAAAAAGCAAAATTCAGAATTGCTGGTAAACGTCACCGCTGAACTATATGAGATGTTATTTTGCCATCTTGTATTCTCAATTACCCGACACTTACGCCGGGACACCAGAAAAAAACGACAATAGAAAACAGTGGCATCACTATTCTATGACGGTGTTTCACTACAATATATAGAAGAGATTATAAAAAAATCAAGTCAAAGCGAATGACATTTGATTTCACATAGAAAACATAGAAAACAGTGGCATCACTATTCTATGACGGTGTTTCACTACAATATATAGAAGAGATTATAAAAAAATCAAGTCAAAGCGAATGACATTTGATAGATTAAAAAGAAATGTGGTTTAAATGTAAGTTTGTTGACATAATACGTGGTTGGACCACAAAATACGGTTATAAGGAAATTTAACTATTAAAAATATTTTTATTTCTATAAATAAATTACAACTTATATTATGGAAAAAAAATATAATTCGATCTTTCGAAGGTGCCACACAAGCAATCCCCATTCACAATACAGAAGATTTCAGGTCTTCTTTTCAAGTACAATCAGCTAGACTATGGAATGGCATAAGTGATGAAGTTACGTCGTCTAAACCCATATAAATATTTTAAGATAAACAAAAAAAAAACTGTATCTGTCAAATACTCATTATTTTCCTTATGGCTATGATCAGTATTATTATTATTATTATTTAATTTTTTCTCTCTGTATTTTTTACTCTATTTCTCACTAAATACCTACTAATGTATTAATTTAACTTTAGAGACTTCACGTTGTTCGGGTTGGTTGGAAGAAATTGCCTTCTAACAATAAAACCGCCCGTCTGCACATTTATATAGAGTATATAAATAAATATTGTATCACGTAACAATTCGATATTTAAAAATACTATAATAATAAGTCTAAACATACATTTCGGGAGCGCTTTCTACCATAAACTATAAAACTAAAATTTCATATAAAAAATAGAAAATACAAATTAACACATCCGCCTATTTTAAAAATATTACTAGGCAACATTTTATTTTCATTTAAAATTATCAATAAAAACTTCACAATACGACTGTTATACCAAAAACAATATAAACTTATAAGATTTGACAGCTGTTGTTATTCGCGATATATCAGACGGGGATGTCTCGCCAAATATTATGAATTTCGACGGCGTGTCAAGACGAGCGACCGACCACAGTACGTCCACCGCCCATACTGAAGGCGGGCGGGCGGGTGAGCAGCAGCCTATTTATACCTTGGACCGGCGCTGTGTCTGAAGAGCAGCCCAGGATCAAACCATGTGCCGCTGAGGCCGATCCGTGAGGAATAATGGCAAGTTCATGAACACCATCAGTGTTCGAGATAATAGCAGTCAATCGCGTGGGCGATTTCATATTGGTACATTATTGACTACAGGGTTGTCGAGATAAATTGACACATTTTAATAAATAATATTATCTATTCATTGATAAATATTATTCTATAATATTAAAAAATTTTTTTTTAATCCATTCTGACGCCTTGTACGAAACGCGTCTGTAAATAGTGATGAGCAAATGCAAGACCAAGATTGGGTTGGTCTTGGTCTTGCATCCCCTGTCTTGGTCTTGCGTACTCGATCAAGTTTTGCTTTTGGTCTTGCCTACCCAGTCTTGCTATTGAATTTTTTTTTATTTTCCTGATAAAATTCAGTACCTACCTACTTATTTACAATGAAGTATGAAAACACAAAATAATATTATGCCGATAGTATGTGGCCAATTGCTCACTTTTACTAATAATAAACACTTCCTTGCACCCTGCGCGTTTAAGTGGCGAGTTTATTGCCGTATGGCAACTAAGCAAATAAGCAGTGTTTCCAGCCCACAGAAGCAATGTTTGCGTGTGAAATAAATTTAAAAAAAAATTCTCCTCTGCTGGGAATCGAACCTAGGACGCCCGCACAGAAACCAAACGGCTTACCAACTGTGCCACGGCGGTCGGCGTGGCACAGTTGGTAAGGCGTTTTTTTATACCGTAAGACTTTTAGACACAAATAAAATTAAAAAAAAATAAAATAAAAATAAAAACTAAAATATTTAAAATAATATAAACTGTAATAATTAAAATAAAACAATATAAAAACTTAACTAAAGCTATTAATACTTGGGCAATACCGATATTGACATATTCTTTTGGAATTATTAAATGGTCAAAAACAGATTTAGATAGTTTAGAAAGAACAATTAGAACGCGTTTAACTAAATTTCGTTGTCATCATCCTAATTCCGCGATTGAACGAATCAATTTGCCTAGGAATTTAGGAGGTAGGGGTATAATAAAAATAACATCGTTACATAATAATCAAATTGAATCGCTAAAAACTTTCTTTCACAAAAAAATGCATAAAGTAATCTGTGAGGCGGACAAAAATTTAACAACATTAAATTTAAATTACGAGAATGCCAATAACAATATTATAAATATAAATGACGACCTTCTAAATTCGTGGCTAAATAAAATGATTCATTCTATACATCCAAAATTTCTCAACCAACCTTATGTTGACAAAATTTGGTCAAACAAATGGTTGAGTATTGGTGATTTGGACGCGGATTTAGAAGGTTTTATAATAGCAATTCAGGATAGAGTTATAAAAACTAAAAATTATCAAAAATATATAATAAAAGACATAAATGTAGATGATGATAGTTGTAGGAAATGTTTGGCTTTTCCGGAAACAATCGATCATATAATATCGGGCTGTTCTTTTCTCGCGCAATCAGAATATACATTTAGACATAACCAAGTAGCAAAAATAATACATCAAAATTTAGCTATTAAATATAAATTAATTGACGCGATAAACATAAAACCATATTATGAATATGATCCGATTTCATTTTTAGAAAATAATAATATTTCGCTTTATTACGATAAAACAATATTAACTGACCGGTCAATTCAACATAACAGACCCGATTTAATAATACATGATAAAATTAAAAAAATAACATATATTTGCGACGTGGCTATTCCAAATTCTAGTAATATTATAAAAACTTTTGATGAAAAAATTAGAAAATACAGCGCTTTAGGTAACGAGATTAAAAGACTTTGGCATTCTCGTAAAATAATAATATTACCGTTCATTATTTCAGCCACTGGCATTATTCCAAAATCGTTAATCCGTAATTTAGAAATTATAGATTTATCGAAAAATTTAATAATAAAAATGCAAAAAACGGTAATTATGAATACATGTAGAATCGTTAAAGATTTTTTAAACGTTAATATTCGGGAATCAGTAGGGTTGTTAGGTAGTATAGAGACCTCCTCAGAGCCTAATCCTTTGATATGTTAAGTATCTGGATGGGTGAACTATTCCCAATTGAAAGCTTGATGATGCGTTTGTTGCATTTTATTTTGCTCTTTTAAATAATTTACAATTTACGCATTGATCTGCTAATTCTTTTGAGGAAGTGTATAATGGTAATAATAATAATTGAGTGTTATTATTTGTAGTGCTTAATTGTTATTAATATCATTAGTAAATCGGCCAGCGCCGTAAAAAAAAAAATTAAAATATTTCTTTATACTATGTAAAAATTTCAAGATCAATGGCACCTTTTTGTTTCCTAGGAAATATTTTACCTTCCGAAAGCAGTATGACATATGTAATATGTAATAAAACCTATCTATATAAAATACAATATGGCAATATTTGTAACCACAGTGTCATCTAGAGTAGGAGGCATCAAGTCAGCCGTGTCCAACATTATCATATATCAAACACAATTGCTTGGCAAAATGACAAGTGTAAAATTTTCATATTCACATTTTTGTTAATATTATAATACTTGAGTGTCATTTATTCGCCTTTGACTACGAGGTCACAACATTTGACTATTCTAAAGAAATAATATAAGCCTGAAAACAATCTACATACAGCGAGTCCTTCAGTATTTTGCCAGAAGGGCTCGTCTTAATAGTAGGCCTGGAGGGTAGAAGATTCATAGGTCGCTCACTGACCCGATTGAGGGGACCTTGCCAAGTCCGCTACAGGATATTCTATCACTGAAGCCTTTCGATTTGCCCAAGACAAGACCGTCCAATGTGGATCATCAGTCATCAAGCCAAGGAGGAAGTAAGAAATAATAAAATAAAAGGTATACTACGCACTGGTGTCAAAATAAATTTAGGATATTTCATACGTAAAAATGAAACAATGTTGACGAGGAGATGAAAGTATGTCAAGATAAAAAATGTGGCGTTCGGATCGCTCTGCTTACCCTTCGAGGGGTTTGTCGTGATGGTATGTAGGTATATATATATTTTTTTAACATGTCTACGTAGGGGACGCCAGCTATTAGGATTTGGGTCCATTTTACTATTCCGAAGAAGCGCACTACGTAGCGTCGGGAGGAGTTTGCAATCTAGAAATGAGTTTATTAATTCGGATTTTAAAAAGACCCGAGTTGTACGAAGGTGGAAACACAGAATTCGGAAGATCGATCCACAGTCGGGCTGCTGTATTAATAAAGGAGTTCGAGAAGCGACTTGTTCGTATATGTTGAAGGTCCACTGTGAATGGATGCTGCGATTGAGTGAAGCGAGTGACTCTGTTGCGAGTGGGTGGAGGAGGGACCAAAGATGCAAGTTCTTCTGAGCAATTCCCGTGGTAGTATCTATAGAATAAACTTAAAATACCGACTCTGCGTCTGTGTTCTAGTGATTGCAATCCATCAGTCAGTGATGGATCATCAATCAGACGTACCTATAGCACGCCTTTGGACAGCGTCGAGGGTATTCAGTAGGTATTGGGGGGCGCCACTCCAGAGGTGACTACCATATTCAATAATTGGACGAATATATATGAAACAATTTGAGGTGAAATGGTTTATTATAATCTAATAATGTTTACATAATAATTTAAACTAATTATTAAGGCTGTGTTTCCTGAACAAAGTAAAGATATAGTTTAAATATTTTGATTTAATAATATTTTTCAAAATTTTTGGTTGTTTCATTGAAATCTAATGCCGTCAAACGACGTAATTTTGAACAATTTTATGAAAACAAAGCATTTTAACTATATTATTACCGATACTTATGTTGAAACAACCCTGCCTAACAGTGTAATGTTTCTTTAACCAGTAACCGGGGTTTTCATTTAATTGAGAGGTACTGCAGAAGCTCAAATGGGTATAGTGTCAAATGATAACAATAATGTGGACTTTACACTGCACACATGATGAATGTAAATAATTATTTACACGATCGAGAAATACGCCTCTATTTTAAATTTCGTTTTTCTTGTTTGGGGAGGAGGGGGTGGGTAGCTGGATTTTCTTTCAATACGGTTAAGAAACACTGTTTTAGAGCTTCGAGATACTATAAAAGGTCTCAAAAGGAAACAAATTATAAATGTTTCACTTCAAATAAAATTATGTAGGAGTAACAAATGTTACCTACCCACCAAATCTAATACATAATTATAAAAAAATGTTAAAAAAAAACCAATAAAATCAGGATAAGTCAATATCAAAAATTGTTTATTCAAAAATACACAATGTCTTTGACAAACACTCGACGAAACTAAATAAGATTTTCACTGTTGCGTTTAAATTTAAAAGAGATTTCCTTATGGCAATAAGCAGCCCGTCTTTGTGTTCTTTTTATACAAAAAAAAGTAAAATATATAAGAGAATTTTCTTCGCAGGCATCTGCATCGAGTTTATATGACATTCTAGTATCCAGAATCTAGTATATTATGTATACACATTATATTACATAAAATAGGCTGTCGAACGGTAAACCACATACTTATCTCATTTTTTTTTCAAGAATGTTATACACTTACGTAACATAAATAGAAAAATAATCGCTAAAAAGCGTCAATAATTGACTTCATACATATATTATGTAAAACATTGATTGAGGTCTTAATGATGTTCACGAAATATCTTTACTCCATCCACCGTCTGTCAGACACTAATGAACAGGTCAAAAGTACATTATTTAATAAAGTCAAGAAATAACACATAAAGAATGAAGAACGTCTTCATTATAATACTTAATATCATCAGGTTTATAATTCTCGCCAGTTGTTATTATAATTTGACTTATAAGACAAGACTTATTCGATACCCGGGTTAGTGAACCCCCTACGATAGAAATAAACCACTTCAAAACCAGTAAACTACAAACAGTATATATGGTTAAACAACATTAAATACCATGAAACGATTTCATCGGACAGGATGGAATCAATCAAAGAAATTAAAGCTACGTTGGTAATATTTAGTGTACGACGGACTTCGGCCAAAAATAGCCCGAAGTGTTGGCCGAAGCCGAAATATTCTTCAGCCACTAAAAACCGTAGCAAACTGGCTAATTTTCATTGTTTAAACAGTTATATGATTTTCCTAGTCTCCTACCCCTCTCCATCGGGAACGTTATAGGACTTTAAAGTCCTGTTCATCCCCGGAGCGCTGCTTCTCGGACGACACACACAAGGACTGCCATCAAGCATAATTCATATCACTAACTCCTAGGGGGCCAACCTCAAACGTAGGGCTCGATGTATCGAGATTGTATATTTTTTTCACTAATACTCCGACAACTAATGCGGGATTCAGGATACCGCTTTATAGAATATGTAAAATCTTTAATGACCAATTTAATGACCATATTGATATTCAAAAGGGAAATTGTAAAAAAGATCGCTGATACAACCTTTTTGGACCTGGGTATGGCTGAAATGCATTGTTGAGGAAGTGATGTTATATGAGTGATTTATTTTTTTTAAATAAAAAGTGTTTCTTGTGTATTCCAAACTATACTTAATGCTTCATAATACGTTTTTTAATATTTATAGATTTTTTTATATTTTACTACTTTTATCTATACCTACCTTTTTCTATAAGCACGTCTATGTTTTCATTGTAACATCTCTATGGGAAATATTGTGATTTCACATATAAATCAACTTTATTATTAATTAAACATAAATGTGTATGTGTGATTGCTTTTTCTCTTAATAAATAAATAAATAAATAAATACCGACAAGCCGTGGCAGCGAGGGGGTTTACTGATTATATATTTGTGGTGAAGCTGTACCTACCCCACAATCTCGCATCTCACTCAGATTACCGAAGATGATAATAGTTCGATAGAGTTTTGCAAGGGGCCGTTAGTAGTCCCCATAAGTAGAACGGGTGGTGGTGGAGGACACAGATCGATTCCCGGTGGAGACCCAGTATTTGCCATGGATTTGTGAGTTGATCAACTTCGTAAGCCTCTAGAATGTGGCAACTTGTAATTAGGTGCGTGTTCACTTATTATTTGACAAAGCACAGGTAAGCTGACATAGTACCTAAGACTTAAAGTAAGAAAATAAAATTGTTCTGTATTTGTATTCAGTCGTCAGCACCATCAACAAATGGGTTGGATATATACTTGTTGATGGTGCTTTGTACTTCACTGCTTGGCAGTAGTGTTAATTTGTCAGATCTTAAAAAAACGCGGTCAAGAATTGAACCCGACGACGAGGATCAGCGTCAATAAGTTACTCAGCTACCAAATAACATTGTAGGTATATGCTGTTAAAAAAACGACTCATATTCCGGTAGGCCATGATGACATCAGAAAATACAACAAAAACTTGTATAAACCGCATAACTAGTAAAGTACTCGACAAAACAGCCGAAAAAAAAATCTAACAGACAAAAGAGAAAGAACATAAAAGAATTGGTCAAATATCATAACGGCGAAATTTCAAGCAACTAAAATATGTCACACATTATACAAAGTCACACGTTATACAAAGATTTTTTCCTTTATATAAAATTACGATTTAGTTTTTGATTGGAACTGTTTTATTTTATTGATATACAGAACATGCAGTTAATAATATATCGACGATGGGTATATTAATTAATATATTATGCTATAAACCTTGTTAAGGTTTTTTTGTAGGTAACACTAATTATGTAGTATATTAAACAATTGCTTGAAAAAATAAGTTTATTCCAAAGAATAACAGGAAATAAAACAAAAAAGAAGTAAGTATGTATATTATTAAGTCATACGTTTATTTATTTCAATTAAATTTTATCAAATTAGGATATTTTATATATTTTTTTAAAAGAATAAATGTCCTTACAAGTAAATATACTCCTAATACGCTTACTAAATTATGCATATGCTTTTGCTTTAGATGAACGAAATAGGTCGTGTTAGGATTTGAACAGGAGACCACTGGATTACAACCCAGCGCGCTAACCGCTCTGCTACCACACATCTAAATATATTATATGGATATATTGTGTTCAATTCTGAAAACGCACTAAAATTTTAGTGAACTGTCAAATTTATTCATATTATTTTTTGATATCCTCAAGATTGAATTTGCTATTCTGGGGGGCACGTCTGGTCCAACCGACGAAATCAAAATCCTCGTGATTACCCATATCATGGATATATTTATCATATGGAGTTCTATGACATCTAATGATATTATAGAACTCCATATAATAATTGTATCCATGATATGGGTAATCGTGAGGGTTTTGATTTCGCCGGTCGGACCAGACCTGCCCCCCTGAAGGAAATTAAAAAGACAAAAAACATCACTAGTGTATTAAAATGGATATAGTTCAGTAACAGTTCAGGTGAAAACATTTTTGTTTTTAATGACTTTAATTTTGATTATAACTTTAATTCGCAATTGAACCCATTGTTATTGATAATGCTAGTTATTTATTTTGAAATCCGTTTATGGGCCGGTATTACAGTCTCAGTTTAAGAGCTAAACTCAAGTTTGACTAAAATATAGCGTATTACAGTGTCCGTTTAGGCCTAATCTTCCCTCAAATACGTCACTAAAACGACATATATTTGACTCAACGTTTCTGGCGGAAAAAGTACTTAACGGCGAGTCAACTGTCATTTCTCGACTCGTTGCTAGGCAACGCGTGTAGTTTCAGTGTTCTATCACTAGAGGCGTTAGTTGTATCGACGGTGGCGCCACACGACAAAACAAACTGCAGCCATATTGAAACGAACATGGGCATTTAAAAGCATTATTTTGGTAAAAAAAATAAAATAAATTTACCATGTTAGATAATAAAACAATAGTAATTCAAGTCATAGCGTCCCGTTTTGTAGTTCGTATTATTTGAGGTTATTTAAAATTTAACCGATAATAATCACAGAAAAATTAAAATATGTCTATAATTGAAGATTTAGAAACTGACATGTCATATTGCACTGTAATACGGAAATGGATCCAATCTCCCCTTAACATTAATCTTGAGTTTAACAAACTCGATGAGTTGAGGGCCGACTGTAATACCGGCCCTATATTATTCTATATTTTAAGAATATTTCTCTTTTAAATGGTGCACCAATTTTACATTTTTTAAAACTTGTTGCTAACGAAAAATTATCACTATTATCACTAAGTAATGTTTAAAAAAATATGTACCTACCTACGTCAGTGGAAAAAGTAGGTACCTAGATTATAAATGTAATTATGTATATAACTCAGTGAGGTGCTTTTTTATATAGCTTCTTTAGCGGTGTACTAAAACCAGTGATGTTTTCTTCCATAAGTAAACAATATTGCCATAATATTTTCTCCGCCAAAATATTATGGCGTCATGTATATTTTTATAACTACATATAATAGTTGTTTTGTTAATCTAACCGGTTATCTAACCAGACTACATAATACAATAATAAACTGTAAATAAACAGGTAGGTACCTATGTATACTAGGACACATATGTACTTGAACCATCAACAATGTAGTGTAGGTATATTAGCATATTCACTGAATTAATTTTCTGTTGTTTAAAAGTACATAATATTTATTCATATATAGTTAGTAAAAAGTTTGAAAAATATGATTTTAAATAAGCGTAATTGATGAAAACATCATTCTTCATGGCTCAGTTAATATGATATTTTAATCCCAAGTGAAAATTAGCGTGTTTGATTCCCGGTGGAGACACAATTTTCAGTCTGACATGTGGCAAATTGTTTTTGGGTGCGCGTTAAACAATAAAATTGGCGAATATTTTTATTATTGCATATGCGCAAACATTGGATTTTTTTCCCTGTCGGGAGTCAAAGATATTTTTTAGCAGATTTTTAATTATAGATTGACTTGAATTTGACTCCCGATAGGGAAAAAAAATCCAATGTTTGCGCATATGCAATAATAAAAATATTCGATTACTTACACATTGGTACAACTAGGTAAATAAGACAAAAATGACCTTATAAGTCTGGCGCAATTCAGGGGTGACTTCTATGCGAAAAATGCATTGTCACCTCAGATATAAGAATTGTAGCTTTCATTATTTACAAAAAAAACAATTCTCTCAATAGATGGCGTTACAACAAAATAAATAAAAAATAATAAGATTGTTGTTCATAATTTCACCCATAGATGGCTGTAGTACAAATTCCTTATTTTCAAGCGAAAAGAATTTCAGTATTACAATATATAGAACTTTCAAAATTGAATTGATAGGGATCTCATTAAAAAGGCATAATTGGTGAACGTTGCGCAAGCGCATAAAGTGATCACGTAAACCAGCCGATGACAGGTCGTAAGCCCTGTAGGTGCCTTGATTTCCCCCGGTTCTCCTACAATAAATATTCCAACTTCGTCTCTATTGAGATAATTAAAAATCTGTTAAAAATAAAATTGGCATTATATTTGTAAGTTGCCCAAAAATAAATTAAGGGAATAGGATTAAAAAAATCATGACGTAAAAGAAAGTCATTAAAAAATAATCTATAATAAACGCAACATCTAATAAAGAGGTCCAGAAAACATGTGAACGAAATTCTGATATAGAGAAATGTGAAAAGCTTGAAAAACAGAAGAAAGTGTTTTTAGAAGATTTATGAATGTTGGTGAGGCGATGGATGTGTATCAAAATAAAAGAACTGTGGGATAAGGTTCAACTTCCTACCCTGTGAAGGACATAGCGTGATGGTATGTATGTATGTATGTTGTATCTACAACTTAAAGTTAATAAAAACAAAAATATTTACACTACGGGTCAGTGATTGAAATATGTAGATAAGATGGACGAGTTTCGAAAAACCTCTTACAGTTTGCTGATTCATCAATTTATTAAACGATACCAAGAATTATTTTTCATTGACTTTTGGGCGTGTACATGTCGACGATTCATTTCCGTTTCCTTTAAAAGTGGACGCAGTAAAAAGATAAGTTAATAAAAAAAATCTATAGCTATTGTGTCATTTACAAACGGAATTGACGTTTTCAACGGAGATTTTGTTTATGTAATAGCTTCAAAATTGCTGGATATAAAAAAAACTTATCATTTACAACCAATACTAAAAGATCACGTATAACCATTTCCTGCATTGTTTGTTTTATAACACAATATTGAAAAAAAATCCCACATTATAGATAGCAAAATAGTGTATTGTTCGGCATAGAAAAACCAAAATGTAGCTGGTTTTCAGGATTCCTTCTTTCATATACATATTTAAGGTGGTTGGCAATCAGGCAGCATAGGAACCTACATACCCTCACACTTCTATACAAGATTTTAAACAACCCCAACGCTACAGTTTATCTACGAAATCAATTTCACTCCCTCTCAGAACACGGGTTGCCTTTTCGTTTTTATAATGAAAGAACACTCAGTACCCCGGTACACAATACTTCCTTTATAACCATATCTTTCTCCGTACAAGCAGCCTGACTGAAATCATATCGCATCGCAAATTTGAGTTTCATTAACACTTTCCGTTCTCAAAAGAAATCTGGGTGGCAAGTCTGGTCCGATCGGCGAAATCAAAACCTTAGTGATTACCCACATATCATGGATGTAATTATCATATGGAGTTTTATGACATCTAAAGATATTACTAGGGTTTGGATTTCGCCGGTCGGACCAGACTTGCCCCCCAGAGGAATTATTTTAATGAGGTTGATACTTTCCAATTTGATTATGACAAATATCAAAACATGATACGGAATAAGCTAGTACCGGTTGATTGAGTGGTAGCTTTATGCGGCAGACTACTTCACGACCCTCATTTCCCTCTTTGTCCTTCCTTCCCCTTCATCTCCAGTCAAAATCCTCTACACACTACTATATTGTTTCATTACTTATTTTCATTAATTATTTTTTATCTTGATAGGTTCTGCACCTTCTTGGTTTTGTTTTTGTATATTTTTTTATATATTTTTTATATACTTTTTATTTTTGTTGTTCTATTTCATTTATAATGTAGGTATTTCTTTTCTATTTAATTTTTATTTTAGCTGATCATCTTATTTTAATTTGTGGATAGTAGTTTTGGCACATGTTTTTTTTACTGTTCTGTATATTGTTTTCCTGTCGCTGTTTCTATCCCAAATAAATAAATAATTTCCTTATACATAACATTTGTCTCCGTATCATATCCTTGTCCCCTCCTTTACTTGATGTTTTATATTTTTTCTATAAATATACATATCTATACATTCATATACCTACACAAAAAAATGTTAAAAAGATGACTATCGAGTAAATATATTTTTCCTTTCTAGCTACGTATGATGATACTTTCTCCTGATTTAAATCACATTTTCAAATACTATTTCGTTTTGATAAAGTATTATTAAAAATTGAATGACGCTGACAATTTTATTTATACAAGTGTGGAGCTAATAGAGTATTAATTGGGTCAATTCACATGATAATACAGAAATAGGCAATTGTGATAGTAAAAGTAATTAAATCAGTTTTGGTAATTGAATTCATTAATAATTGTAAGAATTTCACGTAATAAATACAAATTCTTCAACTATTTTTATATGTGAGCTAATAAGCTACGACCGAAAAAATGGTCTCAGAACTGAGAAAAAAAGCAATTTGAAATGCAAAAAGATAATAAGATCCGTGACACTGATCAAGACGAATCCATTGTTGGTTGATTGACACATCGACACAACTAAACGGGGGAAAATTATAAATACTAAACATCTACGATTAATCGAATATTGATTAATCGTAGATTCGATTACTTACACATTGGTACAAGTAGGTAAATAAGACAAAAATGACCTTATAAGTCTGGCGCAATTCAGGGGTGACTTCTATGCGAAAAATGCATTGTCACCTCAGATATAAGAATTGTAGCTTTCATTATTTACAAAAAACCAATTCTCTCAATAGATGACGTTCCAACAAAATAAATAAAAATAATAAGATTGTTGTTCATAATTTCACCCATAGATGGCTGTAGTAAAAATTCCTTATTTTCAAGCGAAAAGAATTTCAGTATTACAATATATAGAACTTTCAAAATTGAATTGATAGGGATCTCATTAAAAGGCATAATTGGTGAACGTTGCGCAAGCGCATAAAGTGATCACGTAAACCAGCCGATGACAGGTCGTAAGCCCTGTAGGTGCCTTGATTTCCCGGTTCTCCTACAATAAATATTCCAACTTCGTCTCTATTGAGATAATTAAAAATCTGTTAAAAAATATCTACGATTAGTTTCGTATTTCTTCCTCACAGTATAATTTATTGACGTGATTCGTAGTTAAACAATAAAAAAAAAACTATTTTAAAAGCACCCATTTGATTATTGGCAGTAAAATAACAATACTAGAAATCAAATTAATAGAATCAAACTTAAAGGCCAATGTTCATAGCACCTAAGCTAATCGTTAACATACTAATATAATTATAACATTTTGCGTAGAAGTTATGAATTGAATTTTCATATAATTTGGTATTATAATACTTTTTAGATATACCTGTGTCTATATTATTTTGAATTCTATACAATACACAATGAAAGCCTTATAAAATAAACCTTAGGTCATATCAACCAATAAGAATCATAAACTTAAGAAAGCTTACATACGATTGAGAGGATCAAAATATTTAGCCAATCGACTCTTAAATCGGAGAGGGATTAGCGAAAGGATTATAAAAATAAAGCCTCAGAAGACATCACATTTCATTACTAAGTAATCTGAGAGATTGTTATGGTTACAGGACAAATGTAGGATATAATATGCTTCTTTTTCTGAACGTGAGATATCACGCTTTCCCGACGTTGGAAATCACCTCCCTGTCCTACGCCATCCGAAGCAATTCCTACACACTCCTCACTCCAGTCTATTCTCAGAGGCTACGCAGCCAAGACCTCTACCTTCTTCCATGCCGTCCCTCGATTTTGCCCATCAGCAACAATTGAAGGACCTCATATTTCGGCTCACGCAGGATGTGATAATATCAGAAAACGAAATGTAACGGCTATAAATATTGGTAAAGACCACATTAAGACGATTTATTATAAAAATAACCTATATCGAATTTCGTTATAATTCACAGAAAAGCAGAATTTAAAAATATACATGACAAAGAGTAGAAGTAAATTTAAAAAAAGCTGTTTTGTCGACAGACATTACGAGTCGCTTGCCAGTGAATAATTTCTCCATTAGTGCAATTTTATGAAAAAAAAAACTACTTAACAGAAAATGTTCCAAAACATTAGTAATTATTTGATTTCCTACAGTAGGTAGTTAGAGAAATAATTTCTACGAACGAATTTGAGTCGTTTCTAAACACCATAATGACCTGGCATTTAGCGCAATCAAGGCAAGGCACAATTTACGTAGTCATGAAACGAGAATTTGCCGTTTTTTTGCACTAAACATTGTACATTTCTATAGGTAACAAAGAAATGTTCATTTCTGAAAGAATGCCTACAATGACGGACGGACGAGCTGTGGGAATCGGAGAAAAGGAAATAATACGAATTCATACAAAAATTAACTCAATTAGGTATTATTGCTACAATGAATTACCGTGTAAATGTAAAAAAAACGAGTAAATATGAGTATAAATGCCTCATGAACGAGAATTTTTACTTAAAAGGTCGACCATTAAAAAATATTTTCAAGAATATTAATTATTCTGGATAACAATTTATGTAAAAGAAGGGTTCTCCGATTCGTTGAAAAAAAATTTTTTTTTCAACGATTCGTTGAATATTTTGGAAAAGGTCAACAAGTAATTGAATAAGCTTATAATACATATAGATAGGTATCTAGTACGCTTATAATTATAAAATTTTCTAATTTTCTAAATAAATTAAAGATAAATATCCAATCTCTCTGAGAAAATGTGCATAAAAACTGCCAATAATTACAAATAATGTATAAATGTACCATTTATGAAGTATCGACGCTATGTACCGACAACCGACATCAATATACCTACTAAACCTGTAAACAGATATTAAACATTTTACAATACGCTATATTCTCGATTTTCCAATACAGCACAGTCTCTTGTATTCATCACTCAATCGAACATTTGAAAATAATCTACCAAGTTGGTCCATAAGCCTGACAGTACAATTGTAAATAGAAAAACGACGTATACACGGATTGCATATTAACTGCATAAAACCGTTGTAATTGATAACCGATCAACGCTGACTGGACATGGAAATGTAGGGCATCAAATGTTCCACCGTACCTCTAAATCTTGTTGAAAGCCACAATAACGTTCTAAACCAATCTTTGCTGCTAAAGCATCATTTCTTGTTCCGTTACAAAGCTGACTGAAAGATTTATGCACTATTGGAATTGACTGTTGTTATCACCGCTGACAAACGATATTCACCGTCTGATATACATAATTCCTACTACTGCTCCCTGGTGTATTTCTCACCTACTCCGGATTGCAAGTTATGATGGAAAAGAGCGCAATATTGTTAGGGTTATATTATGCGATCGATGCAATTCGCTATTAACTGTAAACTATAATCATCTTCATCAGGTCCACATTCCAAGGTGGGACCTGGCTTCCACAAGAAGTCTTCGCTCGCCATTCCGATCTGTCAGCGGCTCCTTGTCTCCATTTGACCACGCCCAAAGAGTCCAGGTCCCCCTGAACGCAGTCCATCCATCTCATCTTGGGTCTCCCCCTACACCTCACACCCTCTAGTCTATGGCGAAGGACTCTTCTGGCGGACAGTTGCTCACTCATCCTCTCCACATGTCCAAGCCAACTGAGTCTCCCAATCCTTTAAAATACCCTAACGTCTATATCATCATAAAGCTGGTAAAGCTCGTGATTGTATCTGATTCTCCACACACCACTCTCACAATTAAATTAGAGTCCAGGTCTAGGATACAAAATCAATGTCAGGCTTATTTCTGGATACAATATCAACTGTAAACTATAGGACACTGAATTATTACAAATCACCTCTACAAGATACATGTAAGGGATAACCTTTCATGTGCATGTGGAGAAGAAGTCAATAAGACCTTGGACTGTGTGTTTTTTGAATGTCCAATCCACACCGAACATGATTTGTACTTAATACTCCACTACTAATCAATATGTCACATCTTTTGTAATTAAATTACCGCATATTTATTTCTACATAGCGAAACTCTTTCGTCTTAATGGATTCAATCTATAATGCAATAACCTCTGCTCTCAAAATAATTTAATAACGTTTTTATACTGGCAGAAATCATCCAATGCTTATATGGAATGCCACATAAACTGTAAACTGCATGAAATATTACACGCGATTCAATAAATAAATGCTATTGAAAACACTACTGTTATCAATTTGTCATGGAATGATTGAATTTATCTTATCAAATATCGTTCCATGTGCTCTACGAAAACCCATGATTGATCTCGTATACAAATTACTGTCAACATATAATTTACTTCTAGTTGTCAACTAAATATATCTAATAGGGTTTTATGAAGTCAATCACTGATAAGGCCCTTATAATGTGATACATATTGCTAATAGATTAAAAATTAAGTAGGTGTTTACAATAACAAATACCCACAAAATGTAGGTATTTGACAGAAAATCGTCAGAAATACCGTAATGCTTGATTTGAACAAAGAATAAAATATTAGTAAATTACAGCTATCAGAGATTTCTTATTTCCCACACAAATGCTGACATAACTTTGATGCATGTTTCAAACCTCGAAATAGCATATAGACAACATTAAAAATGAAATATATTGAAAATCTGAGAACGTCATATTAATTCTCCTTTTAGACTAGTAAATTTCGTCTTGTTTTAGAATTAAAAACTGTATGCAGTTAACCATAGTTTAGCACTTGTTCGACAAATAATAGAAAGTTGCTCCCGTCACGGCGGCCCATATAACAGTTTTAAAAATGCCCGTGGAAACCATAAAGTCACGACTCACTGTATATACTATAGCAGCGACTTAAGCGAAAAAGATTTATGGTAGAAATGCACACAAATACACTACTGTAACAAAACGAACTAACGCTTAAGTACGTATGTTGTATGTATAGAGAGAGATACATCCCTCAAGACATAAATCTAAGTCCCGATAAGAACGGTAAACCAGCAATACATTATAAGTAAAGAACAAACAAACTACAAAATACTTTGAACCTAGATGATGGTGGTTACTTTGAACCTAGTGACCTATTTCTTAAATAAAAATTGTTATGTCGGGACTAAAAAACCATATGAGGGCTACGAATGTTTCATTCTTCTTCGTAGTTACAATCCTTAGAACAAGAATTCCATCTCTTTATTTCTCGGTAACTGCTACAGCGCACACATCACTGATCACCTGGTCCATATAACTGTATCTAGGGTGACCTCTATAGTTTCTGCCCTCCGTCATTTCTTCGGCGATAGTAGCTGGCAAACGCAGTTGCTTGATGTTATGGCATATCTATTTAGATCGTTGTTGGGTTGTCTCTCATCTTTATGAATTGACTCGTTTCTCTGACTGCTCAGTACCACGTCGATTGGGGAATATAAATACGCTAAAAACGAAAATAATTGTACTTTTGAATTGTAGTGAAGAGCAAAAATGTTTTTGAGCAAAATGTTGTGTATGAGAAAAATCTTAAGACCGTATAAGCTATATAAAAGAATCTATACGAACGGATCTTTGAAATTGTTTATATAAATAGAAAATGATTGGAGAGTGTTCAGAAATAGACGAATAACCTTGATTCGATGGTTTTACGGTACAGCGACACTTCAACGGTGCTTATCGAATAGACGGAGTTTTCCATCCAATCCAAGTGGAATGGCTTCTGTACGACACAGAAAGTGGGCAAGTTACTTAGGAAAATTACCACTAATAATAATAATCATTTACAAAACAGACGCAGACTAGTGAACGGCAAAACAACTACCGTCCAATCTTTTTAAATGCTTCGAACGTTGGTCGTTTTAATGAACATCGGAACCATTTGACAAATATCAAGAATACACATTAGCTCCAGTCGTGGATACAACAACCTCGACAGCTACCTACAGAAGGAAGAAAAACTTAGCGACTTACTTGAAGGATTCACGTTGCAACTAGATGAAATGTTTAAAAAAACGAGTGAATGGTGCATTCAATGACAGTATAAACGTATACCAATATAATATAGTATAAAGGTAAGGTCATTCGTTTGAAACTTATTAATAGCAAAAGACACACGAAACCAGAATAAATTTAAACCGATTTCGTTCACCTATAACACAAGCTTTTATGCTTAATTTAAGGGATATACGAGAATGTATATGTACTTATAACAAGGACATATTCATTCCTTTAAATAAAAAAATGAACTTGTAAGTAGCAATACAAGGACTCAAATAAATACGAGAGGCTGAAAAGTGATGAATCTGTGTCCTGAAACAGGATATTTTATAAATTTCTTGATAATATATAATTTTGTTATGATATTTTCAATTTCATTTTCAAATATGTGATTATAATTTGGCTCTGTCGACTATTTTTGCAAAATATGCACACCTTTTTAAACCCTTTTCTTTAATTTCGTTTGTCTGCCTGTACTGGAACTTAGCAATCGATTTTTAACTAATTTCCTACGCATGATAAAATTTTTTCCAACTTAATTCATTTGATAAAATTGAACAATTTTGTATTTTATACAAAGTAAACAAAGCTATGTGTTTCCGGCTGAGCGTTAATAAATTTTAATTTTATTCGGTTAAATGCAACAGTTTTTACATATTTTCAATGTAAAAACTGTTCAAATTTTAATTAGTGTCCGACCGAAGCTTCGGCTTCGGCTTCGGCCAGAAAAATACCCCTTCGGCTTCGGCCAAAAATAACCCGAATTTTCGGCCGAAGCCGAAGCTTTTTGTCAGCCGCTAAAAACAGTTAAAACTTGTATTTACATGCGCGAACATGACATGTGTAGCGGGTGTATAGATTCGGCCGGCCCAGTGTCGCGTGCCGACTGTCGACAGAAACAAAACAAGAGTAGTTCTGATCCAAAGACCTTATATACTAATGTAATTATAAGGTCTTTGTTCTGAACGCTGAACGCACGTGATAATTAATCATTATTAATAATTTGTGTTTGTGCACTGTGTTTTGTTGGTTTGAATTAGAAGAAAGTGTGAGTAAAACATTAAACGTGAGTATTTTATTTATTTATTATTTTAATCGATTTTTTTAGTAAAATCAAACCTTCGGCTTCGGCCGAAGGTTACGGCTAAGGCCGAACAATAGGCTTCGGCTTCGGCCAAAATCTGACCTTCGCTCGGACACTACTTACTTATAATACCTAATATACATTTCTAAACATGATTTGTTTAAATTAAAATTAAGGAAAATGTAATAAATTAAATAAAATGATTATTTTGTGAATAAAAGATTAATTATTGAGAAATAAAAAGTTAATTATTGAGAAATCTATTGCAAATTTAATATGCGAAGAAAAATTTTGAAAATGGTGTAGGTATCCATTTTTTTAATTCGATTAACTTGTTATCAGAATTTCATTGCTCGCTACTGATACATGATCAATATCGATAAAACACAAGATCCAAAAAAAGTGATTCATTGCTTTGAAGAATGTTTTTTTTTGGGATAGGATTCTTTCCTCTCCAGGTATTACACAACATAATGAGAGAGATGTAGAACCAGCAGAAACAATAATAACTTTTGGTCAAATATGTCGTTATCTTGATCTGTTGTTGGTATAACAATAGGCCGTTTCTTCCAACTCATTTGCTAATGTTTATAGCGATGAAAGAGTTTTCTTCATATCTACAAAGCGCCATGTCAGTGCAACAACTTTTATTATCAATGTTATCTGATAAAACAAAAAAAATATTTAAGATAAATAGGTACACTGTTTATCGTCAGCTTGCAACTGCTAATAATAAAGTAATTTACGATGAACGATATTCAAAAATCATTAGCAAAAAAATATATATGCATCCGAGACAATATTTAGTATTTTCGCCAAATAACGTCTTACCAATGCTATTTATTCTTATTAGACAATGAATATTAAAAAATATAATTATCACTTTTGATACTTCCTTGTTGGTTTATTGTCAATCGCCATTTTCTTCCATTTAACAAGTGCTTACAGACCAGAAAAGCAAGATTTGCATGAGAAATGAATTTAAATAAATTTCTCCCCTACAGGAAAATGTATACGGGTGTTATTGGGTGCGTAGATATTGCTATTCTATCTGACAGTCAAACAGCCATTATGTAATTGAATTCTCCAAACATCGACTCAATTTTTTTTAGGAATGCCTACTAAAACTCAATGAACTAAGCAAGAATAATAAGGTGTCCCTGCTCTGTGTACCAGGTACCAGGGCATATAGGTGTCGAAGGTGTTCATACAGGTGTTCAGATCGGTCGATGGCAGAGCAGTTAGCGCATTGGGTTAGTAATCCAGTGGTCGCGAGTTCGAATTCTGCCTCCACCGATTTCGTTCACCTATAGCACAAGCATTTATTCTTATTTTAGGGAATGTAGGAAGATGTATATGTACTTGTTTAACAAGGACATTCATTTAAAAAAAAAAGGAAATGAGTGAGTTGATAGACTCGCCAGGAAGGGTGCGAGAGGGCACCTGATAGGACCAGAGTCATTCTGCAGCCTAGGAAATTCATATTTCCAGGGAGAAGTTAAGAGAATTATGAAGAAAGTGAAATCCAGTTACTGGATTAAACTCCCAGGGCTCAGGCAGACCTGTTCGGCAACTATGACCGAAAAAGGTCCAGAAGATGGGTGAGCCTCGACAGGAAAGCCCTAAAAACAGGGTTCCTCACAGGCCACTGTAGACTTGGGGAACATCTGCGGAAAAAAAGAACAGAAGAAGACGACGCATGCAGATTCTATAGGGAGGGAGCGGAAACGCCACACCACCTCCTCGTGCAGTAAGAATGAGGACCTTGGGTAAACTCCAAATGGACATCAAATACAACTCGGACTAAGTGGAATAGGAACTAGGAACGTACCCATTTTAAGCCGTAACGTTTATCGGACCTAATGATTACTACGTCTTCAACGCGTGAGTAGTAAATTCACGTGATGACAACGTTGTTATAAGCGTATTAACGGTTTGCTATGATAGTGTACCTAATCGACGACCTTGGGTCTGTTTTAACACCTACATTTGTAGTTTAGATACCGCGAAACGGTATGTTCATCTAGAATACCTACCTACCTACAAATCCAACAAAGTAGTACATCATATTTATGTTGTGTATCTTACAAAGTTAATAGGTACCAATTTAATGTATGTGATGTTGTTCTACACGCGATATTTGTACGGAGACATCGGATAAAAAAAAACAGCTGATTAACATAATACGAACGTAAACAACTGTCAATGTAATTATTTAAGTATTTATTTACAAAGACACTATTGAATATGTAGCATAACTTAAAACGTAAATAAATAGACATTGAATGTACAAATACAACATATTCTTCCACCACGACTGCTCGTTATGATTATGGGGGCTGATGACATGCTCTTGCAAAGTTCATGAAGAACATAATAACAACAAATAAAATATTATATTGAACATGGTCCTTTTGAGATGGAATTTTTTTGTCTATGTAGGTATATCCGCATGTTTTCTCTCGCGTTTTCGTATCAGTATGTAAAAAGATTTCTGTTTCAAAAAATGTCAATTACTATTATCTATAAAAGCAAAATTTACTATAAATTTGCTATTCTTCTTCTTCTTCTATCGTGTCAGCAACGCATTTAAATAATCTTCTGCCGGTGCCTAGCAACGTCAATAGCACAATCATTGCCCACCATAAGATCGTGCATGGTGCAGTTTACTGGACTTGAGGGGCAGCTGCACAGATGTGCGAGGTGGTCTGCTTCTCTCCACAGTCACATTCCGTTGGAATTCCCTGTTGCAGGAAGCCCCATGTAGACAGGTTATCCAACGTTCCCTCAACGCAATTTGCTATTAAGTTTCATCAACATTTGTTTATTGAGAAGAGAAATGTAGCACTAACATTAAGTCACCTGAAAGTTGTTACCGTTTTGATTTTCAATACATTCACTACATACATTATAAAATAACTCTCGATTTAACTATAGGATTGAAAAAAAACAAACCACTACGAAATAGAAACGATAAGGACAAACGCAAGACAACGAGCATCTCCTAGCATGTTCAATGGCTCCTGGCCAGTTTGATTGGGAATTTCTTAATGAACGAGCCCACCCAGAGGACGACGCAAAGGATTTTGTAGGCTTCTGGGAGTGGATTGGAATTTAGGCACATACGTGTTGATTGACACGACAAGAAGAAGAAGAAAATTTTTACTTCAGCAATATGAATGTGTAAGTTCTTAAAAACATGAGTCATATCAGCGTTACAATCAAACCTATGTTATGAATCAAAATTAGAATATTAAACTTCGCAGTAGGAACCCAAGTAGTATAAAATAATTTTAATATAGATACCTTTATTCAAATAATTTGAATAAAGAAGTAAATTTAATAAATCATAAATAAACAAAAGTTTTTCCAATGAAGAAAATTCTGACAGATCATGGAGGCTTTTTTTTTTCTTGTGGTGGGAGCTGTCTGATTCGAAGTGAAAAATATGTATTTTTCCTGTTTTATAGAAATTGTTATATAAAAGTAAGCGTATAAAAATAGCGCAACTTTATAAGTGTCTGGACGATTGAAGACTGATGTAGGTCTTTTCTTTTTTCTTCGTTTTGCCTTATTGGCCAATGGCACTCGTATGTATTTGTGGGAATCGCCGAGTGACCGAAGTTGTTGCTGGTAATCCTAGCCAGCCTGACGAGACTTGGTGAGTCGAAATGTCAAAGACACACTATATGTATGGAAATTGTTATAAGATACTTTTTGTGATAAAATTGTGTGATTTTGAACATTTGTAAAAAGACAGAATTAAATTGAAATTACTATTTGCAATTGTTTGATTGTGCAATGATACCTTCTGATATTTGAATAAAGAATAATTAATATGGGCACGGCATGACGGAGGGATCCAAGGACATCACGGCCTACTAATCAATTAACAAATTATTTAAATTCCCTGAAGGGCTTGGGTTCAGACCAGAGAACCCACCCGATATCTGTGCCAAAGACTTTTCATATTTATGTGCAAGTCGGCGTATAACACCTATAAAAGGAAAATACGAGATTAAACTATAGTTAAACAATTCGTTTAATATACTATAGGTATATATTCAGATCGTATGCAACATCATCATCACATACTCGCATGCATATAGGTATGCACGTTTAGTATTCAATTCGGTTTTAGAGTGGTCGCCAAATATGGCAGAGATTACATCACTGCAGCCAGAGGTAGATCAGTCAGCCAATACATATATACATAGGTAATGTTACAAAAAGTGGATCGTGTAAACCCCGGCGAGCAGCATCGTGCTCCACATGTAAATATTGCACACACAGACCGGGGTCAAGCGAAAATAAACAAGATCCGAAGAAAAATAAATACTAAAGTTATCAATCATGCCGTGTAACTATCCAAGGTATCTAATGTTGCAATCCCAACTGATATAGACAGATGTGAAACGATGGAATAGTTTTGGGCATACGGATGAACACAAATATGCACACTACCTTCTAATGTATGAACACGAAATTACCTTCTAATGTATGAACACGAAAAAAATGTTGTAGGTATATCACCAATCTGTTTCTCATTATTAAGATATATGATATATCTTCGTGTCGACGGAGATTCCCGAATGCGTATTCGGATGCATTCGTATATTGAATGAACAGCGGGTCATTCTTTTGCCTAGGCCGATCGTGTAAACACCGTACATCGTGTAATTGTTAGTTTTGATATATTTGCGTGCATATTTTGAGAATTGTATATTGTATTTTGTAAATTATATTTTTGTACGTGAAATAAAGTCAATTTGAATTATATTCTGGACTCATTACTCACATACTCAATAAGATATATAGAACTTTCAAAATTGCATTGAAAAGGGAACTCAATAAGAAGGCATAATCGGTGAACGTTGCGACGGCGCATAAAGAGATTACATAAACCAGCCGATGACAGATCGTAAGCTCTGTAGGTGACTTTAGTTCCTGGTTCTCCTATAATATTAACCCAACTTAGTCTTATTGAGATGTTAAAAAATTGTCAATATATATTTTTATATGAATTCAGTTTGACGATCGAAATAAGACATGGTATTTCTTAAAACTATCTGAAAGAAGAGTAATGTCCAATAAATGTACACTCTACGATTAGATTAAGTAAAAGATACATGATATTTACCATCATAGTTATAATTCTCAAATCTGATGCGGCTGCCAGGTCTAGGCGGACGGTCCAATGTGCTATACTTTCCCTCGCTTCTGGTCGAGGACCTGCCAGATCCTGGCCTCCTGGAGCTGCCGTACTTCCTGGGAGACCGAGGGGGCTCGCCAGACACCTTGAACTTCACTTGGAGCATAGCTCACTCAGAAACACTTTGCAATAATTGAACGAATCACTCTTTTCACTCCGTCGACAGTTTTACATAATACACGATTAAGAGACACAAATGATTTGTGCGTCGTTAAACCAGACTAGTAGTAAATAACGTTATATTTCACTATAAAATAAATCGGAATCATTACAGAATAAAAAAAGCATAAAAGTTTTTGTTTCACATTTTATTTATCAATAATACTGACCGGTATCGGTCCATAATGAAGACCATATTGATACCGGTAAGTGTCATTAATAAATTAGTAGTTAAACCAATACTTTTGGGTTTTTTATTCTATGATGTTAAGGAGTTGCATCATACATAAAATGATAATAAAAAACGCGAAATTTTATTTAGTTAATATGAAGAACCTCTTCGCTCACTGAGTGTAACGTTGCAATTTGAAAATAAACTTAGTAGTGAAAACTTCGAATATCATCAACACGAAGTTGGTTGCTATAAGATATTGAAAAGTTATAGTAAACTTGAAAATGGAACACTGTAATCACTGATACAATTTGACCGAGAAAAAACAAGAACTTTATAAATACAAAAATATCTTTCAACTGTATTTAAAAATATTATCCAAAGACAATATGATATCTGAATCTAAAACACCACAATCACTCGATAAAACCTTATATAGAACTGACTCGATTGAAATAAAATATGTAACTATATTAAAAAAATGTAAGCAATATTTAATACTAAAATGTAGTGTAATATCGAGTTCCTAATCTGAAACGTAAATAAAACCATGACCTGGAATCGTTGTTTCAAATCATAAATCGTTGTTATAGTTTATCAGCAAACACTCAAAAATTCTCGCCCGAGTGACTCAACATTTAATGTGAATCAGAATATTATTTATACAAATAGTAATAATATGTATTATGTGTTTTGAAATACATAAATAATAATCAGCAGAGGATAACTAAATCATAGCAAATGATATTATTGATTCAATATGTAATATATTTAAAGAGATAGGTAATAGACGAATCACAAACACTTGTAAGGGAATCCAATTTTGATTCACGACATATTGATTTAGAGCATTGAATATAATAAATGACGTTGGTATAATACAAGAAACAAGATAACTTGGAATAATATGTCGTGGCATAGTGGTAAGTCGTTTTATTTCTGTGTTATTATCCTAGGTTAAAAATCAAAAATATACATTTTGAAGTAAAATATTGAAAGAGTAGGCAAAATACACGAAACACTACACATCCCTGTCCTGGCAGACATCTCATATTTCTTAGTTAAAATAATTGAAATATAAATATACCTACAACATATCATCACTAATCAATATCATAATAAACAAAACACATTTGTCGCTGTTTGTGAAAGTTTACACGGAACAGAAAAACTAACTCAAACGAGATAATAAATTACGAGATAATAAAGGGCAAAATGACAGATATATGACAAAAGAAAAATAGCTTATGTTAATCTTGAACAGAAGATAAAATGTTCAGCAGATGAAGACGACGATGCTGATGTAGAGGACCCGACAAAGCAACACAATTCAACATTTCAACGGGCGTTCGTAGTAATGAGGTCGTAAAAACGGTAGTTTATTAACACAAAGATTAATTGCATCGCGAAATTGTAAACAAGGGTCGTTTTTTAATGTTGCTTCGCGATCAGACGAGAATTATTCATTATTTAAACTATGATAGCACAAACAAAGCAGACATCGCGCAATAAAGAGAGTTTTTATTGCAGAATAAATGATGAACGTTGATGCTATAGTGAAATTTAAATATTGTTTTTGTTTTATTTTAAGCCAAAACGATGTTTACGTTTTAACAGACGAATCAGAGAAATATAAAGGCGATAAATTTAAAATAACGACATCGAAGCAAGAAGATATACAATTTACTCACCACTGAATCGTGTATTAAGTGCGTAAGTGTAATAAACAAAAAAAAATTAATTTAAGATGCTTCTATTTTTTTTTCTACACCCAGCAATATAAACAAACGAATGAATTGTACCTACAATTGTAGCTAAACTTAAACATGATACAAATTATTATGAATCAAGATTAAAAATATGAATAGTAAAAGGGAATACAGTTAGGAAAATTAATATATCGAAAAATATTTCGTGGAGACAAAATATCAGGAACAAAATAAAATAACAATAAAATTTGAAATAAACACATCGGTTTCCATGTGTGTTTTGGTAACACTAAATCCTTGCTGTCAATAAAATGATTATTCAATAAAAAATAAAAGTTACAAGCTCTGTTTAAGTATTTTAATTTATAAAAAAATAAATATATAGTATGAAATAATGGTAATTTCAGTCATAATAATTTAAGACAAATCGTACAAATACATTTATGGGTTTTTAAACAAGGATACTACAAAATGATGTCAAGTATTCAAAACGAGCCAATCATAAATTGAAGTACCTAATTAATTTTTGTAAAAGATCAATTTGCCCACAACAATAAATCAATCACGATTTAAAACGACAACTCAATTACGTTTATAAAAAAAATACAAATTGAATCATCATTTTTCAAGATGATCTAATATAAGAGATTAATTATATCAATAATGACTGTGAATACTTGAAATGTAAATGTTGAAAGTCGATCATAACAAAAGCGACACAGTAACGAGGGATCATCTTTGATGAAGAGTACCTAAATATTATTGTTAAGAGTCGTCAAATGTGTCACTAAAAAGTAAACCATCCATAAACACTGTATTCAATACAAAGTAGCATTATTATTACGATTAATAAACATACAATATTTTTCACATCAAAGTGTGACACTTGAGATGAATGAAAAAATAACACGACCTATGAAAATGACAAGATCAAAAATAATTATTGATAATGACATGAGACAACAAATAGCGACAGAACGTATTAGAAGACTAATTTCATATTAAGGTACCAAAGATAATATGAACGATGAAATCTAATTAAAAGGGCCGAAATCAGGGTTTGTGTATTTAATAAATTACAATACTGATTGATGAAGGTGTAGTGTAGTCAACTAGACAACATAATAATATATTATGGGAAAAGATACATGTCAATCGCTAAAATAAAAAGTGAAAAAGAAGAACACATTTTTAATATTACATAAAACAAATTCAGAAAGAATATTCACATAATAAATTACAATACTGATTGATGAAGGTGTAGTGTAGTCAACTAGACAACATAATAATATATTATGGGAAAAGATACATGTCAATCGCTAAAATAAAAAGTGAAAAAGAAGAACACATTTTTAATATTACATAAAACAAATTCAGAAAGAATATTCACATAGATTTTTGATATCATTTTTAAAAAATGATAATGAACTACGAGAATTACAATATTTAGATTTGCGTAAACTGTAGGCAGGAAGTTATGAGATATCGGTTATCACAGACATTAATGTTTCATCTTCTGTCAATTCATAGACAATGCTGGTGTCATTTTCGTGGTGCACATCTGTCATTTTTTTTATTAAGTTCACAATAACATATACAAAATATAAAACAAACAAACTATATAGAAAAGATGCACAGTAAGACAATACATATTTCCTTATACTAGAGTGCAAGCACTCGTGTGTAAAGGAAAAGGTCATTTTCCTGTCTTGTCACATGACTTGCCCACTGCCATTTGAGACTGGCAATATGTCCTACAATGCCAAGAACTTGGTTCGCGTCTGATTTTTTCATCATTCTGTATTTTTTTATTTGTTTTTTTGAAAAACAAACAGAAATCAATGTCATAATAAAAGGTATATTATTTTGTTCCTAAGACTTATCCATAGACCATTAATAACTTTGTGGTATTTTTAGTCAGAACTTTCTTTATATAATATTCATAATTTCTTTATTGAAGTATAGAGCAATAAATTAACCACGGATTTTCTTGTTTTACCTTAAAATAACACGACAAGATTAATATTATTCTTGGGTTTCGAGATAAGTTAATGGCTTCCCACGAAACTTTTCTGTTATAAAGAAAAATAAATCCTTTAATTTGTCTTAAATGAACCGCCCACCTTAAAATCCCAATTAGTGAAAGGATCTATAACATTATTTGATTACCATAATTTGGTGATAAACTGTACCAACATTGATATGAATTATTTTGTATGCAATTTTTTTGAAAAGTGGTAACTAACGTTGGGGATACCTTGCAGGGCCCAACATGAGGTAAAACAATTTGAGATCGCAATCGTAAACAATTTAAAAGTCACCAAAAGAGATCGTAAAAATAAGAAGAATAACGATAAATATATTTTTCTATTCTGACCCAAGCTAGAAAGGTATAACTGAGCTAGGGCTAGAAGAAAATTAATAATATAATCTCTTATAACTATGTAGATAAATTAAACAATTCGTGACAGTTAATTAACTGTAATATTTCACTAGAGAAAATAAGCAATATTTCGATCAGTAATATGTCAGAAATATAAAGTTACTATAGACAATAAGCAATATTTCAATCAGTAATGTCAAAGAAAAATTAATCACTAGAGAAAATAATAAAGAATGTCAGATTTAAACTATAATACAAGTAAAGTAACTAAAAATTTCAAGAATATTGATAAAATCAAGATACGTTATACATACGTTATAATCGATTGAAATTTCTATTGCATGATGTAATAGCGTAGTGAATATATATTGAAATTGTCTGTATTAAAACAGGAATTATTCCTAGTTAGATAGACATAGGTAAAGTGATGGAATGATGCCAATTAGGGAGCACCCATGGTTTATTATTATTATTATTTTTTTTGTTTATCATGTTTTTTGTTTTGTATATTTTTTTGTTTGTTTTTATATAAATACTGAGTGCAGGTCTCTGTGGTGTATTGTTTCTGTAAGTTTTCTTTTCTTGTGTTAAATAAATAAATATATTATTATTATTAATATAGGTTTATATGATTCAAGATAACGGGTATGACAAAAAAGTGAGAAATTACACGATTCGTCCTAGAGTTTCCACAGTTCGCAAACGAAAATCTCTAATTCATCACAAATGAACGGAAACGTGACGAACAAAAGAAACACGTCTCCGCCTTGTTAATTTCGACAAAATAAAAAATATTGCAACTTCATTGTGTTAAATGATGCAGCGACTTCATTTTGTAGAAACTAACTCAGAGTGCCAATCAATTCATTTTGATAACCCGGTTCGACGATAAAAACAATGGTAAATGAATGAAACAGCCATGAAATAAATCACATAATGAAACGGAAAATTACCAATAATGATATTTTAACATTGAACGAAAACGCAATAAAAAATAAACACAAATATGATCTGGAAAGAAATATAGACATAACATCATTATCTTATAAACATAAATTATAGTAATTTCGCTAACTTTTATGTCCCGATAATTTATAATACCTACAAGACGCATCTTTGTTCAAACCTCTTGCTATTTTGGGATGATTTACTTCTTAGTGGCAGAAGTATGAATAAAATGCTTGACAGTTATTATTAGTCCTATGAGCAGCCGCTCCGTGGATGTACAGGACTTAAAGTTCAATGGAAAATGGTTCTCAATGGAGTGAGATAGGAGACTGCGAAAAGCCTCTGATCTCTAATGGTAACCTTACATTTACATCCATATCTTATACATCACCACTCCATGTCCCTTTTTTAGGGTAGGCAAAGAGAACCGAGCACCATGCATTCTGTATTTGCTTAAATTCATCGCCTCACGCACATTCATACAACTTTGCATACATGCTCGCCAGTTATTAACACTTCTAACGTTTCCTTCTTTCAGAATATTGTTTATATATTGTTGTGTTTTGCTTTTAAATAACCGTTAAATACGAATAAAGCGATTCACTCATTTCTTGTATATATACTGTTACACACATTACAAGAAACACATTAGTTGGAAACAATATTAATATAGCCGATCTGGAGAAGATTTAACGCTATACATTAGAATTATGGGGCGCACTATGATTGAACGTGGCCCTGATACAAAATGTGAGTATACCAGAGGAAACTGCGGTTGAGCATGATTCAAATGTCAATCATCTGCAGTATGTGGAATATAATATTTCTTGCAATGGAAACGAACCGCGAATGTGGGTTATATAGGAGGCGCGTGTGCCAATATTCCAGCGAAATACAACGTCGGATAAAGCAGCGGTGAATAAGCGTTATCCGCTGACTGATAATGACAAATTAGTGTGACGACCAGAATGACAAACTAGGAATGATAAAGACACGACAAATTACTTAATTAATGATGGAATATTAATCGTCACAACGTCATAATGTGAGTAATATGTAGGAGAACATTAAGAAGTAATGAGAAGAGAGAGGAACGACCAAGATAAATGGTCAGTTATCTACTATTGTAAATGTATTACAAATCGAATCATCTTTTTAGTACATTACTAACAGAACGTTTGAAACAAACAAAAAGGGTCCACACCGAATCATCGATATTTTTGAATCAATAAAGGTGGTCTGGTCACTTGGGAAGAATTAACTAAGAACGTCTGACAAAGAAAGTATACAAAGCTGAGATGAATGGAACCAGAGGTCGCACTGAAAAAAAAATCATGTTAAAATTAACCGAACTATAGTGAGAACAAAACATTTGGTTTTCAAAGATCCTAAATTTAGTTGCAAAATATATAAAGAACATACATTTAATAGAAAATACAAGACTTAAACATACAATACAAACATGGTTATATAACAAAGGGATCAACTATTGTCAGCAAATTCTCAATCCATAACAACATACACGACAAAACTACTAACATAGGACTCAATAATTCTATATAACAGCTTACAATGACTTAGTAATTAATATAACGTAACTAGTCTACCACCTCGGAACAGGCCTGGCCTAGTGAGGTGGTCTAAACCAACCCAATTTATTTGTTGTGTTGCTAATATAAAATGCAATTTTTGGTACCTATATATGTAATAAAAAAAATGTTTTGGGCACACAGCCAAATAGATAAACCTGATAACAAATATTTGACTAAAACGCAGGTTGCCAGTTCAGTTGTCATAATATTTTTTCAGAGCGAGGTCGTTCGAGAAAAGGATGGTACCGCCGTGTGAAAGAAAATCTGAAAGTGGGAAACGTAGGAAGCTCATAACGTGTATGATACGATGCATGAACGATGATGGATGCGTGTCGAGATAAAATAATGTGGAATTCGGTTATCTCGGCCCACCCCCTGAGAATAACGGCATGTAAGTATGCAATAAATGGAAATTGACAAAACAAAATTGACTACGAAAAAGATTCCAACATTGCGTTAAACGCATGGGAAACTAAAACTACTGATTAAACTCACATCTTAAAAAGTTTGAGATTCTAACCGTCCCTGTTCACAGACAATGAACGTTTGACGACATAATCAATCAAATCATTAATAAGTTTAACATACGACAATTTCAATGCAATAAAAAAACACGCACACATTCACGATTATATGTATAACTCCAGTTACAATACCTGCAAAAAAAAACATGTATGGATGTAATCAACAACTTTCACTAGAGCGGAATTAACTGTATTGGAAAAATTCAATAGGCGACAGAGTTGTTCTTTATATCGGCCTGACATAACTCAATCATAATAAATCGTCCGGTACAACACGTAACACAGAGTACAGATACTAACTAACTACGGTTAAGTGATTTCGTTTTGAAGCACTAATAGACCTGTACATATTATGATGACCGGTGCACTACTGAAATCACCATTGTCACGTACATCGAGTTATCATCTAACTTCGGTTTGCAATCCGCCTACAGCACACCTGAGCGCCGCCCGCGAGAAGACCGATACACAAACACGGCAGACAATAACAATACAAAGTTACTGCTGTCATATCGTATATGTGACAATTTGAATTGCCTCGATTTGGCGGTGGACATTTATAACTGTTAACATAAACAGAGGCACTTCCGAGGCAGACATTGTACAATACATCAGCTGTAGGTACAATAAAAGTACACGACCTTCAATGGAACAGAAAAAGAAACCGATTTAGGATGCAATGAACACAATCAATCGAAATTTTAAAGAAATATTTCAATGGCGTGTGGGATATTTGCTAATTTCGATAATACTGTGGTTTGAAAAAATGTAACAGACCAAATAACTATTCATTGAGTTGTCTACTAAAGTAAACATAATTGGTTCTAGAAGAAATGACTTTAGTCCTGAGTATTTTAACGTTTATTTTGATAGTCAAATAATTACGCAAAATAAAAGAAAAATGATTAAATATGTTATCAATATGATTAGCAAAGATAGTGTAATCGAGTAATTTATACGGATTTGAACAAGAAAACATGTATCTTATGCTGCAAGATAAGGTATTATCTGTTGATTGGTATTCACATCCGATAATATTGATATAAAAAACACGTAATAGTAATAATAAACTTTATTTAGACGTAAAAAAATATATAAAAATTAATACATATAGTTTAAAAAAAAGTAAGTATACAAATAATATTATTAGTAAAAAAATATACACATAATTGAAAATCTCGAAAACTGACGTTCAAATGTCTCGAAGTAACAAATTAAAAATAATTTACCTATATTGATAATAGAAGAATATCTCAAGATGTCCGCTCGGAGGTAGAAATAATAAGTATAGTTCAACGGCAAGAGTTACCTTTAACAAAATATCCATGATATTTCAATCATTGATATTTCAAACATTGTTTAATGTTAGGAAGAAATCCATTAAAACTCTTGTCTGGAGTGTGCTGCTGTATGGCAGCGAAACTTGGACTATCAGTCGGAGAGAATCTGGACGTCTGGCTGCCTACGAAATGTGGTGCTACAGGCGCATGGCTAGGATCCATTGGTCAGAACACATTCCAAACAACGCGGTACCGAGCAGAGTCGGAGAAACGGGACAATTCCTAAATAGGGTTGTCCAACAACGATCCAAATGGACAGGCCGTAACATCAGGCATCCGGGTCTGCTTGTTACTATCGCGATGACGGAGATGAGGGAGGGCAGAAACAATAGAGGTCGCTCTAAAGACATAGTTATATGGACAAGGTAGCAGATACGAAGAGATGAAGAGGCTGACGGACAACAGAGATATGTGGAAAGATGGAGTGCTAGATGCTAATTCTAGGTTTGTGACCATGAAGAAGATTAACATTTTTAATGATATAAATATATGAATATTGCGTTCCAAGTATGTATTGATTCCACTTTTTAGGTGAACGCGAACATAATAAGCATCTGCATTGAAGAATTGGTACTCTGAGATCCAGATGACCGTAATGTAAAATGTCTTTCTGATAACACCTTCTTTTGACACAGTTCTTGAATGTAGCGCGAAGCCAATTCATGCAGATCATTAAATACCACCAAGAATATTTTATATCTAGTCCATATTATAAAGTGTATTTGTTATTGCGATGTTAATATACGATAGTCATAATATGATATGTAGGTACATTCACACAATAAATGATGCACACCACAATAAGCACAATGCGATGAATAGGAATATAAATTATAGAAATGATAGCTCCAAGCAAATAAGCTTCCTGTAAAAGAGCACTATTCATACTACAGACAAATTGCACAATAATAACCATAAAATCAGAATCAGGCCATGAATGTTTTTACAACGATGAATATATAACATACATAGCATCATTCCGTTCCACTATTTGGGGTAGGCAGAGAGACCCTAACGCCACACCATTCAATCATATGCATTATCTTGCCTCATTCACGTTATACACACTTTCAATTTATTCTGACTTTCTAAATCACATTTGTATGGTCGTTGATGATTTCACACAGCTCGAGATGATCCCGAAAATGCTCGAAATTATGAAGAGGCCTACATCCAGCAGTGGAGGGACGAGGACTAGATAAGAAGAAAAAGTACAATGAACTAGGTACAGTAAATATCTAATTTAAAAATAATCAATTATCCATCGATCCGGAAACTAAATCACTATCACATAGTGAGGAATATACAGAACTGGTAGAACTATAATGCTACGACTTTAGGCCAGGGGATTGGTACATCGAGTGAGGTGGAATTAGGAGTATCACAAACACTTTCAATGTTTAAAATGACACATTTATATAGCAATAACAGTTTTTGTTTTTCGAAATATAAATCCACTTGTAAACAACTTGTACCTAAATTTTGATATAAGTGTTGATCACGGTTTCAATTTTTATAACAAACCATTCCGAAAATATTCAAATGCGTTTTATTGTTATATTCTATTCTATGGAATTTTTAAAGTGGCACCAATAGCGGAGAAACTAAAAGAAACAAGGCTGCGTTGGTATGGTGATGTTATGCGTAGGGAAGAAAATCGTTACAAAGAGCCTTGACATACCAACTATTCGGCGGGGAAGGGGCCGTCCACCGGCAACTTGGTGGTCTAGCATTCAAAAGGAACTTCAGGAGGACAGCATCGATACCTTGAAGACCCAGGACAGAGTGTCCTAGAGATTACGTATCAGGAAGCCGACCCCGACTAAGACGGGAAAAGGGCAAAGAAGAAGAAGATTCTATTCTATGGTGATATTTGACTATCCACTCGTCACGAGTGATCTTAGCCATTTAGATTCAAAATGATTTAGCAAAAGATATTCTACAATGGACAATGTGAATCTTCAGTGCATAAAATTAAAGTGTGATATATGCATTATATTGATTGCCACCAAATTTTGGTGGCATGTGCAAGCGGTGGGTACCGAGACATTTTGCTTATGTAATCCTAAAACTGTCGATTCGTTCATGAGAATTCAATTCTCTTAATGAATCGACATTATTAAGCCAAGATGCGTGTACGAAGGAAAATTTTGTATGGTGTAGTGGACTTTTTGCATGCTAATAACACCAAATAGAGGCCTCGCAGCATATATGTTCCCATACATGGATTTACTCAGAATTCGGAGTAGAACATTTTATGTGAGTTTTGTGTGTGTCTGTGTGTGTGGTGTGTGTGTGTGTGTGTGTCTGTCCCCCCCTTATAACTTTTGATCCGCTCAATTTACAGAGCCCAAATTTTTAGAATATATAAACAGTTATAGACCTACAAAACTTTTATATTCAGAAGTGTGAATTTTTGTTTCAGTCAGGGGTTATCAACTTTTGAAATTTTGGTTTATTTTCCTTATATCTCAGAAACCATAAAAGTTAGAACGCTGAAATTTGGTATAAACATAGACAAATACAAAATCTCAAATTATTTTTTTTTAAAAACTCCAGGGTTTCTCAAACATTTTTTATTAAGAAAAATATTTTTTTTTATGATAAATTTATGAGTTTAACTGCCTATATTTCCATTTTTTTTTAAAAATATCAAAAAAGCCGAAACACCCCAACTAGACAATTTAATTTTATATAAAAAATATTAACATCGTGTTAGCACATCTTAAATTTTTTTTAATAATTTTTATAAAAATTGAATTTAGTGACCACATTGCTTCATACAATTTGTATGGCAATCGCCTACACACAATATCTAAGAAGACTTAATTGTTTGATACTAATCTCCAAACATACATACATACCATCATTCTGTTTTCATATTCTGGGTAGGATCAAAGGACTGACCTCCATACTATCCTATCTTGACATACATACATATGTATATCATTGTAGGTACATGTGTTGTATAGAAAATCAAATATCTTAAAATATTAAATAATTTGTATTTATGGGATTATAGTTTGGTACTTATTCTTCAACTATACAAACTATCGCTATCGACAGTTGGATCTCATGTGTTACATGCAGCTAGTGTCTATGGATTATTGTTCTGTGACCACTATCTATCTACTCACAATCTAACGATGTTGGATAACTTTTAACTTTTCGTACCTACATATAACTCATTGGATCGTAATTGCAAATGATTCACAATATCTAGAATATAAAATTATTCTGTACATTTATCAAAAGAGGATCTGTCCTTGCTGTAAGAACGAGACCATGACACAAGCCTCATTCGGTTCTGTTTATTTCCTGTGCAGACATCAAACTGTTACACATTTCCAACCTTGAAACAGATTAAACCAGGCAGAACGGCGAAATGCAAAAGATCAGAACTCCATACAATGATCCTTTGAGTACAGCTCGTTCATAACCTACACTATTTTAAAGAGAAAACTTATAGAAAACTTAAGGTTAGATGCCGAAGAAATACGATGAAAAGATGTTTAAATGATCATACATAAAATGAAGAAATACGACGTCGGATGATCTATTGGTGTATTAAATTGCAGTAAAATAAAAAAAAATCGAATTAGGAGAAATTTAAGAGAGGAAATGATGAGAATGGATAGCGAAAACCCTCCAAAAGGACTGAATAAAAAACAAACAGCACACAGATTTATAGAAAGAATAATAAGAAACAAACAGCACACAGATTTATAGAAAGAATAATAAGAAACAAACAGCACACAGATTTATAGAAAGAATAATAAGAAACAAACAGCACACAGATTTATAGAAAGAATAATAAGAAACAAACAGCACACAGATTTATAGAAAGAATAATAAGAAACAAACAGCACACAGATTTATAGAAAGAATAATAAGAAACAAACAGCACACAGATTTATAGAAAGAATAATAAGAAACAAACAAATGAATTATTATTTTGAAATTATATACCTACCTATGTTTAATAGATGGATACAGTAATTGGCGTTGTAAACCATATTATGTTGTTTTTTTTTTTCATTGTAAATTATTTTAATATTATCCAATAAAAAAAATAAATAAAAAAAAATAATAAAATGTATGTACAGAGAACTGAATTAGTAACTAATACAAAATATTGGTTATTGTAACGAATTTCCACAAGGTCAACGCCTCTTAATTAGAATATTTGACTAACAGTGCTATATAATAACAGTCATTAAATAAAGGTGTGTCTTGACTTATTAATTTAAAAGATAAGTTAAGAAGCTCTTCTTTATCTTATTATAAGGAAAGATAATTCGCGACTGAAATATGAAGAGTAGGTATTACAAAAAAAAAACAGTAAATATCTATATGTTTGTTACTTTTAATTGTATTTTTTAGGGTGACAGGAAAATTATTCGAAAAACAATTATTCGAATGCTCAATTTTACGAAAATCAATTTTACGAATGGCAATTATTCGAATCACATTTTTTCGAAAAACAATTTTCCGAACACACAATTATCAGAATTTACAATTGTTCGAATTTTTATGACGTCATGTTGGTGTGAGAGGAATAAACTAGATGTCGATCTTATAATATACTAGATGTCGTAGTTAGCAAATTTTGTATGAATCGAAAACAAATGACTCACTTTTTGCACGGAGTAGTTACTACATCTACATAGTATATTATGTTTAATAAAAATCTATGGAATAAACTACATGGCGACGCACCGCGCTGTCAGATATTCTTGGATGTACACCTATTTTTTAAACCTAAACCTACAAAACTTTGGTAAAAATAGGTTGGTTAGGTTTGTTTGTAGTTATAATTGCGACTGGCGTGAGTCAGTTGCATTATATATTTAAAAAAGTAAGTATAATATTAAAATAAAATAACTAAATTGGTGTGAATACTAGATACACATAAACTGGTGTACAAACTAGGCTATCCCGCGCTGTCAAACATGAGTTATTAAAAATGTGCAAACATACGTAGGTACCCAACAATAATACAACAATTAATAATAGTCTTCATCGAATATATTTTACTGGCAACAAATATGTCAAAGGAGGCAACATAATAACAAAAAATATATTAAATTCGGTTAATTGGTTTTCCAACAAATGTTAGTTCGAATAATTTGCTTTCGGACAATTGTCATTCTGATAACTGATTTTCGAAAAATTGTTATTCGTACAATTGCGCATTCGAACAATTGTGTTTCGAAGAATTTTCATGTAATCATTTTTTAGTGTGTAAAATCTTTCATATCTAACTTATATAAATTTATATATGTAAAATATTTGCTCACAGACTGGAATAAAAAACTAATTATATAACCAGAATTGTTCATAAAAAAAGATGTCAGCAGACATGGTGTCTAACTTCGTAATCCTACAATGAGGGGTAACCAGCGACATGTGTGCAGGTTTTCATTATATAATCAAAGGAATAACGACACATGATGCGTGTTTCTTCGCACACCAGTCTCGTCTCATCTAAAAAGGTAACATTCAGAATCAGTATGTCGATGAATTCTTTGTATTTAATATTGTATTGGCATTAGGGAATTTAACTAGTTTTATTTTTTTCCATTGCCTGTAAGTGTGTGTTTTCATTGTCGAATTGAATGAACAAAATTCAATTGTTTATAAGTTAGTTGCGCACTGTTTAAAACCACAGCCGATAAAAATATATGACCGCAGAATAGTTCATTGACGAATAAAAATTGTACAATGATATTAAATTAATAGTACGTAAAATTGAGGTACGTGTCAAAGAGCCCACGCGTGCGCAGTTTTCAAGGCATACCTTATCTCATTGCGCTATTGCGTAAATTATAGTCATCCGTGAATCATATTTCTGAGAAATGATTGTAAATAACTAGGGATTGACCCATAATACCCTTAGACGAATCATACTCGTCTACTGATATGAAATGAATGTATGTAGGTTACTTGAAATAAATAAACTACCCATTATTGGTATTAAGTATGCACAGACCAGCGGCCTTACTCTATATTCCATTTCGATCTCAATTTCGAATTTGTCGCTAAGAACCTACCTTTGTAACGGAGAATAATGCGGTAGATAGGTATCATTTCACCGTAATTGTTGAGCATTTGAATGCACACAGGCGACAGATAGGAAAATTCTAAACGAAAATCGGATTCAAGTAGGTAGGTACATATTACATATACAGAATAGGTAATGCTACAGTATTCTGAAAAATTCCATACATACATAATACACAAATACAGTTGCTTGCTAAATACATTCAAGAATGTTCTGTGCGAAAATAATACCCATTTTATGAACTTAGACTAAAACACGAGCGAATGAATGACGCATGAATATTGACGAGGCGATGAATGTGTCAAAACAGTAAAATGTAGCGTTCGGATCTCTATACCTACCCCGTGAGGGACATGGCGTGATGGTATGTATGTATTTAAGTATGAATAAAACTGTGATATCTGGTAGTTTTAGTACACAGATAATATAAAATTAACACGCGTTTAACAATTACACAGTTTATTATAAATTACAGTAAATTTATATATAGATACAAGAGTGAAGTACAATAATTAGTTTATAAATTGAACCACACCGTGAGAGCACTACCGTAGACAAAAAGCCCCGAACAAACCACAGACATTCCCTTATATTCAAACCCGAAGATTGCCGAATACCCTATTCGTACAATCTCGTAAACCGCTATACACATTGCCTGATACAAGGCGCAACATCAATATATCACAAAAACATATTTAGTAAATTTCACGAAGGATTTAAAATTGCCTTATGGCAAATTGCACTTGCTGTACATAAAAAAAATAAGTATGTTTATTGTAACTGATATACATATCTAGGAAATGATAAAGTTTTAATATAGAATAGCAACATAAATTTGTATTCTCAGGGTAAAGAACCATAAAAAATAAAACATATCACGTTCACATTCTTTCAATATTAGCTTTATATATACATTTTCTTCTTCTCTTTTGGGTCACAATCCTAAGATTGGTCTGCACCAAACACTCGATCTTTCCACTTAACTCTATAGTCCGCCAGTCTCTTCATCTCTTTGTAGCTGCTACAGCGCACGTCACCGATTATCTGGTCTATATAGTTATTTCTGGGGCGACCTCTACAGTTATCCCCATCAATCATTCCTTCGACGATGGTAAAAAGCAGGCCTGGGTGCCGGATGTTGTGGCCTATCCAAGTTGTTCTCTGTTGGGCAATTCTTTTCATAATTTGCCTTGTCTCTCCAACCCTACTTAGTACCTCGTCGTTGCTGATGTGTTCTGACCAGTGAACTTTAGCCATGCGTCTGTAGCACCACATCTCAAACGCAGACAGACGTCCCGTTTCGCGTTGGCTGATGGTCCATGTTTCACAGCCATATAGCAGTACACTCAAGACAAGAGACTTGATCAAATTTTTCCTAATTTTGGTGGAAATGTTAGGGGATTCAAAAATTGATGATCTTTTGTTGAAGGCGACTCTTGCTTGGTGGATTCTGCTTTTGATGTCTGCTGTTGAACGTCTGTCTTGAGATATTCTGCTTCCCAGATATATAAACTCTTTCACCTGCTTAATTTCGATGCCTCCCAGAACAATATTTGCAGTGCATTCCTCCCTTCCAGCAACCATGCATTTTGTTTTGTCCTTATTTATCCTCATGTTATAATCGATTGTTAGGATGCTTTCCATCTTCCTGAGAGCCTCATTTAATTCTTCCTCTGTTTCTCCAAGCATTGCACCAAGCATGGACAGATCTTTAGTAAAATATATAGGTACATAAAATTCTTTATATATAAAGTGTGGAAGTTACTGAACTCCTCAAGCGACTGGAATGATTTTGATAAAAAAAATTGTGTGTGTTCGAGTGGATATCCGGATGGCTTAGATTTTAGATTCAAAAATTGTAACAGTGGAAATGTATGCCTGGTATTATGCAAACAATATAACTTTTGAGATATGCAATAAAATGCGAAACAGGAGTTTCATTAATATCTTTATATATATAATTCTTCTGTACGTGTGTATGTCACTGAACTCTTATACGCCTGGAACAATATTAATGAAACAGCAAGCAAGCCAACGTTCGTGCAGGACAACGCGCATCAGGTAAACTAGTGACATTATAAATATAAAATATTTTCGCTTGATCGAACGATATTTTCAAAGTTTATATTTTGCCCCCGTTCCCGCGCATTGTTACCCGCGCCGCTTCGTCCTCAGATCATGACTGAACTGGTTAAAAATATATATCTCAGACCCCGTTCCCACATGTCTTGTGTTAGGTCCGTCATAATGTCGACAAGTGTGAACAGCTCCACATAAAATGTATTGCCACTAGATCACCCGACATTTTGTCGGACCTAACACACAAGTGGGAACAGGCAGTCACGGTTTGAAGAGTAATTATTGTGGGATATAATCTATATCTCAGGATATGATATATATTACATCCCATAGTGAAAAGCAAGCTTTATGAATTAATTTGTAAGACCGTTTTGTTTGATACGTCTACAATAAAAGGGATGCTATATACTAAATACGTATGAAAAAAATGTTATCTTCTCGAGTGCTCCAAATATAATCAAACAAAACGAGCATTGTGCAATGTGCAACTACTTATGTATTATAGTGACTATACCTACGCCATGTTTGATTAGATAGTGCCGAAAAGATAAATACAATAAAGAACTGTAAATATTGCAGGAATAATGAGGAGGACCACGAAATCACCACTATTTATCTAAAATGAGTCTGACTATTTCATAAAGCGAAATATTTTTATACCACAAAAAAAAACACATAAATCAGTTTCTTTTGATATGAAAAATCTAGTTTCGTACAATGCATATTTTTTTAGCAATAGTATCTAACCCAAATTGTTTTAAGTTTTAAGGGGACATAATATATGATAAACCTAAATATCGCATTTTGTAATCAAATTTCTCAAACATGTTAAACAGTGAGTTTTTCAACAAAATATCTTGAATATTTTCAACATTTCTCTAGGGAATGTTCGTCATGCAATTTTAAAATTAAATTAAATAACATAAATTCCCCTAAAAAATATTAAAAATATGCTTTTATTACGACATTTTTTTTTATTAGATACTTCATAACTACATTATGTATATCGTAAACAAATAAATATTTTGTGTGGCTAAAGGGTGCATAAAATCCAAGTAAATGACAGATACAGTTTGTTTATTTTAAGTCAGGTTTGTTCTTAAAATGCATGATATAGTTACCATCAGACGGTTTAAATATATCTGAACGATGAACGACTGACCAAAAAAAAATATACATGGGTGCTAGAGATGGAGTGAATAGCAGAGGTCGCCCCAGAAAGGGATGGCATGACCATGTGAATGATATTTTGAAAGGAAACATAAAAAGTTTGAACAATCGACGAGCATGTATGAGACGATGCATGGATGTAAAGGAAGCCAGAAATGTGTGCAAAAATAGAGAAGTATGGCGCTCGGTTCTCTCTGCTTACCCCGTAAGGGACATGGCGTGATGGTATGTATGTATGTTTCCAGTCACTAGATTTAGCGTTGTATGATCTCTTAATAGTAAAAGACGAAATATGTATACGTATTGAAGAGAAAACAGAGTAATGAATTGAAATTGGTATTTTATTTTTACTATTAAATCAATGAGTATCTACTTTCGGTAAAAAAATACAATAAAATAAGTGCTCGACAGTATCCGTTTGAAACGCATTTCCAGCATCCGTCATCTTGTGCTTTGAAAAAATTAAAGGTAAGACGCAATGACAAAAAAGAACGATAATCCAATGAAAAAATAAATAGTTGCGTAAATAATAAATTATCCACAAGAAACAATTCCTGTAAACTGTTAAAACGCACAAATATTAAAACGTTTTTCACATATTGAAAGTGATTATGCCGGAAAACTCCACAATCCGATTTCACAGTGTGTGAAACGTCACCACAAATATTCACAAATGAACAAACACAGACCCTATAATAGATGGCAGCACACGCGACAATGCACTGTCGCTGTGATAACTAAATAAAATATTGATAAAGACAAACACTTGAATTATCTAGATCGATACAAATAGCACGAGAGAGAAAAAAGACTGAAAAATTCATGAATACAACAATAATTTATTATGTGAGGAATTTTCATACCAGAAAGGTGCGACAATAGCAAACTCAGGGGCGGTGCCAGTTAACGATCTCAATGTGCGAGCTTTCGCAACGAAAATTGTTCGGTTACATTCATTTGATAAATAATATTGAAAAAAATCACTCAATACGTAACGTACCTACTCTAATTAACGCACGAAAATCCATACGGTTTTATTTTTAAAATACACACTTTCAAAGTGCAATTATGAGAGTGCAATTACAAGAAAGAAGGCTATAAATGTAAATGTTTTAAAATTGATCATTAATATTTAACATACCAAAATTGTAAATAATTTGAAATACGAATTAACAGCACTTTTTAAAGATCCTTTCTGCTGTTGTTTCCTTATAATTAGCTAATTATAACCTTTGCAGTGTTAAGTATTTGCAGGGAGCTATGAAAAGCTTCGCAGTACAGTGTTTGTAGAGTTAATTATATGCCTTGCAGTGTCTGCAAGGTTTTAGAGTTTTCCGGACTCATCTTATGTTCTTTCAGAGTTTTGCAACGGGCCGTTATTAGTCCCCATAAGCAGAACAGGTGGTGGTGGTGGGGAAGAACAGACCATTTTCGGATACAAAATTATTATAGCTTAAAATATATTTAAAGATAAAAATGACCTAAATTGATTAGTATATTTGATACATGTGTTAAAAATATGACTGGTATAAAAAATCGTTAATTGAAAACCCGGCAGATATTTCCCTCCGCCAGGCCATTATGACACTTCCACCGCACACTGTGTAAATATACATACAACGGAGCTGATAACATAATTTTCTTATCAGAAAAATTATTAATGCTGATAGAACCACACAACCAGGTGAACTCGATGATGAGCTCTTCGTTTCGAGACATCCAAGTTCTATTTAATAATATATGTTGTAATAATTTCAACACGAAATACGCAATTAAAATTATCAAAAAATATAGGTACCAACCACTGGATTTACAAAGGAATATAGCGGATGTGAAACATAGTTTCGTTGACACACCTATAAAATCATTCAACCCAAATTAGCATAGACTTTTGGTAAGCACAACCAGCATCCTCATGCAACATTTAATGCTCGTGAAATTCTACTGTAAAATTCTACGAATTTTGTAGAAGTAATAAGACGCTGAAATTATAATTCAAAACGATTGATTGGAGACGCTCTTAAAATTTTACGACAGCTGAAATAAAACATATCATACCGAAAAAAAATTACGAATATTTGAATAATATCGATCATAGAAGATGAAGAAAAGTAGAAATAAATAAAATATCGACTTACCGTCGCTGTCTGCAACGCTCTCGGGTGGAGTTGGATATGTATTGGATGTTTTACTTCCAGTCTCTTCATCTTTTCTTCGCATAGCCTAGATTTAAAAAAATAAAAGAATCTGTTAGAAGCTGCTAAACCTATAGTTAAAATCAATACACACAATGACATGAAAAAAATAAGCACATTTGCTAGTAAATAAAATACTTATTCGAATAAAAATCTACTGTCACAGAATCAAATCATGGATGATAATTATACAGGGGATGTTCGTTGCCACAAAATAAAATAAGGAGAAAAACTGATGTTTACATTTTTTTAAGACGATCCTGCTAAAATAGTCTGTAATCACAACAGTTAAGAATGAAGAACAAGCAAATTTTCGAGTCCATTGGTGATACAAAGCAAATTTTTAATAGCAAGCATAATGAAAGATATTAAATCAAAGCAAAAAATTAAACAAACCTTTGAAGAATATCGACTTATTTCGATATTTTCTATTTGAAATTTGACGAATTTAGATGTCTATTCACACGATTTACTTATTTACAATAGCAATTTTAATGCCACCTCGAATCCAATTAAAACTTTATTCTTTTTCCTCAGCTATTCCTTCCTGGTACCTTACCTTTTTACGTCATTGGATCTTAAAATACCTCCTTTTTAGTATGAAGAAATAGTGTAAGTGTGATTTAATATTTGTAATAAAAATAATAAACGAAAACATTTTCGTAGATTCGAGTAGAATAATCACAAAAAGTAAAGACTGACATTTAAACGTTCTACTTAAATTTTTCTCAAACGCGACTCCCATTCACCGGTATCGCTCTATGATGAGCATCGTCAGAATGGGACGATTCTGACGATGCTCATCATAGAGCGATAAATTGGGATGTCGATTGGGATAAATTGGATGGGAGTCACGTTTGCGAAAAATTTAAGTAGAACGTAAAATTAAATATAATTTTTTCATAGTTTTAATTGATTATGGAGTTCTACCGTGACAGTGTCTAATATTGAAAAAATAAGCAATAATAATACAGATTAAGAAGCAAAACCAATAACAATTATACAATTAGTACTTAACTACTGTAGTAAAATAACAATAAATTATTATATAGCATGCTTAGAACTCGGAAAAATAATGAATATAAGCACAAAGCGACAAACAGCAAATAAACATTCCTTAGTGTAATCTACACGTTGTTGAAGCTCAAAAGGGTTAGTTTTTTGTAAAAAAAGTAGCGAAAATAATTGGAAACGAACAATACAAAAATAATTAATATTCTAAGACCCGATTTTATGGTCAGTCCCTAAATAAGTTTGAAAAATTCGAATTTAATAAAACACTGCGTGATCTTTTTTTTATGACAAGGTTTGAATTTACATTTGTAAAAAAAAATCAAGGCAGTACCTATCCGCGGAAACTGTAAAACACTAATATATACATACTCGTGCACGCATTTTGTGTTGTGTAAATCTTTGATTGTATCTTATTTTCAATTGCATTTCGGACAGCTCATAGGGAATTTATTTTTTCAGATTTCACATTGAAATAAAACCGGCTTTGTGTACATAAAGAATTTAAATAAATATGTCAAAAGTTAACTTAATATTACCACACAATTGTGTTCCTATCTGTAATATGGGTTCATGAGGCAGACTTCTAACCAACTGAGACTATTACGATGAAAAAAATAGTAATTTCTAATACTTACTTATTTATTACATTGATTGCGTATATTTTTTCCTGTTCATTTAAATTTAAATATTCTCGAATACATGAAAAATAGTGGGAAAACGTTAAATTTTCATAGAATAATTGATATGTACGTTCATGAAAGAATATTTTGTAACGGATGTTCCCTGCTTAGAATCAAATTATGGGCCTCAAACGATAGAAAACGAATTGTGGGCTCACCGTAACATCGGGTCTGTGTATGTATATTGAAGCAATGTAATAATATTTACAAAATAATGCGGACGTAAAAACGACAAGGACACAAAGATGGAACATCACAACAAACACTGAATTGTCAAATGTAAAACAAAACAGGCACTGGCACAACCGTACAGTCTCTCGCGCTGACCTGGGCTAGAAGAGTTTCAACTTTCTCCTTGTCCATCAGCGAGGAGTGCACCCTTTTGTTTTTGAGATGGTGCGGTGTATCTCTTCTGTGTAGTCGACTCTTCGCGTTCGGATCGTTTTCGCTTTCGTCTAAGGTTCGTCTTCTCGTCTTTCTCCTCACCACCTGGTCGTCGTGATATTCCTCTTCCTCCCCGGGAGCCGGACCCGATATGAAGCCCACTCTCTTCTGTCCAGCGTAACCCTGATAATTCATTTTCGGCTGAGAATCGGAACACTGACAAATAGGTACATCGGCAAACCTAACATCTTATATAGAGAGTGATACAGAAGCTCTAACAAAACTACCAAAGTATCTTTAAAAAAAATAAAATGCTTGTGGTGCAGATATTATTGGTTAAAATAGCAAAATCATTGAAATTCTATCTGCTGATGTTACGCAGTGTTATCTGATTCTTGTTAAATGTGCTTTAAAAAGGCTACGAAATTCAAAAAATATTGTTACTATCGATTGACGCGATAAAGAATATTTACTCCACACCAAAAAACTGATCAAATGAAAGAAGGCGTATATTTTCCACCACCAAGGTAAGCTAACAAATACTTCGGCACTCCTCAATATATTCCAAACAGTTTTGAAGAAAAACTACGATGAAAGTTTGACACTTACCTCTTCCTGATCAGAATCGTCGTTTTGGTTTGATTCTGGATCTGACGCATCGTCGTTATCAAGATGTGCATTGTCATCAGCCTCTAACTCCGCAGTAGGTCCTTGAGTATCGACGTTTTTCTGTGATTGAGAAAATGGTATTGCTAATAATAGATTTAGCTACGAAATGACACAAGTACCCGTTTGCGGTTTTAGTTTTGTTAAAAATAACATTATCTTATCGCGAAACAGGAATGAAATTCAAATATACTAGGTATTTTTTTAATCAAACAAAAATGATTATGGTTCTACATACATATTTTCCTTATAATAGGACAACCGTTTCGGCTGACTAGGCCCTTATCAACTAGTTGATAAAGGCCTAGTCAGCCGAAACAAAATGATTATAGTATGGAAACAAAAATACCTAGTACAATGGACAATTTAAGAAATTCAAATATTTATTTTCTTTAGAAAAATCACATTAGCACAAAAACTGTTAAATGAGTTGAATAAACAATTTGAATGAGATTAACAAATGAAAGTTTTGAAAGAAAATTCAAAAGAACAAATAGTTTAGACACAATAGATGTATTAGATATTGCCACAACCTTAACTTTTAGTAGAAGAATATAGAGATAAGAGAATATGCTAAGGATTCTTATAGCGCCGTTTAATGATTAAATATCATTCCAAAGGATATTGACAAAATAAATGCCCCTACCTTATCGTTAGGCGAATCTCTGTCTTCTTCGACGTTGGGTTCCTTTGCTGGTTCTGGAATGGGCTGCGGTTGTGGTATTTGCTGCGACAACTGTTTGTCTGGTTGTTGGGGCTGCGCCTGCTGAGGGCTTTGGCCGTGACTCTGTCCTTGCGCCTGTCCGCTCGACGCAAAAAGCTTGTGAGCCTTGGCCTTCAGCTCCTTCGGATGGGGAGTGTTTTGCCGGACGAACGGTGTCTAGTCAACGAAAAAAAGAATTATTTATAAAGAGACGCACTTCAAACGACTGAGAAAAATGCACTTTCTACATATTATTTGAAAATAAAATATCATTCACAAAATATTGAAATATTTTTTTATCACACAGAGTAATATATTCATGGTTACCTTATTTTTTTGGTACAATTTAAAGCATTTAGATTTTTTTTTTTAAATAAACTAACAAATATATAAGTCATGATTTTCGATCGGGGATAGTTATTTTATTCCTTATTAACATTGATTTTATTTTAACCATTGCTTTAAAACTTAAGTTTATTAGATAAAAATAGAATTCCATCAATGAAATATTAAATTAACCAAAATTGAAAAAAAAAATGCTATTTACATTCTTGTACCGAAAACACATGTTTAACTCCAAGCACATCTTAAATATCATGCGAACGATTAAAACACTAATGAATGAAATGAAAAAGTACCATTGAACAGTATGAAAAAGAAAATACTTATATGAAATATTCACAACTGTGCAATGTTGACAACACCACAGATTGATACAAATAGAATCGTTGCAAACGGCGGTATCCACGTAAGAACGAGTGGACTGTGGCTATCACTCAACTCTCCATTACATATTTATTTTACACTTCTTACCCTAAAAAAGTTGACGATCCCTCAACACATGTTTATGAAGTCTATTTGATTGTGTACATTATTTACGCAAAAGTTAAAAAAATGATTTTGAAAGTTTTGATAGAAGAAATCATAGAGGAGAAATGGACTATGAAAACTAACCAGCTCTAAATTAATGCATTTTATACATCCACGATCCAGGACCCTACAGGCTAAGATAGCATATAATAAAAAATCTTCCACCAATATCGACCTAAGATTAACGAAAATCTTTGTCTGGAGTGTCTTGCTATATGGCTGTGAGACATGGACAGTAGGCCAGAGGGAAAAAGAACGCCTGTCTGCATTCGAGATGTGGTGCTACAGACGCATGTTGAAGATCCACTGGTCGGACCACATCCAAAATTGTAAGGTGCTGAGCAGAGCCGGGGAAACAAGGCAACTCCTAAAAAGAATCGCCCAACGACGATCCAACTGGATTGGCCATAACATGAGGCACCCGGGTCTGCTCATAACCATCGCGGAGGGAATGGTAGAGGGCAGCAACAATAGAGGCCGACCAAGAAAGAGCTACATGGACCAGGTGATCGACGACATGTGCTGTAGTAGCTTCGTGGAGATGTAGAGGCTGACAGAAGACAGGGCGGAGTGGAGTAGAAGAGAGGCACTCATAGCTGTTACAAACCAATCCCAGGATTGAAACTGATAAGAATACATATGTATACAATCAATATGAAATCAATCGGACATATAATTTGGACTGTAGAGATGATACAAAAAGGATGCGGTGTACGGACTATCTGGGTGTCAATTAGTATAAACGAATTTTGAGTGAAATCCAACAACATATCTTATGACAAATCAAATCACAATTCGCTCATTCTATACCCAGACCCGTTGTAAAATATGTAAAAAATACACTTTAAAATTGTGAATTCATAACTCTCTACAGTTCATTATTAGTTGAGAGTATAAAATATCTCGGAAGAACGACACATTCCACGTTGTCCAAAACCGTGACGGACAAGTAGTATAAAAATGATATATTTATTTTAATAATACAGTGATTTATGTACAATAAATATTGTCACTTTCCTATAGAGGAAAAATATCACGCGGGGAAATACCGGCTGCAACCTGCAGAAGCGTGACTGAAAATAGTCGCGTGTAAAATGTGTAGATTCGAGTAGGATAAAACGCAATGACAGTGATGAATGATAAATCATATAAATATGGAGATGACACTAATCTACAGAAAACCAGACTGGACGAAAGAATTGTCGAAACTTTCGAAAGAAAAATTGTTAACTCTACGCAGGATATATTTGGTCTCCCCAAGATGGGCAGATCTGAAGAAGATACAACGCTGAGCATTTGTGATCAGTACCGGGACGTCAATATAGTATGATGAATAATTGATTGGGCTATTTTCATCGCAGGAACGAACAAGAGTCAGCAAAAGATGGCATTTCCAACGACTCGGATGTATGTAGAATGTATTGTGACCAAAGTTGCGATGACTCGATGCCGAAAACTGGACAAGAGAATACGGAAGGTTCTTGGGAGAAAGCTAAGACCCACCCAGGGATGCTTACGATGTAGATGATGATAGGTAACTCGTCATGAGCAAATGCAAGACAGGGATTTTTATTTTATTTTATTCATTACACAATAACAATATATTAAGTCGTTTATCTGCAACCTTACAGTATTCACAATGTAGTTTGCAGAGTAACACAATAACAAATAAAAGGTCGTAAATTAATGATAAAAACAAGTAAAGAAGTAATAAAAAAATAACATTAAGGAAATGAAATAGTTAAGAAATTGATTATACAAAAACATTATATTCTTTTGGTCTTGCATTCACAGGTGTGGTCTTAGAATCGATCTTGTTTGCATTGTCAAAATAGGAGAGGTGTTCTAGAAGGTAAGAGAGAGCGAGTCAAAAAATATCCTAAAATGTCAAATTTTGACACAGATGCATAGAGAAATAAAGATTAAATAAAAAATGCAAATATAAATAAAGACGGCGATAACCATCACATCACAGATGCACTTGATAATAAATATGATTTGAGACCAGAAAAATTAAAAAAAAACAAGATACGAAACTCGTATGGTTTTTTTTAAACATTTATTTTTATAAGTCATAAATCTGAAGAGACACATCATAATATAAGTATGTACATGCAAAAATAAATAACATTATACGATAAAATTTCTCCACAACTTGCCAGGAACCCAATTGATCAGTGTTTCCTAAACCTATTTGCGCCATGCCCATTCTAAAATACTTAACATACTAATTACCAACATTCAAAACTACGTGAGTCCTACTTTGAGAATCACTGATACAGAGGAATTATTCCTATCATAAATCTCCATTAAGTGCATTGAGGTATAATGTCGTACATTAATATGAATACAATGAGATATGACGATGAATGGAATAGGAAAAAAATGTATGTAACGACGGGAACAATAAAATGGACGATAAATCAACGGATAGGAAAACGGTTTTTATTAAATAAATATCTATTAATAGTAATGACCACGAAGGTATGATATCCGATAGAAAGGTTGTCATTAATGACTGCTTAAATTGTGAACTTCACCTATCTGTCTGTACTGAAATTTTGCAATCGATTTTTAACTAACTTCCCGACCAGTCAGAGCCGTGAAACTATCAAAATTTGTGTATTCCCGATGATAATCCATTTTATAACTGCTCGATTCGTTTGATAAAGTTGAACAATTTTGTATTTCATACAAAGTTAACAAAGCTATGAGTTTCCGGCTGAGGGTTAATAAAATCTGAATTAAATTCGGTTGGATGAAACAGTAATATTTTAACATTGGAAACATGTAAAAACAGTAAAAATCATAATAAAACAAAAACATGATTAAACTGTCAACTAAATAAAAATTAATTATGCTAGTGAAAAATCGATTTCAAATTTAATATGTGAAGAAATCCTTTCCTAACACATAACACTTAAATATGTCTCCTTATCCTATCCTTGTCCACTCCCCTCTTCTGTCCATTCAGTTTTTTCTTTTCTCTTTTTTTTTAATGAATATGTCCTTGTTAAACAAGTACATATACATCTTAGTTTCGTTATTGTTTTTATTTTGTATGTATTTATATTTTCATTATATACTTTATTCATATAAATTGTTGGTGCGTATCATAAAAATAATTTTGCTTCACCTAATGAATATGGTTGGTTGGAAGATATTGCCATTTGGCAATAAGTCCGCCATTGTGCACATGTGCTCAAAAAGTTTTAAATAAATAAATAAAACAAGGAAAAGGGTGTCTTCATTTTTTAATGTACTTGTAATAGTTCAAAACTAGTCTTGAATCGTCCTAAAAATCGTTTTCAAATCAATACATAAATTTGTTTTTTGAGCACATTAATTTTGATAGATTAACTGGATCACCAAATGAAGATTACTTTACAATGATAAAAGTTCAATAAAAAACATATTTGAGTGAGAACCGTCATCGCAAGGGAAATCAGGGGCAAGTCTGGTTAACCGGCGAAATCAAAACCATCCATGTTTACCCATATAATGGATGACAATATCTTATGGATCTCTATACTATCTTCATACATTACAGAACTCCATTTGATAATTATATCCATGGCATGGGTAAACATGTATGGTTTTGATTTCGCCAGCGGACCAGACTTGCCCCCCAAATGCTAGAAAATTTCGATTACACTAATTCACGTATTTTAATAACTATAAATGTGTTGATTTAAGAACCACAAACTACAATTCAAAGACAATTTCAACTTGTCAAAAGGGTGTACATTCATTTATTCTGTATAGGTACCTTCTTTTTAGTTCCCGTAAACTCCATTGGAATAATTCGTGTTATTCGATTTAAAGAGAAAATTCAACATACTCTAACATCGTCCATTAAAACCACAACACTTTTAGTGGGATTAATCACTATACGCGTAGTAGAAAAAAATGTACTTTTGACTGTCAAAAAAGAACACATCTTCCCACACGTAAAACCACGTGGTAATTGGAAACTATAGGTACTGTTAAGACGGAAACAAGGTAACTAATTCATCGTCAGTTTTTAATTGTTTTATTTTTCATCCAATTAAAACTACGAAGCGGTCCAGGATTAAGGCGACACGAATCTTAACTAGTTCCCCAACAAAATCATTTACGTCGAAATTTGTGACGAAAAAATATGATTTCTGTTTGTTCTTGGGCGCGATGTGACCAGACTGGGAAAACACACAGAACTAGGTATACCTAGGGGATTTTAAGAGACCCGTATATCTTCGTATATTATTCTCTTGTGGATGCGTGTACCTACCTCTACCTAATTTTCTGTGGGTAGATCATTATATACAAAACAAATTTTTAGTTACAGTTATTGTTTAATTAAAAATGTTTTGACAATCAATCGAAAGTGAAATAAATTCACATAGGTCACAATTTATTCAATTGTATTCCTCAAACTCAACCTATTAGAAATCTGGAAAAATTGCAAGACAGGATTGCTGGAACGGAGATGGAAATACAAGCAATGTTTACGATTCCATAGAGTGCTTTTTAAAAGTTGTCATTAGGTATTAAACGGAAACAATTCTCGAACAACAAACGGGTTCTATGTCAAAAAAATGGAACTTTTGGATCTGGAGTCAGATAAATGACCCACGAAGGCCGACAACTAAAATGAGATTGTGTAACTTGGGTAAAAGGGGTCTAATGACGTTTTTAGAAATTCGTGGACAACTGAAAATATAAAAATCGCAAAAAATATATTCAGTCAGATAAATCATATTTTTATACGTTTAAGAGCATTGTTTTTCCGCTTAGTACTTACTTAATTGTAATTGGGAGACAGCATAAATACATTTATTCGTAAGTTCAATCAAAAGCTGATCATTATTCTAATGGATGATTGATGATAGAAAGAAATTAAGAGAAAGTTTTTAATTCTTCACAATTCCAAATTATAACCAAAACACGTTTTATCCAGCTTCTCAAAGAAAAAAAGTTTTTCGGTCACATTATAATCTACTGGATTAAAAATATTTTTTTATTTGTATTTTAGTTCTTCAATTCCCTCCGTTGCTGTGATCTTTCTGTACATTCCAATCGTCTTGTTTTCATTTGTCTGTTTTCTTTTTGAAAAGGTACATATTTTACTGTATCAAATTTATAGATTTGCGTTGCTTGGATGGTTTGAAAGAGACACGACACAAATCAATATAAATGATCCAAAAAAAATACTTGAAATTTTCTTTTCGTTTTTTTTTTAAGAAATTAAAGACACAGTCGAATAGGAACCACCCAATTGTAAGTCAAATTAATGTAGGTAATCAAATGAAGCAATTGAGAATGCGAGCAGTTGAAGAGGTCTACATGAATCATACGGATCCGTCGAGGTGATCTTACACAACATCAGTCGATTCAATCAAATTATTGTCATTTACTTTAATATCATTTGTCATGCAATACAAATGTCCACTCTTCATTGTCGGATGACTTGAGGCATTCATTGGCAACGCCGAGTCGAATGTGTTAAATTGTTTGTCTAAATATGGTTGTATCAAGGATAGTTCGAAAATCTTATTCGCTCTTTCGATAATCTAACGGAAGCAGATAAAAGAAGCCTTTATCTAGCAGTGGAGGGAAGAAGGTCAAGGTAGAAGATTAGATTTTATTTTTTCAAGCAGTGTCAGAACATATTATAAGTTTCCTGATTTAGTGCATCATTTACATGCTTTCTTTCGATCTCGAGTTATGTGCTAAACACCTCGAAAATTTTTCGCTTAAACAAAGTTTATTTTATCGGGATAAATGGCGTCTTTTTTTAGAAATATGTAGATGGATAATCTGCAGTAAATTCACTTCCATTCCATTTGGATTTTGAGCTAGCTGTTCTAGTAACTTTGGTACGGTTTATTCAAACAGCTTTGTTATTTTTTTTCTCTTCCATTACATTCGATTTTGAGCTAGCTGTTCTAGTAACTTTAGTACGGCTTATTCAAACAGCTTCGTTATTTTTTTTAATAAATAAAAAATATGTAGGTAGGTACCTACTTAAATCTCGCTTGATTTTAAACGAAAATATACATTACCTTTAATTATTTTTTTTTGCAGAGGGTTCTTCGTAATTAGGTATTCATTTAATAGTACAATTGAAAAATCCTTGAGTTATGGCATATGAAAGTTTTACTTTTAAATACAAAGCACAAGGTTTTTAATTTGATTTACCCAACCTCCTCCCATTCAAAAGTCAAGTAAATAAAATAAACAAGTATGTATAAAAATAAATCGTTGAATCAAGAATGAATACATTAATAAGATACATATAATATAGGGATGTTACGGAGCTTCGACTCCGACTCCGAAAGGAAAAACTTCCGATTGATTTTACACCTCCGACTCCGACTTCGGTTCCGATAATTTTGAATCGGAGGTTATAACGTAGATCGAAACGTAACGTGCGACCGCTAGGTCTCACACTCGGATTCCAATTATAAGTGGTGTATTTAGTATTTTTGACGTGATAAATTTATATAAATACTAAACAATGAAGCCAAAAACGAGTGTTATATGGAACTACTTTAGTAAAGTTGACGTTAATATGGCAAAGTGTAAAATTTGTGAGAAAACGTATTCAAGAAAAGGAGGTACAACAACTTCGTTAAAAGGTAATTTAAAATCTATGCATGCTACTGAATATGAAGAATGCATTAAACTAGATACTGAAAAAAAGGACCAGCCTTCGACTTCAACCCCTCTTCAAGAAGCCAAAAAACAAATCACTCTCAAAGACGTTTAGATAAGAAATCAAAAATGGGCTTCTTCTAATCCTAAATCAATTGAGATAGATAGTTTAATTTCTCAGATGATTGCTCTGCAGGGTCTTCCCTTAAATTTTGTGGAAGATATTTGATTTCGACGAACAATTAAATTCAAGATTTGGAGACCTTCCTTATAAAACTTCATCGCAATATCTACATATTTAGGATCCTCGCTACAAAACGAAAATTTTTAACCAAGTTAATAAAGAAAACATTGAGTCTAAATTGATGAGTTTGCTAGACAGCATAGATAACTCTATAAATCAAGCAGGAGGTAATAATATTGACGCTCCTGCAGAAAAACGGGCAAGGTTAGCATCGCCATTAGCAGATGTACCTAACAATAATGTCCAATCCATTTTATCAAATATATTGATGAGTAGCGATGATGAGGATGCTAACACCACAACCGATAGCCATCCTGTTGATAAATTTGATGTATGGAAGAGCTTATTTAATGAGTACAACAAAGAAAAACGGATTCCTATCTGTGACGATCCCTTACTATGGTGGAGAGTAAATTCAAAATATCACACATTGTACTCGATTGTTCGCCAATATTTATCGTGTCCACCAGGTTCAGTGGCAAGTGAGCAACTTTTTAGTGGTTCTGGTGTAATATATCATCCGCTGAGAAATAAGACTGGATGGAGATAAAGCTTCCAAGCTTATGTTTATTAAGTACAATTTACTACTTCTAGAGTCACTTAAATTGATTTAATATTTTAAATTATTTAGGTATATTTTTCTATTGTTGCATGTTATCTACGTATGTGTATTATCATTTATACCTGACCTGATTAAAAAGGCTGATTACTGAATTAGGTTTCTATTATTTCATTAGGCCTGCCCTTAAATTAACTTAACACATCTGTCTTCTACCTCACCTCCGCCTGCGACTCCGGCTCCGACTCCGATTTTAAACCTCCGGCTCCGACTCCGGTTCCAGTATACTCGCCTCCGTAACATCCCTAAATTATAATATATAAATACTATCATGCCATGTCCTTCACATGATAGACATAGGAAACTAAACTCCATAATTTTTTTTCTTGACAAACATCCATCACTTTGTTTGAATTCCTACACCGTCTAATTTGTACGGGTCTGTTATTCAAGTTTCTCACATACCCCTCTTTCAAGATATTATTAATTAGTCATTGCATTCATTTCTGAGGGTCGTATTACAGGAGTTATTAAAGAAAGTTATAATAAAAAGTTGAGATCCTGTAAGCAATAACTCCCGTGATACGACTCTAGGTCTATCCTTGCCTCACTATGTATGTTTCATAAATATGTAGGTATATTATTATGTCCTTCAGTTTTATTTTGCTCAATTTTCCACATAACCAAGAGATCTTAATGTGTTCACTTTATATTCCTTACTCTGTAGTTCACTTACATAATTTTTATGAATTCTCTAATCTCAATTGTATAGATCTCCGTTTTCTACCCTATTACCTATAAATTGTGCTTGTCCTACGTTTTCTGTCATATCCAAGACTTACTTACATGCGTCAAAGTTGATTAAATTATTAATTGAGAATGAAATTATATAAATATCATAGTAGAAAATATGAATACAAAAAAATAAAAAATAAAACATTTTCAGATATAGGTACTAATACTAGTAGTTTTAAATAACAATATATTATACAGACATACTAATAATAAAAACAAGTCTAATTAAATATATAGGTATGCATAATTGTACCAAAATGAAAATTTGAATACAGACCTATTTATTTAATAAGTCACAGCCTTTGATAAAAATGTAGACACAACATTAGATTTGGTGTAACATCTTACATTGTAAAATTGTGTAGGTACTAACGGTCGGTAAATAAAATATTCGTTATGGTACCGTTTAAAATATTCTATTGATCTGTCATTGTGACAAAACTATGCAGGACCAAACTTTGGAGATTGGCTAGTATCTTAAGACAGATGTGATTCAAAAATAAGTGTCTAAACAAACTAAGATTAATTGAATTAAATACTAAAAAAAGCAGTTCTACGTTACAACAGAAAAAAAATATAATATATACAACCAAAAATGAAATGTTACCATTGAATGTGAAAATAAAATAAAAAATACTAATATGATTTAATGCTGATATAATACAGTAAAAATAAAACACAATGAAAGGCAATGATTTCTTACAAATGACGTCTTTGGCATTAAAAATTTAAATAGCTTATACTTACTTTTTATTATTTCCACAATACAGTTTTAAGACATATATAACCATATTCTAAACTTAATAAGATTAAAAACAAATTGATTTATTTAAAATTTGATGTAATTAACACTTTTCGTTAGTGGAAGTACATTTTATAAATTTAATTACAAATATTTAAAATAACAAGGTTTTGATCCACAGGAACGAGTATAATGATATATGCTTAAGTGTTTTTGCTTGACGCAGCCATTATCCTCAGAAGCAATATCTAAAGCGCATAAACTTGTATCGTTTATAGGTACTCGTTTTTGTGGATTAAGTCTGTTGTTTTTAAACACATGTAATTAAATTTGTTTAATTTTTAATTTCATAAAGAGTTGTTTTTTATGAGATTAACCGAAGCACCTCTAATAAATTTTGTGTCTGTGATGCAATGGTATACACAGACGTTGTTTTTTGACAGGTGAAATTTGTGCAGCAATTCTTGTCCCATTTCATTTGAAGATCTCGTATCATGCAAATTTTGTTTCAATAAGCAAAAATACAACTAACGACAAAGCAATGGAGATTAATGAAAACATCTAGAGCCGTGATCACTTGGATGACAACATAAATGAATGAATGAATGACACGGAACTGTCTGGCCATACAACGATATAGGATTGTACCTCCGACAGGTTAGTAACAGGAGAATGCCTTTGAAGCGAAACTTTGTTTGGCGGGTTGTTGGTGAACAGTTTTCTCACGGCGGAGATGGGCCGGCCGAGTTCCAGAGAAGACAGGATGCCTCGGGGCTCACCGTCTGCCGACACCTTAAAACAGGGGCACACCACCCTCACCCGTCAAGCAACAACCAAATAACATAACCGCAAAGCTGTTAGTCAAATTAAAAATACACTGGAGGTAAATGGAAAATAATGATAACGTAACAATCACAACCACCATTTTCCCTAAGCCGTAGTCTTCTTAACCATTTTTTCAATCTGCAATATTGTATGCACATCTTCGGCACGTGAAATAATTAGTAAATAACAGATAACCAATGCTGCCACAGAATGGATTTGCCAATACCGATAATGGTAATAAATAAATCAATGATGTTGCCATTTTATAACTAACTAAATAAAAAAATTCAACTGAATTGTTTTGTCACTTAGTAAAAGCAGAATTTAGTTGTAAATCAAAGAGGAAAAATATATTAAGTTACTTGGATATTAAAGTTTGAGGGGTTGAACATATTGATTATATTTAAATAAAAATTTAAGGAAAAAAGTGATTTGATTTGTTGTTTGCATTATTATGGCTTAGAATATTGAAACAGAAACTGACTCGAAATTCTGGTATATAACGTGATAATATTTATATTCAGAATTTTCAATGTGGAAATGGGCAATGAAATTTTTTAAATCAATATTGTGGCACCATTAGTATAAATTGTATTTTTTTAACTCTCATTAATATAATTTTTTTATCACATCTTTTTCTTCAGTTGTCAATTTAACGTTGCAACTAATATTGTACATAATTTTGCTAAATCAATTATCAAGGCAAAAATTTATTTTTCAAATAAAATTAATTAAAAAAAACTTATACCATTAGCCGCGATGAAATCAAATGTAAAAAGCATAAAGATAGAAAATGTATTTAAGTACCTATAAATAATTTTATAGTAAATAGCCTTACTTTGAAAGGGGATAATATAAAAATATGTTTTTAAACAAATGGTTATGAATTTATAAAGAAAAATATTTATTTTGTATTATATTGTCCAACCTGATCAGCTTTTCAAAATAAAGCAAAACCTTGTTTTTTTTTTAAACGATAGCAATATTTTTTTAAAGAATAAATATGTCCTTTACATATACATTAGGCTGGGCTGTCCATGTATGAAGAATTTTATTTTTTATCATAATATCTTAGCGAAAGGGGTCTCGAAATTTGCGCATAAATATTTAGACTGTAACTGCATTTTTAATTTTCAGATTCAATAGTACTTTTGGCCCTCTACTAATACTTGAAACTGGCATCTTGTATGATGTTTTTAGAAAATTTATTTTGGATGTTTGAAATATCTTGATTTTTCATACTAAATGATATTCGTTTTACTGCGGGTAGAGAATTTTATTACTATCAACATACATCTGATCAAATTGACTATTACAGCGTGGCTGACAGGTCTCCCCAAATTAACCAACATTTACTCCCTTTCAAATCAACGGTTGGCGCAGCGACACACTACAACAACACATACTAATGCACTTAAAATGACATATTTATTATAATCACTGCATTTTACGTATTGAAACGAACATAAATAATTATTTTGATATGATTTAACTTGAGGCTGAAAAATAAAAAAAATCACTATTTTGAAAACTTTGACTTCTGGTAGAGGGCCAAAAGTAATAATGAATATTTTTTTATTATTTTTTATAATAACAGTATCCAAATAAGCAACATTTAAGACCCCTTTCATATGTGGATTCGAAAAAAAATTGTACGGCCCAGCCTAATACATTGGCTCGAAAAAGTCGATTGGCTCATGACAATAATTTACAGTTGACATTGATATTGTTACTGTTCATGTAAAATAATACTACTTTAGTTCTTGACACAAAGTCTAAATTTCTATTCCCGTTTTAATTTATTTTTTGTTAATAGTTTTTACTTGCTATAGTAATTCATTAAGGCAGGGTTCGAACCCATGTCACACACTGCCTATGACCCATTTAAATATTATTTATTGCCAGATATGTTGTTGTAGTCCACATCTTTTTTATGAATATAGATTATATCCATGTCTACCAAGAGTAGCATGCTTTAAAATAATAACAAGTTGCCACATATTGAAGGAGTAATATTATGTTCACCTAAAAAATCCAACCCTAATTTCCAATGACTTCATCATAGGGATGCATCCTCTTCTGTGGTTAATTTAAAATTTATTTTATCAGCAGATAATTTAAATCTCACATTCATAATCCCAAAATGTGAGGAATGAAATTTTTCATCAATAAATCAGGATACCTATTGATCTGAATATTCTTATTCTTTTTTTTTTTTTTGAGTATTATTGACAAACCAATAATAACATACACTTGCACATACATATTTGAAAACTCGTATTTTCACAATGTAACTATTTTTATGCATTACATAATCTAATAAATTGTACATAACAAATAATCTATGAATATATTGTATGTTTCAAAAATAATAATATAAAAAACAAAAATTTAAAAAATGTTTTTTGTAAGTGTGTAAAAAGTAGTATTTTGTTAAAAAATGTGCATATAAAGCAACAAAATAATTTTAAAACAAAAAAAATATTATGAAAAAATTCTGTAACCTGGTTTTCTTACAAAATCATCAATTTGTTAAAAATTTAAACAGCCCTTATTTTTATTTTATTTGGACCTATTATACAGTTAAAAACATTTCCCCCAAAATCCTGTTTAAATATGGCAGTAAGTACTTGTTAATTATAGGGACCTAGAGCAAGAAATATAAAAAGATAAGTCAATTCTAATTTTACAAACCCACCTCTTTCAAGAATTTACTCAAAGTACCCTTTATTATTTATTTTATTTTGATTTACCTTTTATCACACCATATTTATAATGACAACAATAAGTAGATTACTGCTGCCCAATTAGGAAATCCTGTTCTAGGGTTAGCAGTTTACAATTTTTGTTGACAATTATATGCAATTATGAAACAGGTGATTGTTCCCGTTCCACACTAAATAGGTACCTACACAATCTCAACTTTCTGCATTCACAATAATTACTTCAACAAACATATGGGCGAGGTTATGTTAACCCTTGAGGTGAGATTATCACAAAAACGGCGCTATACAAGTCATCCTAGTTCACTTATTATTTATTTATAATGAAACGGAGTAATATTCAACACAGTCCCAATAATTAACAATATGAAATATCTACAATATGGCTAAAAAACAATATGATTTGTTTTAAGTAAACCCATTATTTATTTGAAATAATTAATATCATATTTTTTACCGTTATTATATACTGCTCCCAATTAATTACTCCAATAAGGATATATATATATACCAACATGCTATGAACACATGCAAAAAAAACAAGATCTACAAAATAAATAAACAATTTATTTAAAAAATATACAAAATATAAAATAATAATAATATATAAACATATAAAAAGTTCACAACAATACTGTGCATAACAATTGACTTTACAAATTTGTTAATGAATTAAAACATTTAACAAGTACGTAAATATATTTTAACACCACATAAATTAAAAGCATTCCCAATAATAATAAATACTACAGAAAAAGCATAATGTGATAAAGATATATAAAACTGAATTCAGAGCAGAAAAAACCACCGACACCCGTGTGATAAATTAAAATAACATGAAAATAAAATAAAAAATCACATAAATATTTGTTGAAAATGTAAAAAATTGTAAAGATCATAAATATAATACATTCCTAATATGCCATCCATACTCAATCAATCTACTCTCAATCTTTGTACATATTATTTAAATCAAAATGTCAGATGGTCTTAAATAATTGTAATGTTTTATAATTATTTGGTTGCTATATAATGCACAACAGTAATTATTATCAAAATATAATAATAAAAGCGTTTTAATTGATCAATGATCAATATAAACACATATGGAGAAAATCACAACACTAAAATACACGAATATCATAAAATACTATGTAAAATATCACAATATATTTCATGTGTGGCATTAAAAATCATTTAAAAAAATATCACACAAATACTAAATAATAAATGGATCCAATAAGGTACTTTAAATAATTTCTATGATGTTATTTCTTTAGCGTTTGGCCGCATATATCACAACTACAAAACAGAGTAAAAATATAAAATTTGCCATTCTTAAGGTAAACTAATGTTACGCAGGGTTAAGTTTCCTGCTTGTCAAATATGAATGATGATGACAGTAGGCTTTTTTATTGCAGAAATTAATGATTAAAAATTTGTTATTCGACAATTATAAAAAAATAACTTTTTAACCAATACTGTGCAAAAGTTTACAAAAAACTAATTTTTATGTAAACATGAGATGTATAATATGCGTAGTAAATTGCTCCAACAGCTGTGTTAAACATGGAAAGTAAACTTATAAAATAGGTCAACTATACTTATCATCATGAATATATCAAAATATGGACTATACTTTATAAAAAAAAATAATAACTTAATTATTTATGTGTGTCATTTTATAAATAATAAATAAAAAACAATCAATAAAATGAAACTGTATAACTTTAACATTTAAAAAATCTGAAAATAATTAAAAAGTGAAAGTGATCAGTTTAAAACATCAAAAACTCTACTAAATGCCAAATATTCATCGTCACTTGTTGCAAAACGCCTCGTCATTTTATTGCATAGCCAATTAGAAGCGTCCCTAACTTTTTCCAATTGCCCCCTGAATCCGTAATAGCTCTGATGCCTATACAATTCGCTGTCTGAACCAGAACGCATACAAAATATGGTTTTGAGACCCTGACCGCATTGGGTCTGACAATCGTCGAAGCGACAACTGCAATTGCTAGTCCCTTCCGGTTTCCCGGAAGGATAATACTGGCGAGACTTGCACACAAACAAGGATTGCTTCTTCCGTTTACAGAAAGCACACATGTTACAGAGGATGTTAAAACATTGAGTTCCCGCCACCGTTAGCACTTTACTAGTCCTTTTGGTATATCTCACCTCTTTTCCTTCCGGCATGTCGTCTGTAAACTTGACCGAATGCGTCCGAGACGCTTCTCTTTCTTCCCAACCATCGGAATCTGATTCTGCCGTGTCGTTGAGACCCGATCTTCTCTTTTCTGTTGAAATAGATAAACAAGTATTAGCTAAAATACATGAATAATTAATAAATCAATCTCTTAAAAGAAAAACAGAATAAAAATAGTACAACGAGAAACAAGTGTCTTTAAAAGTAAAACTTTATTATTCTCTAGATTTTTAAAATTCTCCAAATAATTATTTCTTATTAATACTGTGGGCCGTATTTATAAACTATTTTCAGTACTAAAGACAATACTAAGCACGCTGAAATCTATAGATTTTGTAATGTTATGCCATGAAGGTATTAAATTGAGAAAACTCTTAGTACGTTTTGTTAATTCGGGCCATATAGTTACAGTTTGAAGCTAGCTCATCAAATATACTCAATAATATTTCTAATTATTTTAATTGCATGTGTGTACATGAACTGAAAAGATAATTATTCACAAATAGGAATATTTCACTACAGCGATCGTTATAAAAAAAATATTAAAATCTTCAAAATGTCACAATACACAATTTATTGTCGATAAAAGACCTTCAAAATAACAGGCTGTCAGTTATGGTAAATTACTCTAAGAGGCCATGACAATCGTTGACACAATAATAGCATAATTGTTTATATTATATTATAAAAATTACAATTTATATCCAACAAAAAGCCTAGTATTTGTGATGGATATTAAAAATTGGTTGATGTAAAAATCAAATCATTTTTAATATGTTATTTTTTTAATATATAATGCGTACATTTTAAAATAATTTATAAATTAAATCTACAATGTATAAACACAATAAAAGCAAAAAATTAACAAATCTATTTAACGAACAAATTGTGATTTCCAAATATCAAATTTTACTTTAGTCAAACACAAATATGAATCTAAATACATAATTGTAACTACATATCAAAATAATTTGTGATTTGGTTTAAAGAAATTAATATGCGACAACATGAAATATGTGAAATATTTCCAACATTACACTGGGATATTAAATACAGTAAGAAATAATATAATATGTTTAATGATTACAAAAAATGACGAAGAATTTATATACTTCAATTTGGAAGTGAAATAGATAATAATAATAATAATAATTTGTATAGCGCCGTTTAATGATTCAAGATCATTCCAAGGGCGCTGTTATTTAGATAGATATTATATTGCTCTACGAAACAAAACTGTTTTCAGTCCTTTAGAGAAAGTGCTCTTACTATTTGCACTGCGGACATCTAGAGGCAATTTATTCCACTTTATAGGACCAAAGCATCGATCATAGTAAGCCGCTTTATTGGCTCTGTCCAACTCCTTTAGGGAGTTGGTACTCTGTGATCCAGAAGACCTAAGTGTGAGATGCCTCCCAGAGAGATCTTTTCTCTGACACAGCTCTTGTATGTATTGTGGTGCTAGGTTATTTAAAGCATTAAACACCGTTAAGCAGATTTTGTAGTCAACTTGCTCTGGACACTTCAACCAATGCAATTCGTTAAGTAGTGGAGTTATGTGACATCGTTTTTCCGCTCCATAAATGAGCCATGCCGCTGCATTAAACACCATCTGTAATCTATCGAGCTGATACTTTGGCAATCCATCATAGATGCCATTACAGTAATCTAGCCGAGACACAACGAAAGCATTTATAAGTGTTTTTGTCTCATTTTTGGGCAGGCTTCGACGAATGTTTTTCAGTTGTCTTAGTTGGAAAAAGCATGAACTGACTGTTTTAGAGATTTGCAGGTCAAGAGACAACTTATTGTCTAAGTGTACACCCAAAAACTTGACACTTGCAGACGGCAAGAGTTTTTCTCCGTTGATGTTAATAGGAGTACTTTCAATGAGGTGCTGTCGCCGTGGTGAAGCTACCCACATAAACTCTGTTTTTGTTGGGTTTAATTTTAGCTTGTTATGAGACATCCACGTAGCGACTTTTTCGATGCACTCAGCAGTATCCACTTCCAGACGGTTTTTGTTCATGGGACTACAAAATTTGAATAACAAGCGGTCGTCAGCGTAAGCGAAAGAGTCAAATCCTTGATTTTGAATTATATTATCAAGTTGTTTTATGTATAAAATAAATAAAATTGGTCCGAGCACCGATCCCTGAGGCACTCCAAACTTTACAATTTCCGGTAAAGACGTATTATTATTTATCCTCACAGACTGGCATCTTCCTGAAATATATGAGGTCATCCATTTAAGAAAATTTCCACAAATTCCGTATTCGCGTTCCAAGAGTCGAAGGAGAATTTCGTGATCAACAATATCAAAAGCAGCACTCATGTCAAGAATTGACACTAGAGCAATATTCCCAGATTCAATTCCTGCAATAAGATCGGACAGTATTCTCATTAGTACAGTTTCAGTAGAGTGATTTTGTCTGTACGCTGATTGTTTTTTCGGAAACAGATCGTGTTCTTTTAAATACTGCGTCATTTGATTTACAACTGCTCTTTCAAGTAATTTTGAAAGCACTGGTAAATTGGAAATTGGCCTGTAGTTTCCAGCATCTTCCGGATCCAGATTTGACTTCTTTAAAATGGGTGTAATGATAGAAGTTTTTAGAATTTTTGGAACTCTCATTGTTTCGATCATCGAAAGATTAATTATTCTGGTTATAACAGGAGCCAATTCATTTACGCAGCTTTTCAAGAGCCATGTTGGAATAGGATCTAGTGTGCATTGCTTATTTTGACAGGCCATTATCATTTTTGATACTTCTTCCTCGGTTACTGCTTGGAGCATTTCATTTTTGCATATGTTCTTTGCAGTCCACTTTCAATAGATGTTTTATTTGAAGTGCTTACAGAATTGCGAATATTTTCTACTTTTTTGGAGAAAAAGTTAGCAAGATTTTGTGCATTTAGAGATGTTTTTAATGCTGAAATATCTTTTTCTCTCACCATATCCAGGTTTTGCCACAGCTTTTTTGGGTCGTCTTTATCAGATTCAATTTTATGTACCCAGTAGGAGGCCTTTTTGTTTTTGGTTATATCTCTATATCTTTTTTGCGAGGCGAGCCATTCTTGTCGGCTCAAAGGTGTTTTGAGTTTTTTATACCGTCTTTCGAGTTTTCTCATTTCCTTTTTACTCTCGCGACATTTAGAGTCAAACCATCTACTATCGTTGGGTCGCTTTCGGACTATTTTAGTTTTAGTGGGAGCAAAATCGTCAATTAAATAGATGTCTTTGAAAACATTATCCTTTAAAGTTTAATATAATTTTTGATCTACAAAAGAACTGATGTAGAATAGATAGGTCAATGTTCGAATCCTGCCTCGACCGATTTCGTTCACCTATAGCACAAGCATTTATTTGCTTATTTTAGGGAATGTAGGAAGAACGTACTTGTTTAACAAGGACATATTCATTTTTTTTGTAAAAAAAAAAACTACATTGAATCAGTATATTTAAGACACTGAATTTATTTCATCTTAATGAATAATGTTTGAGTTCCGTAGACTTTCAAAATTATAAAAAAATTATACCATTCTTAAAAAAATACCTCCACTCAAAAATCTTCAATGCTTGATAAGTACACCATTGAAGAAAATTGAAATAAAGTTTATGATATATTTTTAACAAATATTACCTTGAACACAGAAGCAATGTTTTTATTTCAATTTTTAAAAGCAATATTTCAAATAATACTAAAAATAACTAAATATGGGATGAAATTTCTACTACATACAAAAAATATATAATTACCAGCACCATTACATTGATAAAAATAAAACAATATAAATTAGAGCACTTATAGATGAGTAATCCTTCTATCATCAATTTGTAAAGATTTCAATATAGCCAGAAAATTAAATGTTATTTTGCAGAAAATTTCATTCAGGTATTTGAGAAGAAATATTTGAAAAAGAAAGTATTTTTTATAAACTATTTATTTAAATTTTAAGTATTTTAAGGTAATATTCTGAAGATTAATATTAATTCTATTAAAATTGATTTCTAAAGCGCTGTAGTTTATATCAAAATAGTTCATACCTAAACACAATATATAATTTTAAAAAATACACAAGACAACAAAAAAATAAGATGATGTAAGAAATATCCCAAAAAGCATGCACAACAAAATAATAATAAGAAGAGTGTTATGTATCCAATACTGGGTGATGGGTAAAATCTTACCTTCAATCTTGTCCAGGTCTTGGGAGCTAAATCTCTGGTCCGCTCTGTACAATCTTCCACTCCCACCGTGAGACGAGTGATCCAGTTCTGTTTTAGATTTGTGATGTGCGTCATGTACGTGTGTTTTAGTAAAATGTACAAAATGTACAACATTAATTTGATCTGATATACAAAACAATTTTTTCAATACCGCACATATACAACAATTTTTTATGTGCGTAAAAAACCTTTGAATAGCTTTTCACAATATTTTTGAAACATATAATACTTTTCTGTATAATTATAAGATAAAATAGACATTTTTTTACTACACAAATATGACAAATAATACAGGAATTGTTTCAAATATATTCGACAATTACAAGAAATAATCATGTATGAACTGTATTGAAAAATATAATTATTTACTAAGGTTTTTTGTTCATACTAACTACGTTAATAAACTTTAAAATTTTTTTTGTAATACTCTATAGTGCTTTGTATATCAAACCAAACTAATTAAATAAAAAGCAAGTGAAAGTGCATTTTTCAAAAACAAAAATATCAACATTTTATAGACACTGAAATGTGACATTAAAGTAATCTTATCAAAACATAATATCAATTTATGTAAGTAATTACATTATGAATGAATTATGTTTATATTACAAACACCCATATCACTCACTGATTCTATAATACAATGGTATGTAAATGAAACACATAATTTCATTATGTATCACGAAAATCAATGTAAAGTTGGTTGTGATTGGGTAAAATGAATATATATAATTTTAAAAATGGAAAGCTGTGAATGTACGAATATAAAAGTTGCGTACTGCAAACTGTTTGAAATTGGTTAATATCTTGGATAATAGATAGGTATTTGAAATGTAACTTTTAAACATATGTATGTATGTAAATGTTTTATTGAATATTTCTATGTATTGTTATAAGTATTCAAGCGGTTTATATTAAATAAAAAATAATATAATGTGCCACTAGTAAAAAAAAAATTTGAATAGTAAACAAATCATTTATAATGAACAGATTTCAGTATCTATAGACAGTATGTATTAGAAAAAAACAAAACATAAGCTATATTTGTAATGTATGTGTATGAAGATATAATATGACAGAAATGATTTTATGTTGAAAAGTCTAACCATGCAAAGTGAGGCATGTGTCAACTATACAAAAAAATAAAATGTATACTACAAATGAAAAAGTCTGAATTGTGAAGAATATGAACAGATAAATGGTGACAAAATACAGAATGGTAATAAAAATAGCTTGAAGCAATAGAAAATAAATAAATAATTTGCACACTCAATAATATATTGTATAGGTGGTATTTAGGAGTTTCATGGTTCAATTATTGTATAAACTTTAATGTCAAAGTGTACTCTGATGTGAAAGTATTGTGTAAATTGAACCTCAAACCAAGAATTTATCGTGTGTATCCCAGTATGTTCATATAACCATATTAATTGAAGATTTTATATGATGAAATAGACAAAACATATCCTGAGTTCAATAACAACATATCCAATCAATTAAATTCATCTAAAAGATATTTAAAACAGTAAAGCTAAAAAAATATTAGGCAATCGCAGGGATAGAAGATTCAAGAATTGTAATGAAAAAAAATCAATGAAACATTAAAAAAATAAATGCATAAAACCAATCTTTCATAAATTATTGAACTTAACATAAGTCTTTCAATATACTAATTATTATTGTAGTGGTCTATAAACAATATCTTTCTTTTTTACATCCCTTGTATATAAGTCTTAATTTCTAACACTGTCATAATAATCTAGTTGCATATTATTTAGCAATGAATTTCATTTTAATTACCACTAGAAATAAACTAAAGATTCAAAAGCTCAAAAAAATGAAAGATTTTAAAAGTAAATATAATTTATCGTTATATTCAAAGTGAATTACCTACTGAATTTCACACTTTTATTGCCTGTTTAAATAATTCTTAAATAAAATGTAATTATATACAAAATTTTGTACAAATAATAAAACTTATGTTACTGTGAACTGTGTATAGTTTTGTGCGTGTGTATTGAGGTGAAAGAATTGAAGTGTTTTGACGACACTATGTGCGTAACAGCATTGCTTATTAAAATGAACGCTGAAGCTAGAAGACAGCGACAATCTTGGTAAAGCACAAAAAAAAACTACACACGAGGATCAAAAAAGATATTGAAAAAATATATCATCAAATAATGTCCCTAATAGTTGACCTATGCTCTGTCAGAGCAGCAACATGCAATTGAACAGGTGCAAATAGATGGGCAGCAGTCATCATTATTGTATGTGTATAACTAAAGGCTATAAATGGAACAAAACAACAAAAAAAAAACAAAAAGATACATTGTTTAGTTTTTTATGTTTTTTTTTTCAAAATTCATTAATTTGCTTCTCTGGCGCTCAACAGTTATTAAACATGACTGGAATTAAACTATTTGGAAGAATGTTTTCTTGAAAATAATACGTTTGTCATCTATTGAGATGACATACGTATTATTTTCAAGAAAAATTTATTTTCAAGGCAGCTACATTATGCAACTATAATGTAGCTGCCTTCACATTGTGAATTACAGACGTCACCACTAGATGGCATGAAAGGTATTTTTTCGGTTATGTCATATGAATTACATACTGATCTGCAAAATGATTAAATAATTCTCAAAAAATTATAAAGAACAATACATCCCCACAATTTGATGAAATATATTTTCAATATCTGTAAAATATAAGGTCATTTAAAATAAAAAATTAGAAGGTTTAAGAGTGTGTATGTACCTGGTTGTTTAGTATATTCTAACTGAGGTAGGAGGAAACATGTGAGCACATTCTCTCCAGTCAACATATCTCTGTCGGTCTGGAATGTGAGCATCGGTTGGGCTTGATTGTCCGACAGCCAGACAGCCTTCAAGTTCAGGTTTACCAATGAATAAGGCAGATACTCTAACCTGAAAATTACTCATTCATGTTAACACAACATAGATTGATTGAATAACAAAGTCAGCATGAAATAAATTATCTTTGTGTGCATAAAAATTCATGCTGGTAAGTTTATTCCCTGTTTGCAAATTCTCCAAGACAACTAAAAATAAGCGATACAAAAAAACAGCATCAAAAAATGACAAATAAGTTAAAATAGTATATCTGAATTTAGTTATTCTGACGATATACCTCATACAAAAATTGTCAATAAACACAATGAATTACCAATACAACCAAAATTAAATATATTTTGTTTTATAATGAACGCCCCAGAAAGGGATGGCATGACCATGTGAATGATATTTTGAAAGAAGGAAATATAAGAAGCTTGAATAATCGACGAGCACATATCAGACGATGCATGGATGTAAAGGAAGCTAGGAATGTATGCAAAAATAGAGGAATATGGCGCTCGGTTCTCTCTGCTTACCCCGTAAGGGATATGGCGTGATGGTATGTATGTATGTTATAATTAACAAAAATAAATTAATTTAAAACAAGCAAGTTATCAAAACAAAAACGAATATCTTGAGGAAAATTATTGATATGAATCAGAATAAGATCCTCGCTATTTTTTTTATTTTAAAAAGAGAGTCAAATATGTATACAAATTGCATTTAAAATTATTTCATACTGTTTTGTATACTCATACATAGTATAAGTATACAAAACAGTAAGATGTTTATGAAAACAAGGCAATATTAAAAGAAAATTAATTGAGTATTATTGTAATGATAATCAATTGTACATACATACATACCATTACAATATATCCCTTACGAGGTAAGCAGAGAGAACTAGGCGCCACACTCCTCTACTTTTGCACACATTCCTAGCTTCCTTTACATCCATGCATCGTCTCATACATGCTAGTAGATTTTTCAAGCATCTTATATTTCCTTCTTTCAAAATATCATTCACATGGTCATGCCATCTCTTTCTGGGGTGGCCCCTGCTATTCACTCCATCTCTTACACCCATGTATATTTTTTTGGTCAGTCGTTCATTCTTTCAATATGCCCAAACCACCTCAAGACATTTACTTTCATTTTACTTTTAATATACTTCTTTATCTTGCATTCACTCCATATGAAGATAAATAAAATATTATATAGAATTTAAAATAACCTTTCATGTGTTTTTTTACTGTATTAACCATGAAGGTATAACATTATTTGTGATATAGGCGCTTATCTCTAATTGTACGTTCCTAAACTGATCTTTGATTAAATAGAATATGCTTCTCGGGTAACTAACAGGTATTAACATATCAAATAATTTTTTTTTTTTAAAAAATGAATATGTCCTTGTTAAACAAGATGTATATGTACATATACATCTTCCTACGTTCCCTAAAATAAGCAAATAAATGCTTGTGCTATAGGTGAACGAAATTGGTCGAGGCAGGATTCGAACTCACGACCACTAAATTACTAACCCAGCGCCCTACCACCTCTGCCACCGACCCATCTAAATTATTTAACAAGCACCCAATAACTAGTTGTCATATTCTGGAGACTGACGATATTAATCGTCTCACAGATCCAGACTGAAAATATAATTAAAAACTGTTTCTCGAACCGAACCTGGGACCCTTGGATCAGCAGTCAGATACCTAACCGACTGAGCCACGAAGGCCGACGATTAATTGTAAAAAGCAGTTCTGGAGCACCAATCCCTATAATTTGCATGTTGGGTTTAACACTATGTTTTATTAGACTTTAGATTGTATTTCATTGGAGCCAACTGTGACTTAAAGCAACATTTACATGGTGTTTACGAGCATACACACCATTAGTTTTTATAGGGAAACGGGATTCTGCTGCAATACAAGTTTGCTATGAGTATTTTTGAAGATGTAGTTAATATTATAGAAATATTCAGAGACACAATTTGTACAAACCTATTTCCACTGACATCTAAAACGTGTAGTGAAGAGCAATTGCCTAATTCCTTGGGTAAGACTGTCAACTTGTTATCCCTCAAGCTGAGCACTCCCAGGAGGCCTAGTTTTCCTATCTCTGGCGGTACATCGCTCAGGGAATTTCTATCTACGTTCAAGTTGGTCAGTTTGCTCATGTTTCCTATACTAGCCGGTAATTCCATCAAAAAGTTTTCAGTCAGTATCAGCTCCTGCATATTTTCACACCTGAAATTTAATACAACATAATTAATGACAATGAAAAATAGATTTTGAAATAACATTAATTCAATTTCAAATGTAAGACGTGACAATGCTCTTTTATGACGATATAACATCAGTGACAGACATAATAAATATAAAGATTTTTAACTAAATTTTTTAACTTTGTTTACACCACGTGATAATCGAATTTGCGACCGGTTTCGGAACTAACCGTTCCCTCCTCAGACAGAATTTCAACTAAACGCAGAATGTAACTGTGTGCTTAAAAGAAGGCTATGTATTTGGATATTGGTGGGAGGTCATTAGGGGCGGTATCTTGTGTAGAATGGTTTTGATTGGTAAGATTGATAGAAAGGGGAAACATATTTAAAAGCGGGCTGTAAGTTAAATTTATTTGATTATTTATTATATTTCTTTTTGAATTAATTGCTTTTTTAATTTCAAGTGACTATAAATTATCTAAGCGTAAACCTACTTTATTAATGTTTAGAACTTTTGTACCTGATTGAATAATAAATTGGTGGTCATTTAGTATTTATAGTAAAGATTTAGTATTATAAAGATTTTTAGTGAACATGAATGAAAATAGGTTTATTTTTCTAATTAATTTTATATTATTTCGTATTGCTTCTCGGATAGCTAACAGGTAGGTATATATTAATTTAACATGCAACCAATAACTATTTGCCAAGTTCTGGAGACTAGTAATATTTATCATCTCACAGATTCAGACTAAAAACATAATTAAAAACTGTGTCAAACCCAAGAGCTGTCGCTCAGGAGTTAGATAATATCTAAGCAACTGATCCACAAAGGCCATCAAATGATATATTATTATTTATTTATCAAATGATTTTATTGTTTATGATTCTGAATTGTGTTTTTTTAAATGATAACATTAATCATTTTATTTTCTTAACTTAATCGTTCATTGTGTTCGATTAATCGATCTCTTGCAATAATATTTTACTGCTTGTTTCATAACTTACAAGTATATACTTAAAGAAGACAATATCAAACACAGACCTGGAGTCCCCATGGCAACATGTAAACTCCGGGTCAGTGAGAAAATGATTGCTTGTGCTGACCAGAGGTGGTCTGAGGAAAGCACATGTTCCATTGCCAAACAAACATGGCCAAAATATGATCTCAGAAGAACCTGAGAAATACTCTCGTTCAGAAGAGACTCACTTGCCAGAGTCATATCAGTATTAACGGGACGCTGAGTTATAGGAAAGCATGCCAGAAGGCTAGGGCTGGAGGCATACGATTACTGCAGTGCATACCAAGACGAGGAGGAGGAGGAGGAGACGGTGGTCCACTTCCTCTGTCACTGTCCTGCTCTCTCTAGAATTAGGAGAAGCTCCTTGGGAAGTTTCTTCTGTGATGATTTAATTGATATCGGAGACATTATGACATTCATTAGCCACTCAGGCTGGTTCAAGGGGGATGAGTGGGTGGGAGGACAGACCCATTGTGGTATCACAAAGGGCCAATTGGCCTAAGTGTGTTCTCCTTAAGAACTGCCACCCACAAAAAAAAATACTTAAAGAAGAAATTGAAAAAATATTCTTACATTCCAATATTAAAATTAAGTGTATGTAGCCTATTTTGGTCCAGCTTAAGTATGGTCAGATTGGTCAAGTCGCACATTCCATCGGGCAGTGTCTCTAGGAGGTTCTGTGACAGATGTAGATCGGTGAGCGAAGTCAGACCACCTATTTCTTCCGGGAGTTTTTCAAGCCTGAAATAGTCAATTGCACATATTATTTGAAAGAAAATTTATTTTTATCAAGGAATACACGTAACTGAATAAAGAGAAATAAACAAGATACTACCCAAAATTTTGAGTTAAATTTATAAGAAAACACTTTCAAAAACCCTTAAAAATGTATCGAAATTGTAAACAAATGTGAATTTTTTATCATTCAGCTGACATCAGTCAAATGATTTATCAAACTGAAGGATTTAAAAGATAATTCAAAATTAATATAATTAAAGACTACAGGATGAAAACCTAATAATATTAACTTTGTATTGTATCTTGGGCAACCAACAAGTATTCTGTCAAATATTGATTTGACAAGCACCCAATAACAAGTTGTCATATTCTCTGAAGACTCGTGATATTTACATTCCACAGATCCGTACTGTAAACACAATTAAAAAACTTTGTCTCCACCGAGAATCGAACCTAGGACCTTTGGTTCAGGAGTCAGATATCAAACCATTTGACCCAAAAAGGCCGACAATTGTTGTGATCTGTTTGCATCCGTCAATAGATCATAACAATAAACACAGATAATATTTTTGATATGAAATTTTATTCAGTTTACAGAATTGTAAGTAATAAATATAAATATTAATTTAACAGGCATTTAACGCAGGGTGCAAGGAAGAGTTTATATTATTATTATTATTAATGACTGTAATGACTAAAGTCACAGCGATATAACTGACACACCGCTAGAATTTAACACCCGAACCTGTGAATCAGATGTCAGATGTCCAACCAATTGAATCACAGGATATTCAAATAAAATTTAATTAAAACAACAAGGGTAGAAAATGTAATTCAAATAAAGCCTGTACTAAATTGTATTATGACAATGTTAACTGGAATCCTTCTCCCAGAGGTGGGTGATGTGTGTCAGTTCGAAAGCCTCTGATGTCACAATTATTATTAAGGAAGGAAACTATACTAATGCTTGAACAAAACTAATCTTTATAAAGACATTTCATCTTATTTTAGGATACTACAGTTATTTTACGATTACCTTTTTGGATACCAATTTTATTCATTTAATAAAATCAAGCATGGGAATGTTAATAAAATAACAATAATTAATAATTTAATAAAACATGTAAATAAAATGACCAAAAATGACTCCAAAATGCATAATATTATTAAAATGTGTGCTAAAACAGTCATTGGCCAGACATTTTGCCCCAAAGACCACTGTTTTTTTATCTGTGTAAACTGAAATGCACTTTCTTTAAATTACATTATCCTTAACTTATCAACTAGAACATGTTCAGGTCAAATTTCTGAATAACGAATACCGAAGTATCAAAATTTTCAGTATAACATATATGTATATAATATAACAAAAAAACAACAAAAAAAAACAAACATCCAACAAAAATTGGTTGTCTGTTTACTTAAGATGATGTATTTTTATTTTTGTATTATTTGTATGTAAATGTTTTTTTTAACTGTAAAATAAATAAATATATAATTTATCCCCAATAAACTTTCATACAATATGTACTAAACCAAAATTCACTGTAGCGAAGCCGTTCTCAGAAGAACTAAATTTTTGAATGATGTTTCAATTTTATGCAAACTCAGTCTGTTTTTTTAACACTAGGCGGTGCAGTACGTACATATCTATTAGATACTGCGTAGGTAATATATGGTTTATAAGTGCTAGTCTTTGTTTGTTTGAGTACACATCCTTACCTATCTTTGGTGTTTCTAAATTTTGTTTTTATTGTGTGAAAATGGACAAAAACATAGTAAAAAAACTAACATTCATTATAGCAAATTTTCAGTATAACGAAACATTTTATGTGGTCCTGTGAACTTTTCGTGTATTGAGTTTATGATAGCTGACACAGCGCTGCTTACTTTGACCATTTTTTGTAAAATGAAATTCACAAAAAAAAAGTGTTGAAGTTAAAAGATGAAAAATGATAGAATACTTGAAGATCCACAGATGATGTAACACCAATATGATTTTTGATGGTATAATTGCTCTCTCTAAGATATAAATAAAATTATATAAATATTTCTTACTTATTTTCAGAAACATCGAGGCAGACGAGTGAACTGAGATGACCAATTTCAGGTGGAAGGGATTGCAGTTGGTTGTGGTCCAGCCAAAGCTCCTGGAGGGCAGGAAGAGAGCCAATGTGTCCTGGCTGAAAATATATAAAAAAGTTAATAAGGATAATCGTAACCGAATTATTCAATGGTATAAGAAATCTGTACATGTCATGAAAGATGTACAAAACAATATATACATATAATACTACCTAATATTAAAAATAAACATAAGTGATTCTCCATTTATGTATCAAAAACAAAATACTTTGATTTGAGTTATGATGACATTTTTCGTAAAGATAATTTATGCATCTGTAACTTGCCAACTGATAAACCATTCTGTATAGGATGAAATGTTTCAATGGAAAGGTACTCAAAATCATTAGTGCGATATATTTTTTTAATAAATTCTATGGAGAATCAAAATATTTCTATCTCGCTCTTTCATATTCAAAATCTCTCTCCGCACCATGCTTGTGAACATACATACATTTCATTTAATATTGTGATTACCTGTAGGTACCTACCTTAAGTGTGGTGGAAAACGGCGGGAAACATAGGAAGACAAGTTTCTAACTATATTGTATTCGCTATATTAACACCTTTCATGTACCTGTGTAGGGAAGTTTACATAGTTGACAATCTGGCCAAAAATATTTCGCTACACCATAAATTTATGGAGATTTACTTTTATAAATTAATTTAAAACTCATTTTATTGTTTTTGGGTGTGTGTCAAAAAAACAACTTTAATTATTACATTGTGACAAATTCTACAGAATTTATTTATCAAACTTAGGTTGGGTTGTTTCAACAAAAGTATCAGTAAAAGTATAGTTAAAATACTTTGATTTCATAAAATTGTTCAAAATTGTGCCGTAGGACGGTATTAGATTTCAATGAAACAACCTAAATTTTATATTTTCAAAGTATTTTAACTATATTTTTACTTTAATCTTTGTTCCAGAAACACAACCTTAGCATTTTCTATACATGTTATTATATCTGGCAAAGTTTAGTTTCTTACACTGACAATACTAAAAAAATCTTACCAACACAAAAACACAAAAGTAGTTATTATAGTGAACGCAAAACTCATGATATAACAAAACTACAGGCAAAGACCACAATCAGTAATTTGCATATCAGACATCCCTACAGCCAAGAATTTTATAGTATGCCATATATATACAATAACATGACGTAATTCATAGCATGTATATACACTCTCTACATTCATGATACCAGTTAATAAATTGCTTTAAAGTTGTGAAATCGAAACCCTTCGCAATAATTATGGGAGAGTAGACGATAAAATGACATCTAAGCATATATGAAATATGAAGAGAGTTGAATACAAAATTTGTTTTACAGTGTTTAATGTTTTAAACAATTTAGGACCACAATACATTCAAGAGCTCTAGGAGGCATCACACACCAAGTTTGTCTGGATTACAGAGTCAACAAAGCGGCTTACTATGACCGATGCTTTGATGTGAGCGGTCCGATTAAGTGGGATATACTGCCTCCAGATGTCTGCGGTGCTCAAAGCAAGAGTATTTGCACTAAAGGACTGAAAACAGCTATGTTTCATAGAGCAGCACATAACTAAACTATCAGCACCCTTTTTTTTTTTTTTTTTAACATGTCTACGTAGGGGACGCCAGCTATTAGGATTTGGGTCCATTTTACTCTTCCGAAGAAGCGCACTACGTAGCGTTGGGAGGGGTTTGCAATCTAGAAATGAGTTTATTATTTCGGATTTTAAAAAGACCCGGGTTGTACGAAGATGGAAACACAGAATTCGGAAGATCGTTCCACAGTCGGGCTGCTGTATTAATAAAGGAGTTGAATGCTGTATTAATAAAGGACCCTTGGAATGATTTTGAATCAACGGCGTTATATCAAATCCCCTATTATTATTATCTGATTAAGTTACAATTACTTATGTTGCTATTCTTATCTTTTATATTTGTTTAAAAAAATATTATTGTACGTTGCCCATTTTTTCAAATAAATTAAAAAAAAAAAAAAAAAATTATGAAGAACAGTTTCCAGCACACTCACCAGTTCTTCGATCTCATTGTCTCCCAAGTCTAACCTCTCCAACTTGGTGAGGTTCTTCAGGGATTCCGGCAATGACTTGATCAGATTCTCTCTCAGCTCCAGTGACTGCAGAGACACCAAACTGCAACAATACATTTTTAAATATTAACATTAAAGAAATAAAAAATTCATAACAACAGATATGAGAATAATTCTGGGTAGTGGAGAAATTTATGGAAAAATTTAGTTTTCAACAATATTTGCTTCTCTAGGCTGAAAATTGCCATTTGACAATTATCAACTTAACTAACCATTTGCTCAAAGTGGCAAGTTTATTATTATCATAAAACAATCATGATTAAATTATAAAGAATTTTAATTACTGACTTCTCAAAACATAGTATAGCAGTGAGGTTCACCCCCCATTCTGAATGTCATGCCTTTTTAGGTGAGACAAGACTGGTTTATGGGTATACAAGAATGTGTCGTGCTTCCATTTATAAGGCGATGTACACCCGCACACCCGTCGCTGGTTACCTCGCATCAAGCCTCGCATTGTGGAATTAGCTGGGACGGTATATGTAGATATGCTATAGCATTTGCATGGTATATAAATATAAAATTGTATTGTTATCGCAAAACAACTTGAGCAAGCCATGTGGGTGGGCAGAGCGCAAATTTGTGTCTTTTTGCTTGATTAGTATATGTGCCCCCCTCCTCGGCGAAATGGCTCAAGAAGTTTGACGAAAACTATATTGTATTGTTTCTCGGCCAACTAACAGGTACAAACTAATAACAAGTTTCTTACAGATCCAGACTGAAAACACACATTTTCAAAACTGTGTCTCTCCACCGAGAATCGAGCCCGGAACCTTTGACTGAGGAGTCAGAAATCTAACCAACTGAGCCGAAAATTATTCTACCTATGTTTATGGTTGGTAAATTATTCACGAAGGTAAGAAAATATTAAAAATAATGTGACGAAATAATACATCAAATTACCTACAGTCATCAATCATTATATATACTTTTCTTTTGTACTGGATAGGTACTATTTAATTGAAATTACAATTAAATTCTTCAAAGAATGAAGAAACCGCTGAAGAGCAAAGGTTCGTATTTTGACCATTTAAAAAATAAAAAAAGGGAATATTTTTTCTCAAAACTCAACTCATACAAAGGTTGAAGGTAGGGCTTGCCTAACTCACCTTATTAAAATATCATGAAAACTGACTATAAAATATGAAATCAAATTTTACAAATAATGAATATGTGTATATGAAAAGATAGAAAACTAAAAATACATATTTACTTGTAACTTTGTTTAAATAACATTTTCGCTTCACTTTAAGCCTGATGAGGAAGCATTTACCTCCAAAATCGGCAGTTATAAGAAAATAAATCAATTTGACTACAAAACAATTAAAAAAATCCACTACTCCTTTAATCAATCCTTATTTTATTTGATTGTAAGGATTGGTACGTATGACGCTCGGTTCTCTCTGCCTACTCCGATAGGTACATAGCGTGTCGGTATACAAGAATGTTTTGTTCAGATATTTTCAATTATTTAATGTTAACACGAACATAAGCGCGTCGCCAACTATAGTTTGAACACCCCTGGTTCATAACAAATAATATGTACCGTACAAATTGTAACTGTACTAAAATCTATTAATATTTCACATTTAAATGAATTGTTTCAATAATGAAATGTTACAAACTTCATATGGTTCTGATAAATGACAATGCATGCGAACAGATCTTATTATTACTGATTATTTTATCAAAAACCTTACAAAAAAATAAAAAACAATAATCCAACTATCGATTCGTTCAAGAGAATGAAATTCTTTTGAAGGAAAAGGCAGTTTAAATTCAAAACGCGTGTATGAAGGAATTGTATGCAGGGTCTACTTTTTTCACGGCTTTTTCAACTTTGAAGTCAAAAAACACCACTTTAGAGGCTTCGCAGCATATATGTTCCATATACGGATTTACTCAGAATACGGAGTAGAAAATTTCGTGTGTCTGTGTATCCCCCCCCCCCTTATAACTTTTGATCCGCTCAATTTACAGAGCCCAAAATTTCAGAATATATAAACAGTTATAGTCCTACAAAACTTTTATACTCAGAATTTGGAATTTTTTTTTCAGTCAGGGGTTATCAACTTTTGAATTTTCGGTTTATTTTTTCATATATCTCAGAAACCATAAAAGCTAGAACGCTGAAAATTGGTATAAACATAGACATATACAAAATCTCAAATTTGTTTTTCAAAAAAATTCCAGGGTTTCTCAAACATTTTTTATTAAGAAAAATATTTTTTTTATTATAAATTTATGAGTTTAACTGCCTATATTTCCATTTTTTTAAATAACGAAAAAAGCCGAAACACCCCAACTAGATAATGTATTTTTCCATAAAAAATATTAATATTGTAGAAGAAAATTTCAATTTTTTTAACAATTTTTATAAAAATTAAATTTAGTGACGACATCGCTTCATACAATTTGTATGGCAGTCGCCTATACACAATATGTAGGAAGACTTAATAGTTTGATACTTAAATCTCCAAACATACATACCTACATACCATCATGCTGTTTACATATTCTGCGTAGAAAAAAAGGACTGACCTCCATCCTGTCCTATCTTGACATATATACCTACATGTGTTGTATAGAAAATAAAATATCCTAAAATATTCAATGATTTGGATTTATGAGTTTATAGTTTGGTACTTATTCTTCAACTATACATATTTATTTATTTATTTATTTAAACACTTTATTGTACATTACTTAATAGCTAGTACAAATGGCGGACTTATTGCCTAATGGCAATTTCTTCCAGACAACCATCTGTGACAGTTATGAGACAAAATGGTACATGTACAAAAAAGAAAATATATATAAAACCATAAACATATTACATTTAAACACAATAAAGTAAGAAGAATATAAATATGTACATCAATGAAAATTAAACAAATCATAGATAAGACCTGTTACAACACTATGGGAGGGAAGGGAAAAAAAGGAGAGGAGATATGACTAACTACAAGAATAGGGAAATAAATGGGAAGTATGTAGGTTAAGAAATGGAAAGTATGAGCGCGCGTTTTAATCTAGTTTTGAAGGTACCTAACGTTGGTGCAGTTCTAATGTCAAGGGCCAAGTTGTTCCATAACCGGGCAGCATGGACAGCAAATGATGATGAATAGAAAGCCGTGGCATGTGACGGGATGGCGAGGGTTCTCTCTTCTCTAGATCGAAGCGGGAGTCCATGAGAGGCCAGAGGTTGAAATCTTTCGGTAAGATATGATGGAGCATACTATCGCTATCGACAGTTGGATCTCATGTGTTATATGCAACTAGTGATAAAATATTAACCATAGCATGTTAAATGCTTAAGCAATTATTTGTTATAGCAATATTCGTATCACCCAAAACATTAGTTAGTTATTGATCAAACAACATCTTATCATCTGATATAAAAAATATTCCCGATAATATGCAGCACTATGAAAAGCCAGTCACAATAAACAGCGTATCTCTATTTTTACTCCTCACTAACCCTAGGGATAAAGTGGGGAGTTATGATTTCGCAATTTTTAAGGGTATTTTTTTATTGCAGATTATCAACTAGTATCATGCTGAGATTGTATTCTGAAAGTTTCATCACAATATCTGTGTGTGTGTGTGCTATATGCCACAACCCACTCGTTTTTATTATAGCATGAATATTTCTTATTTTGTTATAGCAAGTACCTATACAAGGGCAGAATAAAGAAAAATATGTGATATCAAAGAATTGACAGATAGCGGGGACTAAAGCGCACTTTACACTAACGAGGTTTTTCAACGCGGTGGGAAAAAAAATAGAACGCGTTCTATTTTTCAACGCGTTTTGTATCGTTTTACGTAAAACGAATCTGTAAAATTATTCGTTGCCGACGAGTCAACATGGCTGCCGTTTGTGCTGTGTTAACATTGACGTTCGCGGTATCTTTTGTTTATTTGGCATCTCTCGACCAGAGAGCCATGCTTAAAAAAAAAGTGAAGGTCCAAAAAAAATTAAATGCCGGGTAGTCAAACGAAGAAAACGAGAGAAAGATGTTGAACGAAACGTGGAATAAGCGCAAAATTAAATGTTGCAATTTTTCACATAAATGGCATATTCAATTTTTCGTAATTGCAATAATAGAGGTCGCAAATAATGGAGAAAATAATACTCGTATAAAGTGATGTTTGGAGTAACCTCTATTTTGGATTCCGTTTTAAGCGTTGAAAACCGGACCGCTTAAAACTGCGTCTGTGTAAAGTGGGCTCAAGAGGATGGTATTAGAGTTTTTCGTATTGCCCTGGATGAAAAACGGGATAAATATAATATTTAAAATAAATATGATTATTTGACAAACTTTAAATATCTCAATTGAGACGAAGCGAGAATACACATTCAATAGGAGAACCGGGAAACCAGGCAACTACAGGGCTTATCAAAAATATTATTGACTCCCGACAGTGACTAAAATGCAATGTTTGCGTATATATACATACATACCATCACGCAGTTTCCCTATTTGGGGTTGGCAGAGAGAACCGAACGCCATACTTTTCTATCTTGACATACATGATTTGCCTCATAAATGCTCTCCAATTATTGTGACTTCATATATCGCCACCTCTTTCTCGGCCGGCCGCTACTTCTCATTCCACTCGATTCAGCCTTGTACCAATACTTTCTTTGTCAGGTTGTACAGAAATATTCGATTTTAAATACAATTACTATAAGATTTCGACATTTATTTCAAAACTGGTTTTGATTAATTGACTGTTTGTCCGAATTGGGCCAAATATTCTGCTGACGATGTTTCCTTATTAAACGATATCGATTTGGCAATTTATAAAAGCGAATTACTTATTTTCGATTGATAATCAATCAATCAATCACAAGAAACAAGACCAATTACATTAAATTTGATGGATAATAATGGTTGAATAATAAACGAAATTGAACTTGTTATCGAAGTAATCATCAAACTCCACCGATATAAGCCCAAACCGCGTTGATTTTAATCAGAGAAATACGAGATTCTGAATCTGAAAACAGACTTCACAAGAAATTGGTATTTGTTTGATGAAAGAAAAAGCAGTTGAGCTTCGAAAACGTACGAAGTATACAACCAAAATTGGTGGTTTAAAACTAATTTATTCTTTTGAGACGTTGAAGAAGACCAGACTCCGATGGTTTAGCCATATCGATAGACTGAACATTATTCACATAGTTAAGCTGACTTTAAATATCCCCTCACAAGCTATATCTAGAGGGCGTCTGCAAAAAATTGAAGGAGGGTTGCAGAGATGGCTAAGCACGGGGAGATTGTGTACCAGAAGAATAGACTCCAGATGAACTGTGAAGAGTAAAAGAAGAAGAGAGATAAATAACTCCTTAGTCATGTAAGAACATGTATAAATCCAAGTCATTTATATACACAGAAAGTTGCAGATACCTACTGTGTCAGGCGTTCATCGTTCATTCTCTCTGGATGTCCCAACCATCGTAAAGCATTCACCTTCATTCTGTTCACAATATTTTTTTCAATTTTAAATTCTCCTCTAATAAATTCCTCATCCTATTAAAAGTAAAGGTACAAGGCTGATAATAATGGAGAAGTGTAGGAAGCGGCCGAAAAAGAATTGCCATGATCATATAAATGAGATTTTGAAAGATGGGAATATACGAAGTCAGAATAATAGGAGAGCATTTATGACGTGATGTATGAATGTAAATGAGGCAAAACATGTATGTAAAACATAGATGGGTGGTGTCAGAGCGGTTACCGCGCTGGATTAGTAATTCAGTTCGAACCCTGCCATGGCCGATTTCTTTCATCTATTATAGCACAAGCATTTATGCTTAATTTAGAGGATGTATGAGGATGTATATTTACTTGTTATAATGACATATTCATTCTTGAAAAAAAATATGTAAAGATAGAACAGTCAAGCGTTCGGTTCTCTTTGCCTACCCCAAAAAGGGAAACGGCGTGATGGTATGGTAAGGTGTAGATAAATCAACAATATTTTTGATTAACTTCTAGTTCATGTGCGGATTATAACGGTTCAATATGATTGGTCGGTAAATTGTCAAGATATTTGCAGAAAACTACACCTAACTCCCTAGCACGTTGGGTGAATTCCACGTCTTACAGTAAAAATGTGACGCCACATTCAACATATGTATGTTACATTCCACGATACAATAGGTATTTACATTAAATGACAAATATGCCAACATCAAATACATAATACAGGTAATTAGAGGTGACACTTGTGAGTTAAAATAGTTGCCACATTTGGACAAAAACAAAAAATATGACGCCACTAGAGGCGAGGTATGTAATTAAAAGCAATTCAAATTAACTGGGGGGAATTTATTATAATGACACGGTAAATTATTATGATTTTCTCTTGAAACCGACGGTAGAAAAAGAAAAATGCTACAAAACCGGTTAATTTATTATAAGTAACAAAAGGCTAAAAATGAAATACAATGAAATAAATTTTTCGTATGTGCCTACCTACACCACTCTTGTAAAAATAAATTAAAACTATGAACGTAATCATTACGGAGCAATCAATGTATGCAAGTATGTACAATACCCCGTATTCAGTAACTATTGTAACTAAAATAGGAACATACTAAAATTGTAGATTTTAGATTTACGGTCTTATTTCAGCGTTATAAAATATCAACTTTGACTAAATGGAAAAGGAACGTACCGATATTGGCCGGAACGTTCTTAAAAAGTTACTGAATTAGATGAAAATTTCATATTTTTCATAATTATTCATGATATGTCTGATTCAGTAACTTTTTAAGAACGTTCCGGCCAAAATAGGTACGTTCCTATTCCATTTAGTCCATGTTGATGTTTTATAACGCTGAAATAAGACCGTAAATCTAAAATCTACAGTTTTAGAACGTTCCTCATTTACTTCCAATAGTTACTGAATACGGGGTATTATGCACAGAAATGTAAATTTGCACTAAGTGTAAATTTGTTTTCAAAAATAATAAATGGTCTAATCGTTATTATTCACACTCTATTATTCCGCAAAACGCGTTTCGTTAAAGGCATTTTCGTTGTAAAAGACTAAAAATATAAAAGTTGTAGAAAAATTATCGGACACATCAATCTGCTGTGAACTCAATCATAATGTGATTTTGAGACCGTGATATTATCAATTCTAGATCTAAAGTACGTTCAGTAAAGCTCTGGAATAGTCTAAAGTAGGTACATTCAGTAAAGCTCTGGAATAGTCTAAAGTAGGTACATTCAGTAAAGCTCTGTAATAGTCTTAGGTGAAACGGTCGTTCTTTTAATAGGAATAAAATTCGTAGAACTCTTAATCTCTTTTGATTTACTGATCTATACTGTAAACCCGATAGTGAATGGGAAAACACAACTGATTAAAAAAGCGAAAACGATAAAAAACATTAATATTTAGACAAAATGTTTTGATTCAATATAATATACTATTTTTTTAATTATTTGTCCTCAATTTTAAAGTTTTACTTTGATAAAATATTTATTAGCATTTTACATGCCTGTAACTAGGAAATATCTTAATATGAGAAGGTATATAACTGCAAAGAATTTTTTCATTTGCATAATTTATGTGTGATTCCTCGTTATATTAACAGTATTTTTATTTCTAGGTGTTTAAACGGGAACAAACCGTAAAAATAATAAAATACAAGATAAGATAGAGTGAATAATGGAAAATCATACGAAAACATTTGAATACATTTTAAAATAAAAAGTAAATTTTAAAACGTTATCAAACTATTGCAACATTTCAGTGCGACATTGGTACTTTAATTGTCTAACCGTACATTGAGATACTTTGTACCGTGAAAAAACGGGTTCAAGTAAAGTGCAAATAATATGTCACGTTTCTGTTCTCAAGATACAAAAAAAAATATGTAACGGAGAGTTTATGAAAAATGCAATCTTTAAAATAACAAGCTAAACACAAACATACGTACATATAGCGCCTACAATGATAAATTTAACTCAAACTATTTTATATAAAAGATATATTACAAATATAAAAAAATACTTGGTATTTGTTCTATTGAAATTTATTTGATCATTGACAAGTTTCGATAATCAAATACATTTAATTGATGATGAAATTTCATTCAAAATTAAAACTAAAATAAAGGAATAGCTCTTAGTATCAGGCAGATACTATGCAGATGAGTTTTTTCACCCATAGCTTTCGACCCCATAATTTATTTTGCTTCCAATATAGTAGTCAAATTTTTTTATATTATTTTTTTGTAAATGTTTTTTTTTTTTTTTTCATTTTCATTGTTATTTGTAATATTGTCACATTTTATATACGATTGATGTTGGAATCAACTAATACAGTGTCACTGTCTCGAGATGCATTGTTGTTGTGATATTATCACTTTTTATATACGATTGATGTTGGCATCAAGTTATACAGTGTCACTGTCTCGAGATGCATTGTTGTTGTGATATTATCACTTTTTATATACGATTGATGTTGGCATCAAGTAATACAGTGTCACTGTCTCGAGATGCATTGTTGTTGTGATATTATCACTTATTATATACGATTGATGTTGGCATCAAGTAATACAGTGTCACTGTCTCGAGATGCATTGTTGTTGTGATATTATCACTTATTATATACGATTGATGTTGGCATCAAGTAATACAGTGTCACTGTCTCGAGATGCATTGTTGTTGTGATATTATCACTTATTATATACGATTGATGTTGGCATCAAGTAATACAGTGTCACTGTCTCGAGATGCATTGTTGTTGTGATATTATCACTTATTATATACGATTGATGTTGGCATCAAGTAATACAGTGTCACTGTCTCGAGATGCATTGTTGTTGTGATATTATCACTTATTATATACGATTGATGTTGGCATCAAGTAATACAGTGTCACTGTCTCGAGATGCATTGTTGTTGTGATATTATCACTTATTATATACGATTGATGTTGGCATCAAGTAATACAGTGTCACTGTCTCGAGATGCATTGTTGTTGTGATATTATCACTTATTATATACGATTGATGTTGGCATCAAGTAATACAGTGTCACTGTCTCGAGATGCATTGTTGTTGTGATATTATCACTTATTATATACGATTGATGTTGGCATCAAGTAATACAGTGTCACTGTCTCGAGATGCATTGTTGTTGTGATATTATCACTTATTATATACGATTGATGTTGGCATCAAGTAATACAGTGTCACTGTCTCGAGATGCATTGTTGTTGTGATATTATCACTTATTATATACGATTGATGTTGGCATCAAGTAATACAGTGTCACTGTCTCGAGATGCATTGTTGTTGTGATATTATCACTTATTATATACGATTGATGTTGGAATCAACTAATACAGTGTCACTGTCTCAAGACGCATTGACCCCGGCACAGGTTTTTTGTGCCTAGTGGGGCATTGCGGATACAATAATTATTGTAATGTCATCAGTGTATGTAATAAATAAAATAAATATACAACAAAAATTAAAAAAAATTGTATTTGTTCTATTGAAATTTATTTTATTATTTACTTTCCGTGTCCAGACCCTATATGCGCCCTCTCCAATATCTTGCAGCTGTCACAGCCTTGTCGTTTGCAGCCAGGAGGTCCTCCTCATTGCAAGGCTCCCTCATGAGTGGGCACATTTATTTTATTATTGACTCGATTCGATAGTCAAATAAATTTCATTGATGATCATACATATTCACCATTATTGAAACCGATGAGTAAGACCAATACCTATGTAGATAGGTATTGTTTAGACAGACATATACCATACTTTGTTGTTATATTATTCAATTTAAGCTATTTATAATTATAACTATAAAATTAATATCTTTCAAATTTTACTGCTGTCATTTTCTTTTGTTACAGAGCTAATGGACGGCAGGCGACTACAACCAGTGACCCAACTAATTTCATTGTATTAAAACAGAGATTTGTATAGATTCCATTTTTATACACCTGACATTTAAATTTTGTATATTATCACTAGTCTAAGTCTTGTAGAGTATTATATTGACGATGTTCCTAGCACGAAACGCGTCAAAAATTAAATAAATTTCAATAGAACAAATACCAAGTATGTTTAAATGTTTGTGATATATCTACATACTAAGGAGTTCTATAAAGAATTGTCGATCCACAAACTAAACTTAGTATTTTGTAAACTTGTGAATATACATATTTTTTCATTTTTTGTTACTGCTACAATATGCCATATTACCAACTGATTGTAAGGTTGTTGTTTGGCAGAAATTTCTTATTTTATTCGAGGCCACTAAAACTGTGATTTCAACGGAAACTGAAGCCGGGGCCCGCACCCAGAAGTTACATGATCGACTAATTGTACCACGAAGGTCGACGACATATAAATTAAGGTACCTTTTAATTTTATCCAAGATCGACGCTATTAAAAGTGGGCACACAATGGCTTCCCTTAAAACAACAAAATAAATTCATTGTTCAAAAAGCTGAGAGATTAATTATGAAGTTCTCGACATAACAATTCAGAGATAAACGCTCTTCGTATTGTCAGTACTATCATAATGAACATTATAAGGTTGAACCCAAACAAATCCCGTAATTTTACAATGTAAAAGTAACTGTTATTTAGAGGATATTAAAATAACGTTTGGCATATTGACCTGGCGAAAGTCACTTCTTCTTTTTTCCTCATGACTGAGGATGAGAATGCAGTACCTCCATGTAGGATGGTCATGCAGGGCAGATCGATAGGCTTTCGTAATTGAAGATCCCGTTACATACTTGTTAAAAGAAGGATCATGGCTGCTAATAGATGCTTCTACGCCCTACAAAAGCAGCTAAGGTCAAAACTGGTTAGGAGAAACAGAAAGCTCCTTCTGTATAAAACACTTATCAAGCCAGTCCTCACGTATGCTTCCGAAAGCTGAGTTATGACCAAACATACTGAAGGATCCATAGCGGCTTTTGAGAGTAGGATCCTCCGAACGATCTTCGGGCCAATAAAAGAGAATAATGGTTGGCGTCGTCGATACAACAGGGAACTATACGAGACCTATGAAGAGCCCGATGTGATCAGTTCCATCAAGATAGGGCGATAAATATGGGCTGGTCACATAATCCGAACGGACGACGACAACCTCACAAAACGCCTCACACTTTCTGTGTCACAAGGTCGAAGGAGACCAGGAAAACCAAGGACTCGATGGATGGACAGTGTCGATGCCGATGCTTCCACAATAGATATTAGAAACTGGAGAACGAAGGTAACGGATAGACGGGAATGGAGGAGACTCTTGGATTCAGCCAAGGCCCACCCAGGGCTGTCGAGCTTATGATGATGATGATATAACAGACTTGACAAGATCGGTCCATCGGTTCGGTGAGCGACTTTAGGATCTTCCACTCTCCACGCTTCACATAACGATGAGCTTTTCAGGGTTATCGATCCAATCTGACGTGTCCAAAATATTGAACGTTACACAGTAAATAGATTAGCGACAGGCGTTCCCTTATCTGTTAATTCATTCAAGATGGATACATTGGTTCTGTCAGTCCAAGGTATTTTATTCGAATATTTTTTTAATTGCATATACGCAAACATTGGATTTTTTTCCCTGTCAAGTCAAATGATATATTTTTTTTGACAAACTTTTTAACATCTCAATAGAGACGAAGAAAAATATTCGATTTACATACACATTTGTACAAGTAGGTAAACAAGCAAAAAATGAAATAATATTTCTGGCGCAGTTCAGGGGTGACATCTGTGCGAGAACACCATCACCTAATTTATAAAACTGTTTCTTTCATTGTTTACAAATAAACCAATTTCTCAATAGATGGCGTTACAAAAAAGGTTTCTTCGTTACTTTATAGATGGCAATAGTAATAATGTCCTATTTTCAGGTGATCTGTTACATATTATTCAAATATATAGAACTTTCAAAAATTCCATTGATAAGGGAACTCAATAAGAAGGCATAATTGGTGAACGTTGCGCAAGCGTATAAAGTGATCACGTAGACCAGCCGATGACAGGTCGTAAACCCTGTAGGTGCCTTTAGTTCCTGGTTCTTCTATAATATTTCAACTTCGTCTGTATTGAGATGATAAAAAAATTGACAAAAAAAAATATATTTTATTCGGATCAGTTCATTTTTACTGAAATTGATTTTTGTCGAATCAATAAATTCATCATTAAGATCTTAATTTGAAGCTTGAATAATAGCGTGGTTTTCGTGGTTGATAGCCCAATAATTTTTTAAAAAAGAAAATTTGATACAAAACTTAATATTATAAGATAAACGTGATCGCATTTTTAGAAATAGGAAAACCACAAACAGACACGACAGAAGCGCACAAACAGGTACCACTGTATAAGGAATAAATAATCTGTAATCAGAGATTAGAGAGAAATGAGGAAAAGCTCGGAGTATTAGGCACTTAAATCCTTCGCAGGATTCTCTGCCTTCAAAGTTGATGAATAATTTATTCAAAATTTAAACGTGCATATTACGTTGAGATCCCACTGAATAATTAAAAACTTATAAACGGGTAAAGTAATACTATCAAGAGATTTATCCCAGAAAATGAATCTTAAGGAGGAGACTGCTGCCGACGTACCTATTTTTCAATTTGATATACCATCATAATTTCTTATCAAATAGTTTTGAAAAAATAATTTAGATAGTTTGGGAATTAATAAAGAAAAATATAAAAAATATATCTTTACTTTTTGATAATGTTCTGTATAAATTCTTGTAGAAAAATAATGGCAAACCCCGATTTTCAACGTTTATCTTATATTTTTAATAAAATTTAAGGCGTAGTTCAACATATTTATTTTTAAATTAAAGAAGACAAAAATATCTAGAATAATATGATGCGACGTTGCATTAATGCTTCAGGTTAAGTAAATAAACCTAAAAAACATTTATTTTCCATTCAGCGCCATTGTGAAACAAAAGTTTTTTTGGTTTATTTACTTAACCTGATGCATTAATGCAACGTTATATCGTATTTTTCCAGATATTGTGACCTTCTTTAATTTATAAAAAATATAATGCTCTATACCTTACAGTTTTTTAGAAATTTAAGATAAATGTCAAAAGTCGGGGTAAAATTATTATTTTCCTACAAGAATATATACAGAACACAATTAAAAAGTTAAGGTATATTTTTATTTATTAATATCCAAACTAACTAGGTTATTTTTTTTCAAAATGATTCATTTTGTAGTAATGATGCAAATTCAAATTGAAAAAATAGGTACGTTGGCAGCAACCACCCTCTTAATAATTATTATTAAAATACGCGAATAACCTTCGCTGTTTAAAATACGTTGATCGCAGTATTTAGAAAAGAGTCAAACAAGTTCATCATCATCAACATGTTAGCCCTGTCTCATCTATTACTGGAAACCCCATGAAACAGACACTATCCTGAGCAGACCGTAAACGACAACTAAAAATGATCCAAAAAATACCAATGTCATTTTTTATCAAACACGTAAGTGTTAAACTAGTCACGCCTCATCAACGCTACCATACACACTGTCTAGTCGACGTACATTTCAACCACGTGTCCACACGTGCCGATAGACTTAAAATGGGTTAAGCCCGTTGCCTAACTGATGGTTCATACGGTGTTTACTTGAATATCGCATTCGTTACATTGCATATTACATCATATTATTTATTATCATTATACAGGCGAGTAATCGTATGGACGGACGCTCATCTGTCGGTAATCACAGATTCCACATACATAATTCAATTCACAGACAATGAACATGGGAAAATAGTCAGATCGTTTCGCTCCGATATAGACACACCGTACTTGCTTAATTTAACCTACGTTCACACGTTATTGCGCGAGTAATAATAAATGTGGCGCGAGTAGTTTATTGGTCTGAAGGCGCGAGTAATTTGGTCTTGCAACTTTTACAAAAGAATATTTTTTATTTTTTCTCTTCAAATTCAGTAAAAACAATAAAATAGGACGAAAACCAAAAATTCATTGTATAATTTCGATAGTACGTAGTTAATTGCTTACTTTTTAATTAAAAATAAGTATATATATTTTTGAGACTTTTTTTGTTGTTGCAAATGCTGGTCTTGGTACTGCACTCCCTGTTCTTGATCTTGCAGCGACACTAAAAAATAATTGTTTTTGTAATTTTCGCAAGCGCATAAAGTGATCACGTAAACCAGCCGATGACAGGTCGTAAGCCCTGTAGGTGCCTTAATTTCCCGGTTCTTCTACAGTAAATATTCCAACTTCGTCTCTATTGAGATAATTATAAATCTGTTAAATGTTTTTGTAATATTTTTACATCCAGATGACCATATTTATAAGAATGTGTCACGAAGTGATCGAATGAACCTCACGCGAGCTGATATCGCACAAAGTGGCTGATGTTTAGCAGAAAAAGATTTTTTTAAATGAATTTGTCCTTGTTTAACAAGTACATATACATCTTCCAACATTCCTTAAATTAAGCATATATGCTTGTGCTATAAGTGAACAAAATCGGTCAAGGCAGGATTCGAACTTGCGACGATTGGATTATTAGCCCAGTGCGCTAACCGCTATGCCATCGACCCACCTAAAATAATATAGGTAGATTCTTAATCTTTTTACTAATAGTGACAATTCTAAATTCATTTTGCATTCTAGACAAAAATGGATACATGGGAAAGTGAACTATTCTTTAAAATTCATTTAAATTTTTTGACATATGTAACGTATGAAGCGAATCTCGCGCGAGTAGGTGTCATGCGAATATGTAACACTTGTGCAGCGCTACACAAAATCAATCCGTAATATTGCGAAGCGTAATTAAGTGATACAAATACACAATCATATAATTATTCTTTAATGTATAACATTCCGCAACAGAGATACGACAAAAATACTAAATTATTTCTTTATTCACAAAACGATGACTAACACGGAAAAATAAAACGATTAACAGAGAAAGAAAATCACTAGAGAATAGATATGAAGAAAAAATGGTATTTATTTATTTAAACACTTTATTGTACATTACTTAATAGCTAGTACAAATGGCGGACTTATTGCCTACTGGCAATTTCTTCCAGACAACCATCTGTGACAGTTATGAGACAAAATGGTACATGTACAAAAAAGAAAATATATATAAAACCATAAACATATTACATTTAAACACAATAAAGTAAGAAGAAAATAAATATGTACATCAATGAAAATTAAACAAATCATAGATAAGACCTGTTACAACACTATGGGAGGGAAGGGAAAAAAAGGAGAGGAGATATGACTAACTACAAGAATAGGGAAATAAATGGGAAGTATGTAGGTTAAGAAATGGAAAGTATGAGCGCGCGTTTTAATCTAGTTTTGAAGGTACCTAACGTTGGTGCAGTTCTAATGTCAAGGGCCAAGTTGTTCCATAACCGGGCAGCATGGACAGTAAATGATGATGAATAGAAAGCCGTGGCATGTGATGGGATGGCGAGGGTTCTCTCTTCTCTAGATCGAAGCGGGAGTCCATGAGAGGCCAGAGGTTGAAATCTTTCGGTAAGATATGATGGAGCATTAGGGTTGTTCAAAATGTTAAACAGAAGACAAAGAGTGTGTTGATCTCGGCGCAGACGGATAGGAAGCCATTTGAGTTCCTTGCGAAAAAATGATATGTGATCGTATTTGCGAAGATTATATATGAAACGTATGCAGACGTTTTGTAATCGATCTAATTTGTTTAGAAGTTCCTGAGTAAGATCCAAATAGCAAATATCTGCATAATCGAGAATGGGGAGAAGGAGAGTTTGTGCGAGCTTTATTTTGATGTTGGTAGGAAGAAATTTTTGAAGTTTTTTGATGGAATGAATACTATAGAAAAGTTTTCTGCTGACTTCACTGACTTGTTCAGTCCAGGAAAGATGTTGATTGAAGAGAACTCCTAGATTTTTCACTGTTTTGGATATGGGTATTGCTGTGCCATTGAGTACAGGAAGGGGAATAGTGTTTGAGGTAAGTTTAGCCAGAAGTTTTGTACTCCCTATGATAATGGCGTGAGATTTGATAGGGTTAAGAAGAATACCATTTTCAGTGGCCCATTTGCTTATGTAGTCGAGATCAGAATTCACAGTTAGTATGGCATTATTTATGTCATTAGCTAAAAAATCTGTGTAAAGTTGAAGATCATCAGCATAGATATGATAGGAGCACCGAAGGCCTCTCACAATTGGATTGATGAATATTGAGAAGAGTAGAGGAGAGAGAATACCGCCTTGAGGAACTCCGGTTTCCAAACTAATCCAGTCGGACATTTGTTCGGAAGATATTCTGCAACGTTGTTTACGACCACGAAGATAGCTCGAGAACCAGTCGACAACGGATGAGGAGATATTAAGAAATTTCATGCGGGCTAGTAGTATGTCAAAGTCGACAGAGTTAAAGGCGCTGCTAAAGTCCAGAAGTGAAAGTAAAGTTAGTTTGGACTCATCCATTGCCTTCCTTATGTCATCTGTGACTTTGACTAAGATAGTGGTTGTACTATGGCCGGCACGAAAACCAGACTGTTTCGGATGTTGCAGTGAATTTGAAAGTACAAAAGAGTTGAGTTGGTTATGAACAATTTTTTCAATTACCTTTGAAAGAATAGGGAGGATTGAAATTGGTCGAAAGTCTTTTGCAGTTGTTGGATTAGCTATCTTTGGAAGAGGAGTAACAAATGCCTTTTTCCATGTTGAGGGAAAATTACCGGATGTGAGAGAAAAATTTATTATATGAGTTATAGGGGAAAGAGTGGATGCAAGGACCAATTTTATCATATCAATGCTTATATTGTCATAACCACAAGATTTGCAATCAATGGATTTGATTGCATTTTGAACTTCAATATCTGTTACTGTCGAAAATGCGAACTCGGGATGGTTCATCAGAGGCGTGTTGTGAATGTCTTTGATGGTGTTTTCTTTAGTCCAACTATTTAATTTGGCGGGAGGTTTGGCAAAGTGATTGTTAAGTTCGTTCAGGTCAAACCTCTGGCATATGTCTGATTGATCTGTCTTTGTTTTTCCGATCCCGAGGGATCCAATTTTTTTCCATAAACTAGAAGGTTCACAGTCTTGAAGAATGGTATGGTACAAGATCTCTTAAGTCTATCACAATTTTTCTTCATTGTAGGTACTTAGGAGTTTTACCTCATCATTCATTTCGTGTCTCGTGTTCATGCTCAAGTATGTTTGTATATTAATAGTAAATATGTAAATGTGGGTATAATTATTTATTACTTTATTTATATGCAGATTTATTTGTTCAAATTGAAGCTAACAATGTATGAATGAAAAAATAAGTACAGATAAACGAACTTACATAAATGAAGATATCCACTCTATACATCAATTTTAGCTTACAATAATTTTATTTTATTTTTTTTATTTATTTATTTAACATAATAATTTTATAATACAAATCAATATATAAATTCACTAGTAATAACATTTTTACATATTTTTCCTTGCAGTACCTCATCAAAAAGATTACAATCTTGTGCTTGATGAGGGATATCTTGTATATTTATACAATACATACATTTATACATAGTATGATGATATAAATCTGTGTGTCATCATACTATGTATAAATGTGTGTATTGTGTGTGTATTTGGTGCGTGAATATGTGTGTGTGGTGCGTAAATATATGTGAATATATGTGTGCGGTTCGTGTACATGTGTGTGCGGAGCGTATGCGTGGTGCGTGAATAGAATATGTGTGTGATGTGTGAATATATGTGTGCGGTTCGTGCATATGTGTATGCGGAGCGTAAATATGTGTGTGCGATGTGAGTGTGTGGTGCGTAATAAAAAGACTATGAATTGTGTTTTTAACTTTTGAGTATTGCATTATATGTATCACTGAATATTTATTTATTTTGTGTTTTAATGATTATAAAATGTACATTCTAATATTATTAGCGCCGGCCTCACTAGGGTTACATCCCGCGATAAGGAAGGCACTTTACAAAAAAAAATATTAATAATACTAATAAAACAATAACCTAATAGTCCAAGACAAGCGTGTTCTCATGTTTTATAATGATTATATATTAATGGTTAAATCTAAAGTAATATTATATTTAGCTATTAAGGTTTTCTAATCTTTGCAGTTTGTGTCTCAAATATATCATTGGATCAGAAAACAAATCTTATCAAGAGAGATTACAGTTTATTTTACAAAATATGTCAATTATTCAAATATCTACTATTACGCCATATCCCACAGTGTGGTGTAACCAGCGACTGTTGTGCGGGTGTGACTTAATAATAATAATAATAATAATAATAATGGAAAAATAAAACATTACATGGAATTGGAAAAATAAAACATTACATGGAATACACCCAAGTCATCTACAACAACAACATATTGATAAAGCCCTTAGTAATAATTGGCTCAAACACTCAGACCTATACGCAGAAATAGAAGGATTTATCATAGCTATTCAGGACAAAATAATAAAAACAAAAAACTACACGAAACATATTATAAAAGACAATACAATAACAAACGACACATGCAGAAAGTGCAAATTACAAAAAGAAACAATAGAACACATAACAGGTGGCTGCTCAACTCTTGCACCGACGGAATATACAATAAGACACGATAACATCTGCAAACACATATATTTGGAACTAGCCCACAAACATAAACTTATCAAAACACACCCCAAGTGGTATCAATACACACCCCCAGCTGTAACAGAAAATGATAACTACAAACTATACTGGAATAGAGACATAATCACAGACAGAACAAACCTACATAACCGACCAGACATTACATTAATCGACAAAATACATAAACACACATATCTAATAGAAATATCGATACCAAATACAGCAAATCTACAAAAGAAACATTTAGAAAAAATAGATAAATACATACCTTTAGCAGAACAGATAAAATCACAGTGGAAACAAGAAAAAGTAACAATAGTCCCAATAATATTATCGTCTACAGGCATCATACCAAAAACTCTCCAAAAAAATATAGACATACTAAAGTTACCCCCATACGTAATCACCAACATACAAAAAACTACAATTATCAACACATGCACAATAGTCAGAAAATTTCTACAGGTACCACTTTAAACAACTACACACAACCACACAGACACACAACCACACAGACACACAAACACATAGCCTCACAACTTGAGTATGCTCCGTTGTGAAGGAAACTACCGAACCATAACCGAGATCAATCTCCCATAATAATAATAATAAAATACTTTTATTGTTTTATACAACGTGGCGGACTTATTGCCCGCAGGCAATCTCTACCAGTCAACCACCATAAAATGACTTACCTCATAAAATGTAACACGATACAAGCTTGTATCCACACACACCAGTCTCGTCTCATAATGGGTGGTGAACCTCGTTGTTGAACTATGTGAGATGATATTTTGTCTCTTGAATTTTTGATGAAATAATGTGACGAAATTATCTAAATCTGATTATGTTATTTAAACACTAGACAATAAATATCAAATCATTAAGTGTCAAAGGTTCCTTGTTACCCTTGCGTTGAAGTAATTCACCCAGGCAAGTTATTAAAAAAAACAATATTAAGAGGTATGTATGTATGTAGGTACATCATATTCTCAGACAACGTGGCTCAGTTATACAAAACAAATTAATATTTTAATACATCACTAGTCTCCAAAAATATGGAAACATTTTATTGGATAGGTGTCGGTTTAAAAAATAGTACTACTTGTTAGTTGGCCGCAAAACGATAGAAAATAAAATTGTGATAATATAACTGACAAATAGAAGAACTGCGATTAGAAGAACTGATCGTTGAAAAAATAGAAGAACTGCGATTCTGATGGCGAGCGCCTTCTTTATGAAGTGACCAGACAAAAAGAATAACATGTCTCTCAGTACCTTCGGCCCTAAAAAAGGCCTAAAGAGGAGTTTGGTCGACGATGACCGCAATGGCTTATCGAAATGGACACAACCTTCAAGAATGAAGAATACGACCAGGAAAAAGAAGAACGATACTTCCTTAACCTAAGTTTATTTTTTTTACTCCTCCATCATTAACTAGTACCATGCTGAGATTGTATTCTGAAAGTTTCATCACAATCGCTGTATCTGTGTGTGTGCTGTGTACCTACTATGTGCTGTTGCTTGGTTCTATGTACGGCGCGGCGTGTTTATTCTACTTATCGATTATATACTAAAGTATTCATTCGATTCTTTTCAAATTCGTTTATCTAATACTCGCTTAAACCCGTATTAAATTTTGTAGCGTATCTGAATAGTGCTTCTCAATTTTTTTAACTGTTAAATATTTCAAAGGTACCTATCCCAATTTCAGGAAACTCAAAATTTGTTATTTTTATTTTCAAATTGGTAAAAAGGCACATCACTTTCATCACATCAATGGCATTAAAGAATTATCAAGTTTTCATAATAAAATATTTAAATCAAAAATAATTTAACAAACTCGTTTTATGAAAATGCTGAATATTTTCTGTACAAAATGAAAATTTTATGTGAATAGTTTAGCGTTGTCCAAAACCCACTATTTTTATTTAAAAGTAGTCACGTTATCATTGTTCCGCTGGGATGGTTTCACGCATGTATCGCCTAAAAATTTTGAACATCTGCGAATGGATAATTTGAGTTTTAACAAGATAGGTATCATTCCGATTTGAATAAATTTTCACACATGCCTTGTGAAACGAATTTATTGCGAGTCAGTGAGTGTTCTTTTATATCGGCTGTGATTATTTTCACCGACGAAAACTTGTTACGTACAGTCGAGTAATTGTTATTCAAGCAAACATCTAGTTTAGATTTGTTTGTTTCTGTTTTTAAATTGTTTTATTTTTCTCGATATTTATTTTGATGCGATGTAAAACATCTGTTTTGTTTTAAATATCTTCACCGTGCTCGAATATGATTGTGTGTATCTACAGATCAACCAAGTCAATCGAAACTATTTGGGATCGTGTATAAATATTATGTCATAGATTTTTTAGTTATGTAATCTAATAATATAACCTCAATATCTAACCTTTGACTAAATGCTTTATGAGTACTACCTCAGAACAGGCATTCAGCCTAGTGAGATAGAAAAATTTCAATATTTTTATTATGTATACTTTTTATGAAATGTACTGTATTGAAATATGTATCTTACGTCAAATTTACATCATAGTATCGATGCTGATTTTTTTTCTGTAAAAGGATACCAGCTGTGATTATCTTGCTAGTGTTGACCAAATTCTATTACCAAATTGTGAAAAAAAGTTTTTTTTTCAGATGCATCTAAAATTATTGCATCCACAAAGACCAAATCGGTAGGAAGTGATTAACCTGAAATTAAACATGATCCTACCTATCATAACCCACATAACTAGCTGGATAAGAAACACTGGTTACTGGAAATTGACATTTGACAATAAACTCATTGTGAATGACACATGCTATACGCGCATGTCTCGTGCTTCCTTTTATAAGGTAATGCACGCCCGCACACCTGTCCCTATTAGTTACCCCACACTGTGGTATACCGTGACGGCTGAACGAATAATAAACTCATCACTTGTACAAGATGCATGTAAGAGTTAACTAAATAAATACTTCATTTGACTGTGAAGATCCTCGTTCTTTCAACGGACTACGAATGGTAATATTTCTCATTTAGTAAAATATTTATTTATTTACTTTACTTTATGTACAATTTATTTATTTATTTATTTATTATTAAAAATAACAAAGAAAAATACACAATACAACAATATATACAATTTTTAAAAAGATACATTATAATTTTGTTTTTTTTTATGACTCAACTTCAAAAAGAGTTTTCTCGTGCTTTGAAGTGAGTCACATTTCACAAATCTACAAACTATCTAATCTATTTATATACATACATCTTAATCTAGGCACTAATCTATTTACAATAACATACATATTTAGATACAAACATACATAATATTATATATAAAGAGAGAAAAAAAAATACAAAATTGGTCTGTAGAATAAATAAAAATACACAAATTGAAAATAAACAACACACAATGAATACACAAGAAAAATGTTACTTCAAAAAGTCTTTCAGCAATACCAAGAAACCGCCAAAATTATTTTGCGCCACTATTCTCATATCCACTGGTAAATCATTAAACCACTTCACCCCATAATATGAATAATGATTTTGGCCAAAAGATGTATTTTTCTTTGGGATATTTATCATGCAATGGATATTTATTATGTATACAATGGCGGGTAAGGCAGTTTCTTCCAACCAACTAAAGCAACGTGAGGCCATAAAAAGTGCAGTGATAGCTACATTAAATTTACAAACAAAAAAACAATCAGAAAGATAATGACGTAACATTATTAAATAAAAAAATCACAGCAACAAAGAAAGGAGGGAGATAGATGTTGTGGGATGTGAGAGAGGATGAGGAAGGAGTGGCAATTAAGGGTACAACAGCTTTAGTCTTTTTTTTTAAAGTTAAATCTATAAAGACTCGATTAAATGTCCTCGTCTGAAAAAATATTTTATTCTGAATATTCGTGAGAGAACAAATTTTCTTTTATTTTTATTACACGCAATTTATACCCAATTTCAATATTATTATCTGCAATACGATATTATGATTGAATGTAATATTCTCCCGTGCGTGTATTTCCGATCGCATTCAATCGTCGACAGGCGATTCGATAAGTAAGTACTATGTACAAGATCCTTGTCGGGTTTTCCTCCTCAACTAATTTTATCACAGGCAAATTCCAATTTGAGAGAGAAACACTGTGTTGACAGGATAGTATGTATACAGGGCGTATATATATATATATATATATATATATATATATATATATATATATATATATATATATATATATATATATATATATATATATATATATATATATATATATATATATATATATATATATATATATATATATATATATATATATATATGTATACAAACACCGGATCTATAGGGATGGGGGTTGAGTGCCAATGTAAGGAGGGGTAGAAATGTTCCGGGGATAAAGAAGGAGATTTTCTCTCACAAAATAAGGGAAATCAGCCCTAATAATGAAATGTACGCTTTCCTCTTTCTGTATACACGATCACAGGTCCCATAGGTAGGTATTGACGAATTTAATCAAAATCGACCATTTTTGAATTGTATAATTTGTCGATTTTCACTTTTTTCCGAGTCACTTCGCGACATGTCTTGGAAGAGCTGACGCCATCGACCGGCGAGTCGATACTATGACCTAGGTAACTAAATACTATCTCATAACTTCACTGTAGTATTTAGTATTCCTAAGTTACAAATTGCATTGCAGAGACATCATTAACTAAATGCTAAATTTTACGCCAAACTTATGGTCGATGGCGTAGCATTTCACATTATTGTGTATGAAGAAAAAATATACGATAGTTTTCTATGGGTTTATACAGACGTTTAATATGTGTTATTATCATAACAACACAAACTACATATGTAACCAAGCTCACGCTGACAGCTGTCACGATTTTTCTGAAATTCCAGCGAATTTTCGGCATCTCGTGCAGATCGCTGTGTGGGATTTGATTTGACAAAATTGCTAAATACATATTCTAGGAGGTCGCTAAAATAGTTATCCATCGAAAACATCTCGTATTTTAGAATTAAACCAATTTTAAACGCCAACGAGCCAACGAGCATTCGCGTATTTAGGTGTCTCTGCAATGCAATTCGCATACAAAAACTTGGTAGTATCCTTAAGTTATGAAGCCACGTGATCTCCTAATTTTAGAGAGCGATTGTGCAATGAAAACGTGGTAAGTATTAAGGTCGGACTCTGTATTCGAGCCTAAATGTTAGAGAGAGGTATATTAACTGTATGGTTGTTATGGACGCAAGTAGAGGGATGGAGAGATTGAAGGATGTATGGGTTGGTGTGGCAGGAGAAGAGGACTGTGTCGCGTCGTATTCTGTGTAATATTCCTCCCCATTGAAAACAATAATTCAGTTAATTTATATTTTAATATCGAAAAAAATTAAATTTATTCAAATGTACTATTTTGTACATCAAAATAATACATTTGAAAATTTCGTTGTTATTATACGTAGGTAGGTACAGTGAAAATAGAGAACCGCGAATATCAATTTTCAAAAATCGCGAAAATCGACGTATTGACGTATATGGTATCAACACATACAATATCGCGTTAGATATTGGTAAATGCACACACTGGGATGAAGAAAATGTAAGGAGAGATTTTATCGCGTGAAAATATTATGACGGGCATATTAAATGAACGAATTTCTTATGAAATGTACATAATACTGCATAATATACACGATAATTCATATCCGCTTATTAAAAGCCAAAAATCAGTTGTAAGGGTTATAAATAAAAAAACCATACAGACATCCATCCGACCAGCTGTTTCGCGAATTTGGTGTACTTGACGTCAGACAAATATACACAAAAACAATTGTACTTCACTACGCAAAGCATCGACATCTGTTGATACCACTATCCCATCAACTTTCAACGAGATGCCGTAATCGGAAGCATTACAAGGTGCCCAGGACCAGAACCGAATTCGCACATAGGCACTTCTCATTTTTGGCATCCAGGCTGTTTAATACAGTTCAAGATAAAAATTTTAACCTTGGTTATCCTGCACTTAAAGGGTTGTTGACGGACTGGTTGCTAAAAATGGGAAGAAGGGAAACTGAAAAGATGCTTACCTATGTCCCTTCCTAGTACACACGAACATGATGTGTTTGTGAGAGAGAGAGTGTGTGTGTGTATGTGTGTGTGTGTTTGTGTGAGGGTGTGCATGTTGGTGTGTATGTTGGTGTGTGTGTGTGTGTGCAAAACAGGCCTTATATTTAGTGTTTTAATTAGTGTTTTTATTTATTGTTTGATATATTTTTGTTTGGATGCATATGTACCTATACTTATAAGTTTATTGTTTGATATATTATGTTTGGATACATATACATATAAGTCATGACATGTTACTATATAAAATAAGCATTTTCATGGAAACTGTATGATGAAATACGATGAAAATATTGTATATAAATGTATTGATGTGATTGTGAAATATTCCACCTCGGTACAGGCAAAGCCTAGTGAGGTGGATTTATAATTATATGTACAAATGATATTGTTAATTGTTATAAATAAATAAATAAAAAAAAATCATATTTGAAGGGATACCTTAAACTAGAGTGATATTGAATGTGATTTAAAGAAAATGTGTTATTAAGTTTAACGTTGTTTCGTTCAAAGAGTGGAAGTTCATAATGAAATTATTACAATTTATAATGACACGTTTTAAATCTACGTATGGGTTATAATGAGCTTGAGCACTTTCGTTACACCATCATCCTCAGAGGCGACAATCAAAACTAAATATAGTCCAATGAAATGGCCAATGTCTAGTACATAGTATGAGGTAGGGGGGGGGGGTAAGGGGTGTGCAATTATTTAGTAGAACAGGCGGTACACATTATTTTAGCAGTGGAGAGGACACTGTAGGTATTTGAATTTTTATCAAATTATCGTTGTTTTTCGAAATTAATCTCCAATATTTACTGAGCATCCAGTTTTTGTCCAGACTTCAACGTAAGTTTCGACTCCAGATGTAAGACCTCTACACTGTTACGATCAAAATTACGATAATGTTAACATCTTCAAGAAACGGCTAAAGCAAAAATATTTATCTGCCAATACCTGATTACATCTTCATCTTCTCTTCTTTTCTTTATCCTTTAGTTTTCTTATCATTGCTATGAATTGTACTTATATGGTATCTTCTTTGCTTTTTATTTTTAATTTTCTTCTGCTATCTTTGTTTATTTTTGTAATGTGATTAACTTATTGCCATAGTACACGCTGTTTTGTATATTTAAAATTAACTCTGGTTGGTTGGAAGAAATTGCCATTAGGCAATAAACCCGCCAGTGTACTAATTATATGTACAGAAAGATTCAAATAAATAAATGTTCAATGCAGTGGTCCGCCATCTCGAGTACCTATCCAGACCTAGACCCCTGAATGCTCTAAGGTGTTCATTTATTCAGGATCCTAAGTATGTCCATTCCACATTGACCAATATACCCACATAGCATTACAGCTATTACAATTGATTCGATATAATGCCACTCTTAACCATCTTCTCCTATAAAATGTGTTACATAACAATTATTAGACATCATCATTAAAATACAAGATAATTGAAAAAACAATAGGCAAAATAACTCGGAGCTCTGCAATAAGGTTCTTTACCCATTCTGAATGTAGTACCTTTTTTACGTGAGACGAGACTCCTTTTATAAGGAAATGCACACCCGCACTCCTGTCGCACTCGCACATTGTGGGGATATACCGTGAAGGTATGAATTAATTATCTAAGCATGGAGATGTATCAAGTGTTAAAACAAGCGTTGAAATAATAACTGAAAATATAAAAAATTGTAAGAGTATGGAGTAAATGAATGTAATGTAAGACAGAAGAAGGAACAAAATTATAAGGGCTTAGTGAAACTTGAAGAAATATATTATAAACATAATAGTAAAACACATAGCGATGGTTTGACCACATAGAAAGAATGAATGAAGATCACCCGAAGAAGATATATACAAAGCTGCTGACAATAATGAAACAAGAGCTCAGCCCCCCTAGACAACGTGTCATTTAGCTCAAGAAAAGAAACAAGAAAAGATAACTCAATGTATGGAAGTGACAGTTGCCAGTCACGTGACAACTGCCACTTCCATAAATTGAGTTATCTTTTCTTGAGCTAAATAATGATACGTTGTGTCTAGGGAGACTGGGTAGTCCAAGAAAAGGATTGAACGACCACGTAGGAAGTATTCTGAAGGAAGGAAAAGTAATAATATTAAATAACAGATGAGCATGTATAAGATGGTGTATGAATGTGAATAAGGATTAGAAGATGAATGTATGTAAAGACATATGAATATGGCAGTCATTTCTCTCAGCCTAACCCAATAATAAGGAAGTGGTATAACGGTATATTTATATTTATTATGATACAGGAATCGAAATCAACTTCTAACCAGTATGCCGCGGCTATACGCGGCTATGGGATATTGTGAAGAAATTGAATGAACCTTGTATATTAGTATTCGATATTATCGATTTTCTACAATAGATCTGTTTAAAAAAAGGTTTAAATATATTCAGGAAATAATGTAATGTTGAAAATTCGCCGGTCTTAAAAATATATACCACCCACAGACCGATAATCTAATACCACCTCGTTTTATTCAAATTAATAAAATATTCAACAGCATCAAAGACATATTTAATTAATCGGTTTTGTTTTACAAGACGACGAAACTCCTAAAGGCAGCCATTAAAAGATCCCAAACCGCCCGCCATGACACAAATACAACGTTTGATAGACATTTATTGACAAGGAAAATTTATTCAACGTTTATTTATAAAGGGGAAATTTAACCCAATTTTATTTGCGAAATAGAAAAATGTATTAAAAGTTTTCTGTTATTTTAAGTGATATGATTTTTATGTAAGTACGGCGATTTTAAGTGACGGAAATGAAGGTTCCAAGACCAATCCGAGATCGTGTTCGCAATGTTGAAATAAGAAAAACACGTGGAATAGAGGACATCATTCGGTGGAGTAGACCTAAAAAAAGACATTGGAGGGCCCACGTAGCCAGAATGGACAGTGATAGACTTGCTTACATAGCGGCAAATGAAATCCCCTCTGGTAGTGGAAGGATAGTTGAACTTCGTCACCTCAGGAGGCATAGCTTTTGAATAACAGATCAACAGGTTAACTAAACGAAGAAAATTTTTATGGGATTTGCATAATTACTTGTCTTGCTTGTTACGTACAAATTGTACAAGGAATATAAGCTCCTTAAAAGAAATACACATTCTGGCTTACTGAATATATTGTATTTTACTCCTCACTAACCCAAAATATAGTGGGGAGTTAAAATTTCGCAATTTATGAGGCTATTTTTATATTGCAGATTATCAACTATTATCATGCTGAGATTGTTTTCTGAAAAGTTCATCACAATGTATATGTGTGTGTGTGTGTGCTGTGTAGTATGTGTTTTGTGCGGTGCGCTATGTGCTATGGACAAATATAATTTACATATTTATATATATTTTCATTACGTATTGTATGTTTCTGTTTATGTTTCCGTTCGGTTTCTGTGCGGGCGTCCTGGGTTCGATTCCCAGCAGAGGAGAAATTTATTTAAATTCATTTCTCACGCTAAAGTTGTTTCTCTGGGCTGGAAACACTGGTTAGTTGGAAGAAATCGCCATACGGTAATAAACTCGCCACTTGCGCAAGGTGCAAGGAAGTGTTCATTTTTTTATGTTACATAAGACTATGTGTCCCTTAAATTAATAAGTACAAAGTTAAATATCAAAGATTGTAAATTTGTACGTCAGGAAGTTATCACATTCACGGATACGGTAATATTTAATTATTAACGGATGCGATATTTTACGGTATTTATAATTTTACGGTAAACAAGCGTTAAAATGAAGTTGTATTATCAAATCTTGCGTTAAGATCTATTTTCCCTAACGTGCCTCTATAGGGAATCTCATCAACACACAGTGAATAAAAAAACAATTAAAAAATGAATAATTAATTAATAACAGAGTAAAAAATATATCTCACGCATAACATTACGTAGATATTCAGTGCGCGTTTAGGTCGCAACTGATTAAATAAATTAATAGGTACACAAAAATACATAAACGATGATAGACTAGCGAGTAGTTACCGACATACGTTGCAATGTCCCTTCTGTCAGGTATACATTTTTGTATGACTAGTTGCATGTAATACATGAGACCCAACTGTCGATGGCGATAGTAATTGAAGAATAGAATTTTTTTTTAACATGTCTACGTAGGGGACACCAGCTATTAGGATTTGGGTCCATTTTGCTCTTCCGAAAAAACGCACTACGTAGCGTTGGGAGGGGTTTGCAGTCTAGAAAAGAGTTTATTGATTCGGATTTTACCCGATTCGGATAGACCCGGGTTGTACGAAGATGGAAACACAGAATTCGGAAGATCGTTCCACAGTCGGGCTGCTGTATTAATAAAGGAGTTCGAGAAGCGACTTGTTCGTATATGTTGAAGGTTCGTATATGTTGAATAATACGAAATTCAGTGTCATCAATGTCATGTTGAAATAATAAAATATTTGGTCAAACACAAACTTGTAATCAAATTCGTTTTGGTTATTCAAAATCACTGTCGGACGACATTTTTTACTGAAAAAAAAGGAATTCAATATAAAAATCCTAAAAAATAAAAGAGTTTATTTCAAAATATTCGTAATATAGAAAAAGTACCGCAACATAAAAAAAACAAGTGTGGTAAAACTCAATCCTTCCATAACTTATCGTTAACGAATGCTTAATCGGTGGTCCGACCGTCGGTAAAGGCTATCGGTAAACTTTTACTAAAATTTAACTAACGGATTGTTATAAGACGAAATATAGAGCATTTGTATCAAATTTCGGTTTGTTTGGTCTGAAATCTAACTAACGGACGTTTATAAGACCGGCCCTTAATGTTCAACTCCGAATTCTGAGGAAATCCATATATAGAACAATATATGCTGCGAAGCCTCTAAGTTGGTGTTTTTGACTTCAAAGTTGGAAAAACCGTGAAAAATATAGACCCTGCATACAAATCTCGCGTATCTTTTGGCTTGATACTTTGTCGATATGTTAAGAGAATAAAATTCTCTTGAACAAATCGACAGTTGGAGTAAAACATTCATTTTCATAAAATTTTCATGAGACGTCAAATAAACATTATAATTTAGAAACCTTCCCGGGTCGCGCCCAACGAGTCACCAAAGTTTCATCGCAATCAGATGAATTATATAGGAGCGCATACAGGACATTTATTCTTGCCTACAAACATTCATTTTTATATATAAATAGATGGCGCCGTTACTTCATTGGAACGAATGTTTGTTCATATTCCATTTAAGGATTTCTTTATTGAATGTTATTCGTTTCCGCATAAGAATATACCTATAAAATAAATTAGCGTCGCAAATACATATATCCACGTATGTACAATAAAACATGGAGTTAACTAATTAAACATAGTAATAGTTAAGATTCCTTTTATTATCGATAAAATAGTTTGTTACATTCTTTCAATTACAGATTTTACGTTAGATAGATAAGCGATGGTCGGTTTTTCTAGAAGAACATGCAGTTTGCTCTCTAGAAGGTAAATTTTAATACAATATTTTAACTATCAATTACATTATTTTTACTGCTCCAAGATACGCTATCGACGCAATATGCACATTCTATGACCCGGTATTTGAGTTGGCCCTGAAATCGTTGGATTTAGTAATCCAAGTTAAAAGTTAAGGGAGATTAAATTTCATTTGCGTATTACAGTGCAAAATGAAACGTCAGTTACGTAATAATCTTCAACTTTGGACATATTTTACGTTTTCTGTTTGTTGACGCGATTATGATTTATAAATAATAAATGTTCAATAATTGTCAGGGGTCTTTGATTTTAACAAACATGATATTATGTTGCAACCACTGTAAGGCAGAAGGAAAAGATATTGAAGGAACACACGCACCTACCTACTTGATTTTATTTCCAATGTCTTATAATATCCCTCCTAGAAACAGGAGGGATCATTTTAGAAAATGGGATAAAAAACAATCGCAAAATAAAAGTTTTAGGAGTGCTTGACGATTCAATATGACTGACTGTGTTTCTTTGTTGTTAGGCAATAATTCGTTATCATTTATGCAAGAAAAAAATATAATAAATATTAAATACATGAAACACTTGTATATTAAGTATTTTATTACAACAAAAATATATCGCGGATATATTTTTTATGAGTTATGCATATTTATTTGTATTAAAATGAAATAAAACACTAAAGCGTACGGCGATTAGTTCGCCGCTTAGCGATAATAGACTAGAAACAATACTTAACTCAAGATTAAGTTACGCGATCCGCCCGAAACGTTCAGTTAAATATTTGTCGTTTATGAGATTAACTCTTAAGGGCCAAATCCAATACCGGACCTATCATTGCTTTACAATAGGCCCTATTCAGATTCGACTAAAAATTTTATACGGAATTTTAGTATATGAGAAATGTCAAAAAGTTGACTGCATTTATACGGGACTCATTACGTCACACCGCGCGTATAAAATCCTTTTATTCAAGGTTGCCCGATATTTTAGACGTCTTCTTACTCGGAAACGAATCAGAATTGGACATAATGTAGCTTTTAATACACCATCTTACGATTAAATTTTAAATATAAATTTACTTTTATGTCTAATAACGGACGTCCGCTCTGGTCTTTGTACGACAAGCCATCGGGAACAATTCATCTACACTCCTCACTAAGTCCATACTCACTTCACTAAGACACACTTCACTCACTTCACTCCTTCCTGATTCCAATTTATTTTTATAATCTTTTTTATTGCTCTGTACTTTGCAACTGTACATGTACTATGTTGTCATATTTGTAATCTGGTTGGTTGGATGAAATTGCCTAGTGGTAATAAGATGAATACATAAAATAAACATTAATGAAATGTGATTTATACAAATCAGATTTTTAACGATTATGTCGATGCTGGCTCTAAAGTTTATAAAAACGAGATTACGCGCACAATACCTTCAAATTTTATCGAAATCTAATTTCAAAAAAATAAAAATCAACATACTTAATGATGGGGCTTTAATTTTGGCATATTATTATACCCATACCCCCAATATTTGTATACCGAACGCAAAGGGTTGGTTTGAATAGCAGCCTCTATTCTATAGTCTCTTTAATCCTAATGATCCATGAATATTATCAAAACTATTCATCATCAAAGGTAAAATCGATTTGCCTTTGATGAATAGTTTCTCAACATATTATTTACATAGTTTTATGATTTTTAACAATTTTTTTGTACAAAATTTTCGCGTTTTGTCAACTTTGACAGCTCATCCGACCTTGGTTATGTGCGCTGTGGTGTATTCTATGGTTTAGTCGATATTCTTTAGAGTTATTCAATTACTTTATTCATTTTCTCATTTAGTCGTATGTTTTGTCTCGCTGTTATTAAAAAAAAACACATACTTTTGTACCGAATTTTCTTGAAGTTTCACGTTGCTTGGAATAGTCGGAAGAGATTGTGGTAATAAAACCTCATATGTACACTTGTTTGTAAACAAATAATTGTCTTAGGTAAAGTGTTGTAAAAACAAACTCAAGTGATAGGTTTACTATTGACTGACACACACTATTCTTTTATTAGACTTATCGTTTTTTGATAAGGTGACCTTATTTTTATAATGCAGGTAAATAAGTGTTTGCATTACGAAATGTTATAATGTCCCAATCTAATATGTACTTCAAATGAAACATATATAAAATGTACATTGAGAATATTGTGTACAAACACAATATTATATAATTGTATAGGTCACCTAGTCAAAAATGTCAAATATTTACATAATAATAATATTCGTATATTATGCTAAAATATTTTTTGGAAAAATATGTGGCGGATTTATTGCCCGTAACCAATTTCTACCAGTCAGCCACACTAGTAAGTACACTTGTATCAAGTATTATACATAAAAAAATAAGAAAAAGAAATCCGACTGGGTAAATTGTTCCACATCCGGGATGCGTGAATTCGATTAGAGTACCTGTCTACTTTATTTGTAAAAAAAAACGAGTGCAATATCAAACAGAATGTGGCAACTTATTATTGGGTGCGCGTTAAATTAACATTTGATATAGTGTCTGTTAGATTTACGAGAAGCAATGAAAAATAATACATTTCAATTCCACCTGGATCGTACTTCGTAAATTTGAGTGCGAGCGTGATTGGTTGAAAGAATTTGTGTAATGGTATATGTGACACATTTCACAAATATGGTAATATTAAAAAGCTCCACTTATCGAAAAATGAAAGTTTCTGATGCGTGTTCAGTGTTCATATACACGCGCAACTTGTTGTATTTTTTTCCATACATCTACACAACACGAGGTTCCATAGTTGGTAAGGAAATGTTTGAATTTCCATAACAGTGAAAACATTTTCCGGTTCAGTCGGATTGATATCAAAACACGGTCATGTTGTATCGAAAGTGGGTCAATGATTTCTAAAGAATGTATCAATGAATGTTTCAACAAACATTATTATCATTCAGTATTGTTTTAAACAATTGTTCAATTTTTAAAAACAATTTGTCTTTACCATATTGCCGGAAGTCGTTTAAAAAAAAACATTTTCCACAATTCAATTGAGTGTTATACATTCCGTTGATAATTTTAAATCACTTTCAATTCTTGTACTTGACAACTTCAATAAGTAGAAGAAAACTCACCGAATGATCATATTTAAATCGGTCCGAAGAAATTAATAATTAATTAAAATCGTAATTATGAATGAAAATATCGACGATTTAAGTCAGATGATCGAAAAACTTCACGAAGCCTCAAAGGATGTTAGTCTACGAATGAATATAAAGAAAACAAAGATCACGAACCAATGGACAAAGTGGATGAGTATATATACTTGGGGTATAAAATTAAGCTGGGAAAAGAGAACCAGACAGCAGAAATACCCAGACGAATAGGGATGAGTTGGGCAGCAAATAATGAGGTTAATGAGGACAATGAGGACAATATGCCTAAAAAGACAAACTTTTGAAATGTGCAAACTGCCGGTGATGACATATGGACTAGAGACAATGACTCTCACCAAAAGGGGCGCTGAAATATTGAAATGCACGCAGCGGTATATGGAAAGGTTCATGCTCGGAATAAGATTGAGAGACAGAATCCAAAATGAAGAAATAAGGCGTCGGACCCGAGTAGTAGGCGTCATGGATCGCATAGCGAAGCTCAAATGGCAGTGAGCAGGGCATGTCGCAAGACAAGTTGGTGAGCAGTGGGCCCCAAAAATCCTTATGTAATGACCATGGGAAAATAAATGACGATGGCATCAAACTGACAAAGGTGGGAGGAAATGGTAGAGGTCTATTTCCAACAGTGGAGGGAAGAAGGCTGATAAAGGAGAGGAATTAAAATTGAATAGTTGAATCATACCAACTATATAATGCGACGAACCAGATGTTTTTGAATCTGAAGATATCAGATATTAGAAATTTATAGAAATTTTACTCTGACATAAAGGAAGTCAATTATATAAGAGACCTAGGTGTGATACTTGACTCTAAATTAAATTACATAAACAATATTGATAATATCATAAGTAAGGCAAATAAGATGTTAGGATTTATTATTCGCACATGCCGTCCATTCAGTAACATTAAAACCTTATACACTTTATACACTACATACATACGCCCTCAGCTAGAATTCTGTACTCAAATTTGGTCTCCTTTCTACGCAGTACACATCACAAGAATCGAGAAAGTTCAGCAAAAATTCATAAACTATATAAATCATAAATTTCACCTTAACTTCAATAGTTATCAAGTCACTTAAATATCATAGTTTTGATACGCTTGAATGTAGGAGAGTCTTACACGACCAATCGCTGCTGCATAAAATTTTGAACAATGCCATAGACTCGCCTGAACTTGTCAACCTAGTAGGTATCCATGTTCCAGGTAGAATGGTTCGTAGACCTCAATTACTTCATATTCCAACAAGTAGAACGAATATCAGGAAAAATTCAACAATTACACGCATATGCAGCCAATATAACAATACATTCTCAGCTGAGATAGACATATTCAACGCGAAATATTACAGATTTAGACATGATGTTCTGAAGGTGATGCGCAACCAATATCCCTCTGTCCTATCCTAGTCTCTCATTTCTCTTCCCTTCCCTAGTTGTTGTATATGTGTGTATATATGTGTACTTATGTTTGTATGTGTGTGCGTGTATGAGGGTGTGTGTGAGGGTGTGTATGAATGTGTGTGCATGAATTATTTTTGGCTTGTAAACTGTTATTTGTTTTTATATTATGTTGATGTAATGTTTTTTTTTTGGCTCTAACAATGTAAAAATAATTTTGTATCATTAAACTGTAAATGAGCTGTAGCTTCCCAAAGAAAATAAATAAATAAATAATCGAGATATTGTTAAGCTTTTAGTGGTTATTAGTTATGTACTGAGCAAACGGGAGTCCCTTGGCACTGCATTGAAAAATCCTTGTTATTTATCATCTGAAAAATCTCATACTTTGTGCAATTATGCTCAATGCCTCTCATTTGCTAATTACAATGGAGAAAGAAGATATTTACAAATCATTACTTCGTGAAAAGGTTTTGTCTGACAGACTTCTTTGGAGTGACTTCATGAGAGGTTGTTTTTTTGTTTTCGTGTTTATCCAATATTCAGATGGGTGGTGGTTAGCGCGCTGGGTTATTATAATCCAGTGGTCCCGAGTTCAAATCCTGCTACGACCGATTCCGTTCAACTACAGCGCAAGCATTTATGCTTAATTTAGGGAATTTATGAGGATGTAAATGTACTTGTTGCAAGAAAATATTTGTAATATAGGCACAGTTGGTAAGCCGTTTGGTTTCTGTACGGGCGTCCTCAGTTCGATACTCAACAGAAATTTAATTAAATTGATTTCTCACGCTAATATTGCTTCTCTGGGCTGAAAACACTGGTTACTTGTAAGAAATTGCTATATGGCAATGAACTCGCCACTTGCGCAGGGGGCCAAGAAGTGTTTATTATTATTAGTCTTAAAAAAAACGTTTTATACGAATATTCCTATTCAAATACTTTGGTTCTTGTAACAGCCCCCATAGACAACGGGTCATTTAGCTCGAGAAAATAAACAAGAAAAAATAACTCAATGTATGGAAGTGACAGTTGCCAGATGACAACTGTCACGTCCATACATTGAGTTATCTTTTCTTGAGCTAAATGACATGTTGTCTAGGGGGGCTGAATGAAATTAAAAAAACATTTTGAAGTAACGAAGAATAAAAAAAACAAGTATAAAAAAGCAATCATTATTTCGATGAAAAAAACTTCAATTACAAATAAATAAAAAAATCGAGGACACTCTTTTCAAAGTTTTCTTCACGTTGAAATGTTATTGTTAAACAAGATTCAGAAACTCCTGGTTTTATGCAATAAGTTATGCATTATTGTTTATTTTGTATGAAATACCAAATTCTTCAATTTAGTCAAAATTCCAAATGAATCGAGCTGGAAACATGCAATGTCATTGGGAATACACAAATTCTGAAAGTTCTAGATTTATAACTTGTCAGAAATTACAGATGTTAAATAAAAGGGTGTAAAAATCGAAAAGTTCGCTTCGAAATTGATATTTGAATTTTTCTATTGCTAGCTACCAATTTGTATCGTGGCCGCTTACAATTTAGTTTAAAGCAAGTTCATAATGAGTTTACTTAAGTTATTAATTCATCAGTATTACTCATTTGTGACGATTGATCGACGAGAATCGATACTTTGGTCGCGCAGAGCACCTGTCAATTAAAATGAGAAGCTATGTTGGTTTAAATATCACCTGCGTTAGATATTATTACGTCCCAACGGAATAATAATATCTAGTTAGCGATAATTTCCTCGGAGATACCTACACAACGGTACAAGTTAAAATTCCACAGAACTTGATCATTCGATCGTTCGTCGTGAGGGATTATCTATCTTACCAATTGCTGTAATAATAATTATTTTCAAAGGGAGCACAACCATAGATCACGACCTATACCGACTACTGTGGATATGATCAATCATGGTTAGTTAATTATACCCAGAAAAATTCCAGTAGAATCATTAGTCTTCAAAATGGTCAATTAAAAGTATTTCTATTCTATCTGTGGCTCTACAACCCAGGTCGGGTATTAGCCTCCTACAGAGCCCGTCTCCATGACAGTCGGTCTTGTGATGCATTACTGGGGGGCAATTCTGGTTCAATCGGCGAAATCAAAACCCTCGTGATTACCCATATCATGGATATAATTATTATATGGAGTAAGATACAATATCTTTAGATGTCATAGAACTCCATACGATAATTATATGGGTTTTTGATTTCGCCAGTCGAACCAGACTTGCCCCTCTGATGTCAGATGGTGGAGACTAATAAACTAGTTGCATGTAACACATGAGATCCAACTGTCGATAGCGATAGTATGTATAGTTGAAGAATATGTACCAAACTATAAACCCATAGATACAAATTATTGAATATTTTCAGATATTTTGTTTTCTATACAAAATATGTAGGTATGTATGTCAAGATAGGATAGTATGGAAGAAGATCCTTTTTCCTACCCAGAATATGCAAATTGCATGATGGTATGTATGTATGTTTGGAGATGAAGTAACAAACTATTAAGTCTTCTTACATATTGTGTATAGGCGACTGCCATACAAAATGTATGAAGCGATGTCGTCACTAAATTCAATTTTTAAAAAAATTGTTACAAAAAAATTGAGATCTTCTACTACAATGTTAATATTTTTTATAGAAAATTAAATTATCTAGTTGGGGTGTTTCGGCTTTTTTCGATAATTGTAAAAGTTTTGGAAATATAGGCAGTTAAACTCATAAATTTATCATAAAAAAAATATTTTTCTTAATAAAAAATGTTTGAGAAACCCTGGAATTTTTTTGAAAAAATTAATTTGAGATTTTGTATTTGTCTATGTTTGTACCAATTTTCAGCGTTCTACCGTTTATGGTTTCTGAGATATATGGTAAAATAAAATAAAAATTCAAAAGTTGATAACCCCTGACTGAAACAAAAATTCTAAATTCCGAGTATAAAAGTTTTGTAGGCCTGTAACTGTTTATATATTCTGAAATTTTAGGCTCTGTAAATTGAGCGGATCAAAAGTTATAAGGGGGGGACGGACACACAGACACACACACACACAGACACACAGACACACACACAGACACACAGACACACACACACACAGACACACGAAATGTTCTACTCCGAATTCTGAGTAAATCCGTGTATGGAACATATATGCTGCGAAGCCTCTAAGTTGGTGTTTTTTGACTTCAAAGTTGGAAAAGCCGTGAAAAAAGTAGACCTCTCCATACAATTCTCGCGTATTCTGGCTTGATACATTGTCGATATGTTAAGAGAACAAAGTTCTCCTGAACAAATCGACAGTTGGATTATTGGAGAGACCGTGTGGAAATGATGGACTCCCAAAGGCTACCACTAAGGTTTAGAGCGTTTTACGATCCAGCAGGATTTTTGCGGATTTTCTTAAGATTTTCTAAAATATTTTCATAAATATAAAACAACTTAGTTGTATTCGTATTTATAAGTATATTTAAGTCAGTTGAAAATAGTATATATAATAGTACATTTAAGTCAGTTGAAAATAGTATATAAATAGTATATAATAAGTCACATATCTCCTTAATTATTATCTTTATTTTATGGTGTAAAATGATTATATTGATTAGTTTTTGTACATTACTGATTAATAGAGCAAAACAATTCTCCATGACAATGACTTTATTTTCAATATTGGTAAACCTACAAATGGCTTATATGAATACTAGTGTTATATATTTTTTTACAAAAAAATGAAGATTCTATGTAAAGGTTATTATAATTTGACATGGAATGTTTTAATAAAACGATGTAGTTTTTTACGCCATTACTTGGAATATAAATTAATCGCAGATCCGTAGCGCTGGATCCAGCTGATTTTGCTGGATGCAAGCCGAAAAATTTGCTGGATCCAGCTGATTACTGGATGCGGGATCTAGAAATTGCAATCCCTAGCTACCACATCTTGCCCTACACGAAAAACCAGAGGGAAGAAGGATGCTTTGATGTCCACTTAAAGGGTGGAAAGATAGCAAGGAGTCCACATCACAAGAAGCAGATAGAATTTCGCAGACTCCTACCCCACTCCATTGGGAATGTATCAGAGCTTGTAGCCCTATTCATACCCAGAGGCAGCTAACTCTGCGCAAACAAGCCAGATGTCTTAAAAGAGGTAGAGAAACTTGAATATGTTGAGTGCAAGACTACCATTTATACAAGAATGAATCGGTGTTTTATTTTCTGAGTCTGCCTCGCGAGGTATGGCGTGATGGTACTATGTATATCAATTTATTTGTTTACCACAATATCCAAGCAACATTTATACGCTTATATTGTGTGACCCTCCACAAGATGGAGTGGTGTTATTGGCAATCCACCGGCTTAGGAGGATCATGTCTGGGGGCGTCCCGTTCGTAATGATTTTATCCGCAAATTCCTTGGTTTCATTGGCCGTGACTTCCACACACACAGAGACGACCAGATACAGGTAAACCTACCTGTCTACCAAGCTATGTAACTACATGGACACCAATGTCTTTTAGCCGGCTCTATCCAACCGGTTTCTTGTATAAATTATCGTACGTAATTACCGGCGCCATAATCTCTAAACATATTATTGTATTATTTTATATAGGTATGTATTCGTGTTTAAATACGAGTGTTGACATTGCACTCTTTGTTGGATTCTAATCTTCATGCCTTATTTAATGAATCACACCGCATACCAATACATTCCTACCTTTGATTGTACTTCTGCGTCGTAAACGTGAATAAAATATTGCACATAATTGCCGGGGACTGTGAGAACAGGGCGATATTATCACAAATCTTGAGAATATCAATAAAACAAGAACGGTGTACATATTGATATCGTAAACTTTACATGCCGTGTGAAATAGTTATACTTACTGTAATCACTGTAAATGGACCCGTACGGAAGCAGATTTTAGTATTTTTATTTTTAGCTATAAAAAAACAGTTTGTTGTCGAATTGCCGAATTGATTCATATCGAACCTGAATTGTTTTGCCAAACAGATTCAACAATACATAAAAACACCACATATAGATATACAAATAAAAAAATCCTTTTCAAATTAACATAAAATATTTAGCCAGAAAAACCATAAAAATACATTCCAATGAGATGAGAAAGCTCAAATAGGATGATGGTTACAAGGACAGGTGAAGAACGTCCATATCCGTGGCAGTTTCAAAGTCGCGCCAATCAGTGAAAAACTGACCGAGAACAGATTGATATGAGGACAAATTATGAGACTGCCACGGGATAATCTGATTTTAAGAACGACGGACATAGAGGAGGGGCCCAGGAGACCATGTAAACCATTGGGTATTTGGATGTCCACAACAATCAGCGGGCCAAGTCAGTAAAAAAGTCGAGATCCGACAACGTATCGCCGCTCTTCTCGCCATGTTTACGCCCGTGACGACAATTCGTAGTCACTAAGCGCTGTCGAGTTCGTAAATGCACTTATTAGTATTTCTCGCCGTTGGGCTGGCTTGCGGTACATTTTTGAATTATCATCTATGGCAATACACAATATTTTCCCCATGATTTGAATAAATGTCAAATTTGTTTACATAAATTTGTTAAATAAATATAATATGGTCATATTTTTAAGCACGAAAGCAAGTTATAATACGATTAAATTAACTTCTTTTGTGTTTGCTGAATGTTTTGAGAGTAATTTTAAAAATTATTTTTAATTATATTTCGATCAATTTATCAAGTGTGATGACAGCAGCAGGCAGCAGCGTGTTATTTTTTTTACTAAAAACTACGCCGAATTTTCTATTGTGAAGTGTAAAAATACATATGTGATAAAATAGCTTACAAGAATACTTTCTCAAAATCAAAAATTATTTCAAATCTATACCTACGGAAAACATTTACGGACGCATAGAATTATAATGTTATAATCTAAGTACGGACGCATATTTCCAATAAATATATAACCATATAAAACTTTTGTTACGCGGTAATTAGCAATAAATGAATTACGCGGAATATTTAAAGGGTTTGAAAAATCTCTTAAACGGCGTCGTTTAACCCGTTTATATAATTTTTCTCAAAATAAATATGAAATTCGGCATTGTTCGCGTGAAAAATGACATTTAATTCAACATGGCGGCGTTAGATCCTTGTCTCTCGACTCGATGTCGACCCAATCTCGCCGTCAAATAAGTGGGCGAGAACGATTCGACGCGTTATCTGCTTAGTGACTACCAAAACTGTCAAAATATCGACTAGTCGATATTTTGACAGTTAATCTCGTCATTTATCGGTCGAGATCTACTTACAGACTTAGCCTGCAGAGATCTCAAGGAGGCGAGGCTTCGTTCGGAGGACAGAACAACGAAGAATGAGGAATTGGAGAGCCGAATCTAAGTAAATGGGACAAAGGCTAAAATGAAGAAGAATAAAAACCAAAAAGACCCACTATACATTTTATAAATTAAAAACCACAATATCGAAATATAGCAAATGCCTTTGATTTAATAAATTTAAATATGATTGTAGTGAATAGGTACATACAACTTGTGAGAAACGACAACAGAAATTGATTAGGTAGAATAAATGGAATAAGATTGTGCCACTATTTATTATACATACCTATTTTATAAATAATCGTATACCTACATATTGGAAAACTCCTTCATGTACAATGTACATGCCTCCTCTTAACGAAGCTTAATAATTACTTATTAAGAGTAATATATTTTAATAAGTAATTATTATTAGTAGTGTTGTATTAAAATATTCGCTATTACCGTCGGTGTCGAGTCACACGGTCATAGATCAAAACCCAACTAAACCGCTAAAGATTCTATATAATTTGGCCATTAAGGTCGCGGTCCACGAGAGTTACGCAGACCAACTTGGCAACATTTCAGACTCCCGACTCTCAAATTTCTCTAGGCCGGGAGATCAAAGGAGGCGGGAGAGAGATGTTCATAAACGACTTCAATTTGACATTTCGTTTGCAAAAATATCCGCGTAGTTTGATAAATAATAATAATACCGAGAAGTGTATCAACTAGACGTCTTGGCACCAAGAAACAATAATAAAGACCCATTATTTAGCACACCATTTGTGTCTAGATAGAAACATAACTACATACATCTACATATTCTACATACATTGAATAAACAATAAATTGTCGGCCTTCGTGGCTCAGTTGGTTAGGTATCTGACTGCTGATCCAAAGGTCCCGGGTTCGATTCCCGGTGGAGACACAGTTTATAATTGTGTTTTCAGTCTGGATCTGTGAGACGATTAATATCGTAAGTCTCCAGAATGTGGCAACTTGTTATTGGGTGCGTTTTAAATTAATATTTGACCTGTTAGTTGCCGGAGAAGTAATATAAAACAAAATTAAAAAAAATCTAATTATTATTCACTATAAAAAACATTCATTCATACCATCACTATTCGGGCTATTTGAACTCAACTCCACTCCACGTCAAAAAACAATTCATTTTTTAATGGCCGTTTTTTTGTTATTACCTTTCTTATTGAATATAGGTATGAAAAAGGAAAGTCTAGCACCTGTTAATATTTTCGTTTACCAGTGCAAATCCCCTTTTATGTAGGTGGAAACAGAGGATTTTAGTATCATTTGTATCTTTGGAAGTCCTTTTTGTGCTCTCATACCATCCATCTTATTACAATGAAACTTGGTGATTTGTTCAGCGCACAACCGGGAAGATTTCTGAAAAAAAATTCTTCTTTTCTTCTTTTTACATATTTCAGTAACAGTAAGTACATATTTCACAAACGGACGTATTTTATATGTAGGTACAAATTACATAAAAGTACAAATTATATTGAAATAATGTTAAAATATGCAAAATTCGCAACCACTCCCATGCGCCAGACTTACCTTTTTCATACCTACCTATATTCAATAAGAAATAAAATACATATGTTGTTGAATATATTGTTTTTCATTTATTTATTTTATTTATTTATTTGCATAATTAAACTGCACACAAACAACACTAGGTAAAAAATTACAATGAGTAGGCTTAATATATAATTGTTAAACTATCCCTACCTAGTGTCAATTACTTGTGGCAAATCAATTCATATAATTAATAACATTTATTATTCATTGTCTTTTTTCCTACACTGCTTAGTTATAATAAGGTATAAAAGTATACCTACATATAATTGATGCTAAGCGTGACTACGTTTTGTGAATCACTTGAATTTGTCCAGTCATTGACTGTGCTTTCAATAGAGTGAAATAAAATAAAATGCAACAAATACATACGTAGCGAATAATTATGTATATATAAATATTTTGGCCTTTATGATAGCTACACACGGCCTCCATCTACAAAAGCTTTGTCAGCTTTAAGAGGGAGGCGATGTTGTATAAGATAATGTTTTGTATATATTATATTGTTTTAATATATGTATTTATTTGTATTGTAATAAATAAATAAATAAATATCAAAAAACCAGCCATTAAAAAATGATTCATCAAAAACGTTGCTATCTCTCGGACAACATACATCTTGGCATACATTTTTTGCCTCATTTCCATCCATGCATCGCGTCATACATGCTCTCATAGTTCATTCATTCTATATGTCTCCAGAATAATTTACAGGGAAATTTTCGTGGAGAAAAACATAGTTTTTAGTCTTTTTTGTTGTTAGTGTTTCTCATGTCGTCAAATGACACAAATCGTCCTTGAATGTCTTTTTGTTGTTAGTGTTTCTCATGTCGTCAAATGACACAAATCGTCCTTGAATGTCTTTTTGTTGTTAGTGTTTCTCATGTCGTCAAATGACACAAATCGTCCTTGAATGTCTTTTTGTTGTTAGTGTTTCTCATGTCGTCAAATGACACAAATCGTCCTTGAATGTCTTTTTGTTGTTAGTGTTTCTCATGTCGTCAAATGACACAAATCGTCCTTGAATGTCTTTTTGTTGTTAGTGTTTCTCATGTCGTCAAATGACACAAATCGTCCTTGAATGTCTTTTTGTTGTTAGTGTTTCTCATGTCGTCAAATGACACAAATCGTCCTTGAATGTCTTTTTGTTGTTAGTGTTTCTCATGTCGTCAAATGACACAAATCGTCCTTGAATGTCTTTTTGTTGTTAGTGTTTCTCATGTCGTCAAATGACACAAATCGTCCTTGAATGTCTTTTTGTTGTTAGTGTTTCTCATGTCGTCAAATGACACAAATCGTCCTTGAATGTCTTTTTGTTGTTAGTGTTTCTCATGTCGTCAAATGACACAAATCGTCCTTGAATGTCTTTTTGTTGTTAGTGTTTCTCATGTCGTCAAATGACACAAATCGTCCTTGAATGTCTTTTTGTTGTTAGTGTTTCTCATGTCGTCAAATGACACAAATCGTCCTTGAATGATCGCATTGCCTATAGTGAAATAATAATAATAATAATTCTTCCTACATATTCAAACCATAGCAAACCATTTTATCTTCATACTCCTCGCAAAAAATAAATCGAATTTGTGGAAAGATAGTTTCTATTTTATTTGTTAAATTCACAATATCTGTTAAATTCACAATATCTGTTAAATTCACAATATCTGTTAAATTCACAATATCTGTTCAAATCTTTAATTCTCGTCTAAACAAACAGAAAATAATATTTTATTTATGATTGAATAAATTTTAATCAACTTTTTTTAGCAAAATTCTCGTTTAATATTTGTTTTCTTGATGTAAAATTTTATGGGTTCTTACATAAATTACCTAGTTCTTAACACAATCGTCTTCTGACTTACAAACAAAGTTTCATTCACATTAATGTGGGCTATCTTTTTTATTTAGGTTTATAATGTTATATAATATGTAGGTTATATAAAATCATTGAGAGGTCCACCTCTGGTTCTCACTGAATTCCTTCCAGTTTTTAAAACTTCAGTTATGTTTCAGTGTTTAATTCATATATTTTATATTGCGCTATATTTATTATTTATTATTTTTTTTTTGACGAACAACACATTTCAAAGATTAGGTATGTAAAAAAATATCAACAGGCGATTGTAAAGGTCGAGGCTAGATTTGAACACGGATATACTGTACATTGAACTAAACTCATTTAACGATAAATCACTTAGGGCCGGTCTTATAAACGAAAGACCAAATATTCGTAAGTATGTTTACAATTTACTAACGGATGGATGTTCCTAAGTAAATATTACTATCGGCGGTATTATAAAACTATTTTAACTGTCCGTTTATTTGACAGTTACAGTCTAATTAGACTACAATGGATTTTCAATGGATTATAATGGATTGTAATGGATTAAGCGGGGCTGTCATTGCAATATATAAAGTGTTTATTTTTTGCGTACCTACTTCAAACAACATCAAAAATTACAAAAATGGTGATAATCCTTTATTATTTAGCTAGCGCGCTGGATTTATTAAAATGAAATTTAAAAAACTCAATGCATATGTAGGTACTAGTTACAATTATTTATTCATTTATTTTTTTTTAAATAAAATAAAACGTAATTCAGTGTCATCCATGTCATGTTGAAATAATAAAATATTTGGTCAAACACAAACTTGTAATCAAATTCGTTTTGGTTATTCAAAATCACTGTCGGACGACGATTTTTACTGAAAAAAAGCAATTCAATATAAAAATCCAAAAAATATAAAACAGTATGTTTCAAAATATTCGTAATATTAAAAATGTACCGCAATATAAAAAAAACAAGTGTGGTAAAACTCAATCCTTCCATAACTTATCGTTAACGAACGCTTAATCGGTGGTCCGACCGTCAGTAAAGGCTATCGGTAAAATTTTACTAAAATTTAACTAACGGATTGTTATAAGACGAAATATAGAGCATTTGTATCAAATTTCGGTTTGTTTGGTCTGAAATCTAACTAACGGACGTTTATAAGATCGGCCCTTAATCGTTAAAAAAAACAAATAGTGAAATGATTCACTACATTACTCGAGATAGCATTTATTTTATTACAAACAAATCATAGAATTAAACTAAGTTATAGGTACTACGATATATGTGAAAAAAAAAACGTTTAAAATATTTTTCGTTTGAAAATTATCTAGATTTTCCTAGAAGTAAGTAGAGTTGGAAAGCCATATAATAAAATTTCGCAGAAATAAAACTTGTAACAACAATAAAAATTACTCAACACAAGGTATGGGGACAGTTAAGATAGAATGTTAATGTATCTATTGAAAAATAACTACAAAAGTCATACATTAATTACACACATAATAGCAAAAAAGCGACATCTTCATCAACTAAAGAAACATTACGCGTTTTGAACAATGATACTAAATTATGTGAAAAAATATACGAGAATTAATTTCACCTTGTCTTTATTCAGATCACTATTCTCTCATTCATACAATTTTATACAAAATATTTTCCTTGTAAAGCATACTTACATTGTCAGTATATTTTACAATACATTTTTCCTGAAAGATATAGGTACTTTTATACACTTTTTACATTACAGTACATTTTCCCTTCAACGAAAGTTCATCGAGAATTAAGTAAACTGAATATGAGAAGACATTGTACGCACTCATCACAGGATAAAATATGTTAGAAATTAATGTTGAAAATTATGAAATCGTTCCTTTTCACTATTCCATGGAGTAAAAACGATTTTTAATTGATCGCGGCAATATTTCATGGGCAGATTAAACCAACAGAAAAAGAACTTATGGAACTTATTGACACAAAATTATCACAAACACAGCTGGGGATCCCTGCATTTCTTGGAGAGTATTTCACATATGATGATCGTATCTTCAAAAAAGTTCTTAATACCAATCCAGGGGGCAGAAAAAGTAAAGGCAGTTCCAAGCTAAGATGGCTGGATGACACAGAAGACGACATAAGGGCGATAGGAATAACAAACTGGAGGAGAACGGCAAAAGACAGGGACGGCTGGAGAAGGATTCTGGAGGAGGCCAGGACCCACACAGGGCTGTAGCGCCAATGATGGTGATGATGATTATGATTTTATACATAGCCGAGATTCTGGTAAATTATTGTTACTTGCGATTTCTAAAGAGACGCTATCGTTTAATTTCATCTCTAGAAAAGCGCAACCACAATTATTATTTCACAAGTCTTAATAGTATAAATCACGCACAAGTTAGTGAAAAATGAAAAGATTATTACTCACTTGAATATTTCGCTGTAGAAAAACACAAAACCAACCGCATTATAAATGTATTATTATTGTTATAAACGGACGAAATCTTTCCATGTAGGTAGCCACACTGAATTGTAATTTGGACAAAAGAAGAAAAGCCTCGTGAAACCTTTTCACAAAATATGTTGATAAGTTGTGTAAGCTGTAATCACAATCGGATACGAATTGGGTTTCGAAAAGTTTAAAAAACAATACAAGATGAGTATCTATGTACAGTACATATATATCGATAAAAAACTGTAGGGTTTTACCTATAACATATTCACCTCTCTATGACCCCAACATATTCACCTTTCTATGACCCCAACATATTCATCTCTCTATGACCACAACATATTCATCTCACTATAACCCAAACATATTCATCTCTCTATGACCTCAACATATTCATCTCACTATAACCCAAACATATTCATCTCTCTATGACCTCAACATATTCATCTCTCTATAACCCAAACATATTCATCTCTCTACAACCCCAACATAAGGATATTATAATCATAAACTAAAAAAAGGAACATCAGATATTATACAATATGGTAAAATAAACATATATTATAAGAAAAACTTTTCTTTTATATATTCAGCAACTGGGCGAAGAAAAGCAGTACCCCAATTTTCGTACTGAAGAAGTAGAAGCGGTGGGATTCGTACCGCCATACCTACATTTTCTACGACTTGATTAGCGTGAAACAGGAGCGACAGTATGAATTAGATATACCTTTTTTTTAATCTAAACACAAATTTAAAAATCTAAAACAGTCATTAAAAATATATTGGAGACATGGAGCCGCTGACAGATCGGAATGGCGAAGACTTCTTTTGGAGGCCATGTCCCACCTTTGGATGTTGAGCCGATGATGATGATGACATCCGAGACGGCTGAAATATAACTTCTTGAGATTTGCGCCCTGCGCACCCACATGACGGGCTCAATTTGTTTTCTGATAACTATACACACGCACTCTCAGGTTTACCGGTACAGGTGAAGGACACAGGTATATCGCCCGACAAAAAATTTAATTTTCAATTGTCAGCTTATCTGTACAGGTAAACCTGTCAGGTATACCGTTACGTGTATGGTCTGCATTTTATATTATAAATTAAATCTGTCGAGGCTGGATTTTAGTCAAAGTCCATTGAATTGTTTCTCCAATACAGTAAACGCTCTGCCATCCATTTATGATTATTTTTTTGCAACTCATGTCTACTTTAACTTTTTGAGAATAATATAAAAACCGTTGTCATCACGTGCTATGGTTATAAGTCAGAATAAAGTATTTTACATGAATATCAAGTTTGTTGAACTTTCAGTTTAGGTTGTACAGTGCATACGAAATTGACGCAGACAACAAGCACCACGCTATACATATGAAAATAACACGACGAATTTCGCTGTAGGTACCTACACTTCGCATTAAACCATGTTTATTCAAATTCATATGAAAAACGAGTGGGTTGTGGCCAACGCTAAACTCCTCACTAACAAGTCACTATAGAGTATTCAAAGTTTCTATAGAAAGTTTTTGGCAATTTTATGAAATTAGTGAGTTTAATTCTTTTATTATTTAAATATATTATTATGAAAAATTGATATTTATTAATGACATTTTATTTAAGTGATGTGCCCTTTTAGCAATTTGAAAATAAAAATAACAAATTTCGAGTTTCCTGAGCATGGGAGTCACTTTGAAATATTTGACAGTTAAAAAAAATGAGAACCACTATTCAGATATCCTTCAAAATCTAATGAGGTCTATGCGAGTTTTTGATATACAAATTTGCAAAATTTGAAAATAATCGAATGAGCACTTTAGTCTATAATCGATAATCTAGAATAAACACGCCGTACGTAGCATATTATAGTACACAGCACACACACACACAGATACATTGTGATGAAACTTTCAGAATGCAATCCCAGCATGATACTAGTTGATAATCTGCAATAAAAAATTACTTTAAAAATTGCGAATTCATAAATCCCCTTGGGGTAGTGAGGAGTAAAAACAATGTTAAGTTCAACCCCTTCTTCATAAGGATTCATATTTTTTTCGTGCAACTCTCCAATAATATCTAAAAATTTAAGTCCTGGCAGCACCGTCCACCGTGGTTGACATTTGTCATTTGACAGATATTATACGCGTTCGTTCTGTCATTTGATAAAACATTTAAATAAATAATCAGCATAATATTATATTATAACTTTTTATTTTATGTAGCTTCACGGGCAACTAACAGGTACAATGTCAAATAATTATTTAACATGCACCAATAACAAGCTGCCACATTCTGGAGACTTACGATCTGCTTATGGTATTAATCGTCTCACAGAGCCAGACTTAAAACACAATTAAAAACTGTATCTCCACCGGGAATCGAATCTGGGACCCTTGGATCAGTAGTCAGATACCTAACCAACTGAGCCACGAAGGCCGAAGATAGAAATGATGCGACTATTTTAATTTTATGTTTCCCCCAGAGACAATCCAACTAGCAAACAAGTCGTATAAATAAGAGTTATACCTATGACTTTTAGTCGTATAGGAGTTTTATAGTGGTTATTAACTAACTCTGTTAGTCGTATAGACGTTGTACATCTGACGGTTAAGTCGTCTAACTAAATAGTCTAATTGCAACGTCCAATAAACGTTTTTGCAACGTAATTATACAAGGATCACATAATGGTCTTAATCGAAACGTTAACTTAACAAATCTGTAAGTCGTAAAAACATTTCAGTTGTATAAAGATTTTTAAAAAGACAATATCGTCATAAAAAGGGTATTATTATCACATCTAAACAACTTATTGGCCTATAAACGTTTTAGAAAAAACTTTAATAGACGATTGTATAGTGGTATTATGGATGACTTCAATACGACATAAAATTATTAGTGTGACGTTTATATACCTATTATTCAACAGTTGGTTTTATAAATGAAAAACAAAAACTTTTATAAAACATAATATGTAGTTGTCGATGAACCTGTTATATTCCTTTTATATGACAATATGTTTTATAGATGTTAAGTACAGACTTTTATAAAACAAAATTAAACATTTTGTTTTACATTTGGGAGAAATTAAGAGAACATAAAACGCTGAATCTAGTAATTGAATATAATATGATTTATTAAAACACCCTAATACATGATGAAGTTACATGTTAGTTAAGATAAATATCACGTGCGTTAAAAAAGTTTTATACGTGAATTAAATCAACGGAAACCTAATGTTTATTGATATTTTTCTGCATTTTGAACAAACTTGACTTGAAAAAACTATCTCCAACATTGATAAACTGCAGCGTAATAAATATAATATTAAAATAAAATTATACACTTCGCTGTTTGTGAGTCAATAAAAATGATTACAAACACTATTCTTTTTGGCATCAAATTAAAAACATATATTTATGTATATTTTTTATAATAATTTGTGTGTTTTTTACTGACTTTATTTCCCATTTTTCTTAAATATTGAAAAACGCAGAAAAACCAACTAGATAATTTAATTTTCTATAAAAACATATACACTATCGCAGTGCATCTTGAACTTTTCTTACGGGGAATCTCAGTAGTTTGATACTTAATCTCCATACATACATACCATCAAGCTGTTTACATATTCGAGAGAGGAAAAAGTACCTACTGACCTTCACACAAGTCTTGCCTGACATACATTTTTTATATAAAAAACAAAATATCTTAAAAATATTCAATAATTTAGATGCTAGGGTTCATAGTTTGGTACGTTTATTTATTTTTATTTATAAAATACATGGATTTTTACGTATTCTTTTACTATACACATACTATCAACAGTTGGATGTAATGTGTTACATGTAGGGAATGCAATCCCAAACGGGATCCCGAAATACCGAGATCCCGCAGACATTTTGCGGGACTAATCTCGGTCGAAAATTTTGCGGGATCCCGCTGGACTGGCGGGATTACAGAGAAGCGTAATTCATACGTGTTACTCTTTGTTGATTTGTTGAGGAAACGGATTTCAGAGCGGCGAACTAACTTGACAGCGGTTTTATTATATACTTACATGATCCATATAAGTACGAAGAAGACAGTAGTCAATTTATTAATGTTGATGACACATTTAGTCTACCTTCAAAAAGTTTAATATGCAAGACAATCAAAACTATAGTCGAAAGGCTAGAGTACACGGACATGGGTAACAACGCAGAAGCCACTGCTCCTGCTGACGCTGATGAACCTTAGGATGACGACACTCCTCTCGCAAATCAGGAGACATACGCAGCAGCAGCAGCACCAATGTCACTTTAAGACGAACTCAAACTTACTTTGATTAGTATGAAGAGTTCGAGATCAACAGCCCAACAACCTAGATCTGGCAATATGAGCAACATTGAGGTTTTGATAAAGAAGGAAATGAATTATTTCGAGTCCGGTGGAAAGGCACATACCTTCCATTCACTTACAATGCGCAAATGACTATTGTGCCAACCAGCGTGGAATCTGAACGAGCTTTTTCAGCCACTGGCTACCTTGTGTCCAATATCAGAAGCCGTTTATCAGACGACACAATACTTTAACTTTTTTACGAAGCTATTTCCAAAATAATGTTTAAACTTATGATGCTTATTGTACAAAAATATTGTTTATCGTGTGAACATTATTATTTAAATTTAATTTGTAATATAAATTTATGTCTCATTTTATTCTTTGCCAATTTATGACAAACTTTACCGATGTCTAACTAAAGGTAAGTATGTTAATAAACCATTTAAAATGTCCCAAAGAACGTGTTTGATTAGGTATAAATTTAAAACTCTAAAAACAAGGTTGGTAGATCGAGGTATTAATTAGGTCTTTATTATACGATTGATAAGATATCTAAGTCCACCCTGCTGGATCCCGCAAATACCTGGATCCAGCGGTACTAAGATTGTTCAGTCCCGCAAATACCTGGATTGACATCGTCCTGCGGGATTGCATTCCCTAGTTACATGCAACTAATTATACTATGAATTTCAACCCTGCCAAAACAATCAACAATGGCGCTCGATCGCAGTTGTTTAAAAAACCTTTACTTGACTAACAGTGGTTCAATGACTTGTACTATAAATTATTATATTGTACTATTTTTCAAAAATAATGTTTATCTATTAAATCAGTTTTTTGTTCACAGACTATTTAAAAGCATTCTATAAAAGTTGGATATAATTTCATATTTTATTCTAAATTCAATACTTAAACCATAACTTAAACTTTAGATTTATTGGCAGGTACTTATTATTTGAAAATCAGTAATTTATCATTCTTCAACACTTAGGTGGGCTATTTCAATTATTTCTAAATAAATATTTGGTTTGTTAAATATGTTAGTTCAATTAATTCAAAATTTGGTTTATATTTTTTTTGTTTGACCATATAGAATGAACTTAAGATGAACGGTTAACAAATAAAAATTTGTACCTATATAATACAGTAGTGGCCAAAAAAATGGAAACTATTTTTTACTCGACTAAATTATATAGAAAATCTTCCTTCTTAGATTTCTAAATGAATATTTCTAAAAAAATATTATTGCCTTGTCTTTATAATAGTGTGGGTTATGCATGAATTATCATTTATACATAAAATATTCAGATATAATACACATTTAATTAAAATTATTGTACTTTGAATAAAATATAAAAAATATTGTGCTCAGCTATGGAAAATTGTTAATGACAATAAAATTTAAAATTCACGTGTTTAAGATAAATCACTTTAGTATTAGTATTTAGTTGGGTAGCCTTTATTTTTTATCACAGCCTTCATTCTTCGAGGCATTGAGTCCACCAACTTCTCCAAATCTGCATTATTGATGACCTTGAATCATGATTTTATTACAGCTTCAATCAGGGCCCTCTTATTCGATAAGAGATTTTATTTAATTATATTAGTTAAAATGTGCCACAAAGCAATAGCAGCAAAGTATAAAGATACAAAGATTTTCAACCTGGCCCACAAGTTTTCTATCTAATTAAGATCTGGGCTGTTACCAGGCCACTTAAGTACCATAATATTATTTTCTTCGAACCAGCTTGAGACACTTTTAGCAGTATGACAGGGTGCGTTGTCTTGCTGGAATATGCATGTCTCTCTATTTTCTCCAAACAGATCCGCTATAAAAGGCTTTAACTTTGGATCCAAGATAGTCTCCTTGTATTTTTTTCATGTAACGTCCCATCAATGATATGTAGACGACCCACGCCACTTCTTGACATGCACCCCCATATCATTATGCTGAGAGGGTGCTTCATGGTGACGGTGGTACACACTGGTAACAAGTCTTCTCCAGTTCTCCTCCTAACATACTTTATTCCATCCGATACAAATATAGAAATTTTTGTTTCATCGCTCCAGATTACATTCTTCCAGTCTTCTTTGGTCCAATTCTTGGGTTCTTTTGCCCAATTGAGTCTTTTTTCCCTTTGTTTACTATTCAAGTAAGCTTTTTTTCTTGGGCTTCTGGCCCTTAATCCATTGTTGACTAGGCGTCGTCGAATCGTCCTAGCGCTTACAATTATACCACTCTCAGCAAGGATGTGTTGGATATCACTCGAAGTGGATCTACGGTCTTGAAGAGCTAATTTCGTTATCCTTCTGTCGTCTATCAATAACGTCTTCCGGTTTCTGCCAGATTTTACAGCATTGTGTAAACTTTTGGAGACTTTGAACCTCTCGCAGACCTTTGAACTCCAGACTTGGACGCTCTGTGTCCCAACTTTTCAGCAATTTGTTTATATGTATATCCCTCTTCTCGTAGGGTAACTGCTCTACTACATTTTGTAGGTGACCAGTAGCCTCCAAGCATGTTTCAGAAGAAGTTTCAGAATAAAATAATCTCAGAATTTGAAAAACAGTCCAACCACTTACAAATGACACAGTACAGGACGAACGACAAACTAATAGCTCTTGCTTAGATAGGATTTCAAATATCCTCAATAATTACTTTCTAATGATCACAGACATCAAAAAAACAAATTTCCAGAAAAAAATGTGAGTAATAATGATGATTCATATCATCAAATAGTAAGGTATATGTTCCTTACAACTCATTATGAGACAAATTAGAAAGGATTAACTAATTTTGTAAAAAAAAGTTAAAACAATTAAAAAAATATTTATTGTTTCTTGCGAAATAAACAAAAGAAAATATTTGTCATTAAAAACAATAAGAATGCAATAAAATTTCAATGAAAAAGTAAAATGAATCACCTAGTAAGTTGAAAAATGTAGTCAAAATAAAAAGTTTCCATTCTTTTGGCCACTACTGAATATCACGTGTTTGTGTCACCGACACAGTAACAACATAGTTCTCTATAAATAATGGGGTGCATGCTATCTCCATGGCTCTTCAATCTATACGTTGAATGTTGCATCAGAACTTTTATGGAGGATAGCAAGGGTCTGAAATTTATTTATTTATATTCACATACACAGCCTCTTAGCCATTATAAAAATATGGTAAAAATAAAACATAAAACTCGTATTAAACAACACAACAATTAAAAAGAAAAACAACACAATAATTCATTAAAATACAAAATCTATCACACAAATCGAAATATTCATAATATGTCCCATTCCGATTCGTTTAAATTTATCTGTCTGAATTTTAGTAGGTATATGAGAAATGTCAAAACGTTGACAATTCAGTAAGTATAGTATATGAAGGATGTAAAGAGAACGTACTGAGAATGGATGCCAGCAAATCGAAGTTCAAATGGTGTTTCAAAAGAGTGAAAGCAGAACAGCGTACCAAATAAAATTAGAGAACAAATGGTTCAAGCAAGTAGACGAATATGTCTATTTGGGAAGCAACGGAATACCGGAATGGACGGATTGATAAGGAGATCGAAAGAAGAGTTATGGCAAGAAACAGAGGGAATGGAGCACTTAGACCAGTTATGAATGACCGCAACATATCAAAGGATGCTAAAGTTGCCATTGATAACGCTATCTTAATAGTGCCAACCTTGATGTATGCAAGTGAAACCTGGACATGGCAGAAGTCACATGAAAGCAGAATAAATGCAGTTTAAATGAGATCACTAAAATGAATTTAAGATGAAGATAGATGTCATTAATAGAATGAAAATGATGAATTCATTTCATTCATTAATTGGCCACATGGGGAGAATGAATGAGGAATGCCTGACGAAGAAAATATACAATGCGCATAGGAATGAAATGAGAAATCAATGCCGCCCAAGAAAGGGATGGCATGACCATGTGAATGGTATTTTGAAAGACGAAAAGGTTAGAAGCGTGAAGAACAGATAAACATGTATAAGAAGATGTATGAATGTTGACGAGGCGATGATTGTGTGTCAAGATATATGGCATTCAGTTTTCTCTGTCTACCATGTGAGGATCATGGCATTATGGTATGTATAAGAATCACATACATTAGGTATTAGAAATTTTATAAATATAATAATTAAATTAGACAAACGATTTACTACAAACAAGACAAATATTGAAAATAATATTTCTATATTGCCCTCATTCAGTATAACAAAAGCTGTTTTTCATTCAAATTTTGCTTATGAGTAAAAGCATTTCTTTATAAACATTATTCTATTTCTATTTTACAAATATATATATTTAAAGTCACTAAAATTTAACGATTTATTATACACAGACTAATCTCCTGAGCTCGTAGTGCACAGTGACATAGATCTGTAAATGTGTGGGTGCGAGAGAGACTGCTCAATAAGAGTCTGGTCAATCAAAGAACACTTTTAATATATAATACTAAACATAATATAGGAAAAAAAAATCACTTGATCTCTGAAGTGCTGCTTTAACTAATACCATGAAATATTTCTTTAGCTTTTGTGCATAATTTTAAGACAATGAACCAAAAATTCTAAAAGAAATTTTTCAAAAGCATACTTTGTGAAATATAAATTATATTATATAGTAATATGAAAGTTTTCTATGCATGACATGTTATGGCTGGTCTGGAAAAATATAGTTGTTTGTTACTCATGATGAACATACACAATATTATGATTTCAAAAATCAATATTAAGTCTATACAAGTTGTTCTAAATTCAAACTTTACATGGGAAATTAGAGTAGCGTCTAGCCCCAGCTCTTCTTTTCTGCATTATTAGGTTAGGTTTAAGTTTGTGTATAATAATAATAGCGACTCGCGTGAGCGAGTTGCTTTATAAATTGAATTATAAATTATTATAAGTAAAATTTACATTTTTTACTTAATTTATTGCATTTAATATAAAATTTCACAGCTCATTTGACTCCATACTACGAGACCTCAACCAATCAGAGAGCCAACCGGAAACATAATGCGGAATGGTAAATGCGGATTGTAGACGCTAGTGGAAATTAGTAATTGATGAATATTATTTGTTTTGTTATTTTTTTATAAACTTAATTTCTTTATGTTACATTGAGAATACATGAATGTAATTCAATGTAAATAATGTCCTTTTTATATATTTTTCAAAACAACATAGTAAAACATCAAGTTTCCCAAGTAGAATAACTGCCGTTGAAATGAGGTCTCTCAGACAAATGTGTAATAAGACGATGTGTGATTGAATAAAAAAAGTAAGCACAAGATCAGAATGTATGTTGGAAAAGGACGCCACATGCAAGATAAAAATATAATATATGTCCTTAAGTGGATCGGCCACATAGAAAGAACAGATGAAGAACAGTTAACAAAAAAATTATACATAGCTAAAAGATGCGGAATAAGAGATAGAGGTCGGTCGAGAAAGACTCATTTAAATCACATGAATGGAATCTGAAGTGTAGATAGTAGGAGAGTGTGCATGAGGCAATGTTTGGATTAAGTGAAGCGAGAAAAGTATATCAGAATAGGAAAGTATGGCGCTCGGTTCTCTCTGCCTACCTCAATATGAACAAGGCATGATAGTATGTATGTAAAAAAACACAAAATATTTATTAGTAACTAGTATATTTCTAGAAAATAAACTCTTATGACGTCCGGTTTCTAAAAAAAACTGATAAAATAAACATTTTCCTAATATTCATATAAGATATTATGAAAAATGATGTAAAAGAGTAAAATTAAATAATAATTTAACATAAACAGAGCAAATTTCACAATAATAATGTTAATATATTACCTTTAGTCAGTATATATTATTATAAGGTCTTTGGTATATACCTAGTCAAAGATGTTCCGTACTCAAATTTTGTATGGAAAATTTTCAGCGATTTTATGAAATGAGTTTGTTTAATTATTTGTTTATTTTAATATGAAAAGTTGATATTTCTTTAATGCCATTTTATGAAAGTGAGGAGCCTTTTTACCTATTTGAAAATAAAAATTTCAAATTTTAAGTTTCCTGAGCTTGGGGTCACTTTGAAATATTTGACAGTTAAAAAAATTGAGAAGCACTATTCATATATCGTTCAAAATCTAATGGGATCTAAGTGAGCATTAGATATACAAATTTGCAAAATTTGAAAAGAATCGAATGAGTACTTTAGTCTATAATCGATAAAGTAAAATGAACACGCCGTACATAGCACATAGCACAGTGCACATAGCACACACACACAGATACATTGTGATGAAACTTTCAGAATACAATCTCAGCATGATACTAGTTGATAATCTGCAAAAAAAAAAATACCCTTAAAAATTGCGAAATCATAACTCCCCACTATATCACCTTGTGTTAGTGAGGAGTAAAAAATACATTTACTGAATTTCAAATACTCGCATCGAATTTAAAAAAAAAACTGATGCATGGGAAAGAATAATTTACATAATCATATAGTAAATATATACTCAACAAATCAAAGGTTAGTAAAACTCAGTAGTAAATGAGTATAACCTAAATAAAATGTATAAATGAATACACCAAATCAAAGATAAAACTCATTTAAACCAGAGAAAAATTTTGCTCATACAATTTGAGATTTGTCCAGAAACAATAACAGAAATTCTACATATCTAGCAACCTTAAATATTTTCTACCAATTCAATATTCTGATAATAAATTTATTAATATATTGGTACATTAAAAAGTTATCGTATTTTTTAGGCCTTTCGATATACCTCACATTTCACACATTCAAAAATTTTAGACTATCTAAAATTAAACGATTTATTGTTGAAATATAATATTTTTCTATAATGTGCCTAATGATACTGTATTCTACTTCTTTTCTCTCACCAACATTTATTTATATAAACCGTTGTGGTGTGCGCTTTAGCAGCTATCAAGAGATGAAGAGGCTGTCGAACAACATAAAATATGTGGAGAGATGGAGTACTTGGTGCAAACCAATCTTATAATAGTACCTAACCATGAACGAGGAAGAATATTTATTTTGGGGTCGGCTCTTATTATATTTCTCCGCTTAATTATTTATCCCTTCTTGATATTTAGGCACTGCATGTTTATTTTTAATGATAAGTGATTTTATATACATTTCTAGTCCATTTTTAAGCGGTTGAGTGTTCAATGAATACAATCATTGGAGTAATAAAAAAATCAATTTTTTTACCGGTTTAGTAGCAATCATTTCATCGTGAGAATCTTCTCCCCCATTGTATAATCGTAGTTTAGTGATGTAGTCATTAAGAACGGCGATAGTATGTATGTAAAGCTTTAGAAAATAAAAATAGGTTTAAGACAGATATTACTGCACGATTACTGGATAAGACCATAGATACATTCTATTTACTTACTTGAGTTTTTTGCAAGCTGACGTGTGGCGTGTGACGAAGGGTACACTGAGACTGAGATTTAGATTTAAATTCACTAAGGAAATAATTGTTTGCATGTTTTTGGGATTTACTTAGTTCATTTTTAAATATTTTGATATAATTTTATTGTATGAATATGTGTATGTTTATGTATATATATGTAAACATACACATATATTTTATATGTATGTTTGTATTGTATTCATAATTTTAGGCGATGGAATTTATATTGTATTTATATTGTATTCATTTAGAAATGGCCATCATATTTTTATCATTCTTTCCATCATCTTTTCTTTTTAATAAATTTATATTATTGTAGCCATTATATTTTATACTATTTTAACAATCATTTTAGTTATCTTTTTAATATTTTATGTAATTTTATTGTGTTAATATGTGTATGTTTGTATTGTATTCATAATTTTATACGAAAGAAATAACCATCATGTTTTTATGATTTTTTCAATATTTTTTCAATATTTTTTTTTTTTGTTGGAGATCATCTAAATTTTTTTTTTAAATATGTTTATATAATTGTAAAAAAGCCATTATATTTTATAGTATTTTAGTATATTTTTTTCTTAAATATTTTTATACAATTGTATTGTGTTAATATGTGTATGCTTTTACTGTATTCATAATTTTATGCGAAAGAAATAGCCATCAAGACACAGGCTTTGCCTAGTTTGATGGTGATTAAAACACCTTAATGACACTGCTTTCTGCATCACTGTATAATATAATATGTATTTGTTAATAATAATACGAATTATAAGTGTATCAATATTTGTCAGACATGAATAAATAAATAAATAAATAAATAAATAAATAAATGTTATACTTATTATCACATACTTGGAATGAATACCTACAATGCAGCAGACTCTAAGCCAAATTCCAACAAGAATCTCGTTTTTAATGCAAGTGGAAAACAGAACCAAATAAGCAATCTTCCCCCATGTGTGAATTGAAGTTGAAACACAATCTTCAATAATTATTTGCATCCTGTGCGATAACAAGTTATTTCTTCCGACTAACCAGCGATTCTAACTCATAACAACAAAGTATTGCGTGAAATCTAATACAGCATAAATTATTGGTAGTCGCGTTTGCGAAAAAAATAAATAAAACGTAAGTAAAATTATACATATTTTTTTCATAATACTAGTTGATTATGGAATTCAATCATGAAGTGACAGTAATCATTGAAAATAAAAATTGAACTTGAGATATTTAGAAGACGGGGGGATTTCACAGATACCAAACAGGCAAGAAAAAAACAAATTTATGCTCTGTGCAGCTCACGTCAATTCTCAAGTTATTTGCCGATAACTATATCTCTGAGGATTGCTACGTGTGTCTACTAAAAATGTTCATGGGTGTTTATTATTCATACTATTCGTAGTGAAATAAAAAATAAACATTATTTTAGTTATTTGGAATATAGATATTTTATTTCTATTTTCTTGTACACGTATTTTTTGCTTGTCTCATCTATTTTCTTGTAGGTAGGTACTCATATTTAATGCTCGTCTCGTATATTTTCTTGTACTCGTATTTAATGCTCGTCTTGTCATATAATATTACGTTAAAGGTCATAATATTAGAAGGACATTTATAACAAATAAGTAGGTATCTATAAATACTTTAGATATGTATATGTAAAAACAGAAGATATCTATTCAAAATATATGTCTTATTCGATTTCCACTTAGACCACATTCTTCCCGTTTAGATCACACTTCCTGTCGGTAACCGTTGTGGTATAGTAGAATATATATATATATATATATATATATATATATATATATATATATATATATATATATATATATATATATATATATATATATATATATATATATATATATATATATATATATATATATATATATATATATATATATATATATATATATATATATATATATATATATATATATATATATATATATATATATATATATATATATATATATATATATATATATATATATATATATATATATATATATATAAATATCTACTTTAAATACTTTCAATAAATGTATTATATCACATATGTAGTTAATTACCTACTATGCTTTATTAATATTGGTAGATTCTTCTCTTCTCTTCTCTTCTGGTTCAATCCTAGGATTGGTCTGCACCAAACACTCGATCTTTCCACTTAACTCTATCGTCCGCCAGTCTCTTCATCTCTTTGTAACTGCTAGAGCGCACGTCACCGATTATCTGGTCTATATAGTTGTTTCTGGGGCGACCTCTACAGTTACCCCCATCAATCATTCCTTCGACGATAGTAAAAAGCAGGCCTGGGTGCCGGATGTTGTGGCCTATCCAAGTTGTTCTCTGTTGCGAAATTCTTTTCATAATATTGCCTTGTCTTTCCAACCTTACTTAGTACTTCGTCGTTGCTCATGTGTTCTGACCAGTAAACTTTAGCCATGCGTCTGTAGCACCACATCTCAAACGCAGACAGACGTCCCGTTTCGCGTTGGCTGATGGTCCATATTTCACAGCCATATAGCAGTACACTCCAGACAAAAGTCTTGATCAAATTTTTCCTAATTTTGATGGAAATGTTAGGTATATATAATATTTACTCTAACTATATTATCACTTGATCCATAGATATGCTGTACATGCTAGACTGAGCAGGCTGATACGGGCCGACATGTACAGGGAATGCTGGCATCACGGGTACCCAAGAGGATCCTAGATGAACATCTGAGTGGAAGAAGAAAAGTCGGAAATAGAGAGAATAAGGACAAAAAGTATGCAGTCCAGTTACTGCAAGCGGCAGACTAGAGGACTGCAGCAGGAGTCAGTTTTTGGAGGCTAAGGCTCGATTATTAATTAAGGTTATTTTATACTGATCTTTGGGCAGCTAAAAGGTAAAATATTTATTGAATACGTGCCCAGCAACAAGCTGCCAGTTTTCGAAGGATAACTTTCTTCTTCTTATCCTTCTTCTTTTTTTTAGATCTAAGATCAGTTTTTACAGGTCCTGGGACGAGGATGTCCAGCTCTCCCTCCATCTCTTTGATGGTCTTCCCGGTGATCGACGTCCCTCTGGTATCTCGCGCATTACAATCCTTTTAACATGATCTCTCCAGTATTGTCTTCTTTGGCTGCTCCACCTTACGATATCTGCAAATCCGCAAAACCTCCACATTGCAGGTTTTGTGGATCTCCTCACTGGGGATTCTGTCTCTGATGATAACTTTATGAAATTAAAAAATAAATCATGAGTACCAAACTACATTTAGCAACAACTAAAGACAAAAATGTATTATCTTTACACAATTAACTTGACTAGGGGAAATACGGTAACGTTTACATTGTTAAACCTGTTCTGATATAAGCACAATAAATTTACATTACGATACAATTAAATACAAATTACAATAATAATTCTAAATAATTGTACTGTTATTATAATTTATGTATGTGGGAGTATGTATGTTGTATTATGTATCATACATAATTGTAAACGAACAATATTATCTACAAGAATAATGCAGGAATAGGTATTTGAATGACATCAAAATAAAATAAAATATATTTCTCTTGACCCTTCTTGTGTTATTTCAGTTCAACAAGGAACAATTATCAGTCGTCATAAGCAGAACGGATGGTAGTGAAGAAGTCTTTACAGTACATTCAATATTTTTAGACTTAACAGACCTACGATACAAACGATTCTGTGGGGGATTGATTCTATATCACTGTGGTTTGAAAAGTTATAGCCAGATAGAATATAATACAAATAATGATACAGAAAATTTCAAAAACCTAGATGCGAACGTAAACAACTTCACTGAATGAATAATCTTTTCTAAAGCATTTTATGATTTTAAATATTATTATGTGTATGATTTTAAAGATTTTAGTGCGCGTGTGTATCTATCATTGTATGTTTTCGTGTAAGTAATTTATTGATTGTTTTGTCTGTATTTTTAAATTCTGTTTTTAAATGCTATTACGCATTTAGCATTTTATAGTCTCCTTCTACTTTAATAGAATCAAATTGAACGTTTTGACTCCAAGGAAATAAAAATGTCTTTGACCAAAAGTTGGCTTTCTCTTAGTCGTCTGTATGTTGGCATGTCTAGTCTGTAAGTGGCAAGTTTATTACCAAACGTTAATTTATTTTTATTTGTCAATTTTTCCATTCACGAGAAGCAATAATAATGTCTCTTATGCTGGGAATCGAACCCGGCATAGAAACAATGGCTTTAAACTAAGGCGGAATACAGATAAATATATTATGATAAATAAACAGTGTGAAGACGGTACGTTTGTACAGACATATTTATGTCATTCCGAATTTCTTTTGCCAACACCACCCATAGGAAAAGTATTGAAATAAGTATACGATTTCAAAACGTCCATCAATCAAATGTTACATTGAAAATTCAGCAATGTTATTGAAGTTCTTCTTTTGTCAATGTTTGTGGTCCTGTCGATCAAACTTGGAAAACAAAATGGGAAAAATATGATGTACATTTTGCGTATTGAGTATCTTAGGCGGAGTTGTATATTTGGTAAAATAAAACAATATGAAAGAAATGAGAAAAAATAACGAGTATTCCAAATGAAAATGGTATAAGTTTTTATGAATAACACAGATGCTAATACAAACCCTCTTAACAAAAAATATTAAATAAAAACGTAGATATATATCGTTTTAAAGATTACACAATATGTTAAAAGCACATTTTCAAATCTTTGATAAAGTTAAAAGATTCGAAATCTTTGTAACACCCCCAGCTTTAAAATAATTTACAAATCCCAATACAAAATTACAGATTTTTCATGCCGAATCACGGCATGTCTATTAAATCTGCTGAACGTACCACACAATTCTTATTCGGTAGAGATTTTAAACTCGTGATTTCATGAAAGTAACAATTTTTCATAACCTTTAAAAGATTTTCTATTGAGTCCTACAATTTCCTCATTGCTGAGATTGTCTATTTATTGATTTTTTTTTATTTTTTCTCCATTATTATTATTTTTTAAATACACAATATCATATATGACGAATTCTTAAAATGCTTGTCGTTGGTTGAATTGATTGGAAGATATGGAATATATTTTTCATAGCATAAAAACATTTTCAAATCAATCTTTGTTCTGCATGTAAAATATAATAATCTACCTTTACCTAACAAAAAAAAATAAAACAAAAGTATAAAAAAAAATTGTGGACACCCTTTTCAAAGTTTTCTTCACATATTAAATTTGTAAACGATTTTTTTACTAGCATACATTAAATTACTCAGGTAACAAAATTTCCATTTTAATTTAGTTCACAGTTAAGGTCCCGGGTTCGATTCCCGGTGGAGACACAGTTTTTAATTGTGTTTTCAGTCTGGATCTGTGAGATGATTAATATCGAAAGTCTCCAGAATGTGGCAACTTGTTATTGGGTGGGTGTTAAATTAATATTTGACATAGTGTAACTGCTCTTTTATCATGTTTATAAATGTATATTATTATGATTTTAACTGTTTTACAATGAAAACATAATATAAAAACAGTAAAATATGATTGTTGCATCTAACAGAATAAAATTCAACTTTTATTAACGCTCAGCCGGAAACGCATAGCTTTGTCAACTTTGTATGAAATACAAAATTGTTCAACTTTATCAAAATGTCAAATGATTCCAGCTGGAAACAGTTTGAACATGCATTCCATCGGGAATACTCACATTCCTAAAGTTTCAAAGCTCAAGAGCCAAGTTAGTTAAAAATCGATCGCAAAATTCCATTACAGACAAGAGAAGTCAGAGAAAAGGATGTTATAAAAAAAAGTAAGACAGATATATGTAGTTGTAACCGCTTCACACGTTTGTGAAACGATAGACATTTATACCCTGAAAAGATCCTACATTTTAATTTTCGATCCTAAATTGTGATTTTTGTTTTCAATCTAAAAGAAACGGCATCGGGGTTGGAGATATTCCCAATTATTTTTGTCTGAGACAAATAATTACATCAAACAGAATATCTCATTACTGACAAAAAAAAATTAAAGGGCCAACAGAGGAAAATAAATAAACGCAATTAAAGAAGAACCTTGAAATTCCTTAATTGAAAACGAAATGAAGAGACCATGTAACGAAAGCAATATTCTAACTTAAAATTTAAAGAATGACGCACAATTTATGAGTTGAATGTATATTAACTTAAAATTTAAAGAATGACCCACAATTTATGAGTTGAATGTATATTAACTTAAAATTTAAAGAATGACGCACAATTTATGAGTTGAATGTATATTAACTTAAAATTTAAAGAATGACGCACAATTTATGAGTTCAATGTATATTATGTAAAATTTTAACATTTTAGTTAGTAAATTATTTATTCGATTCACATCTAGCAAATTTAAATGTGAAATTATTGTCTTAAATTAAGTCAAGTTAAAACCGTTCAATTAATATTCTAAAATTTTGGTAGGAAAAAAACCTATTGGAAATTTTGATACTTTTTCAAAACATTCTATGGTATCCCTTTGCTTGAAAAAAAATGGAAAATATTTAAGATCAAGAGCCATCCATGGCCAAATTTTCGTATTAGTATAAAGGCTGATTTTTTTTCTGTAAAAAGATAACACAGCAGATAACGATTGGATAATATAAACCCAGAGTAGTGGTGGCTTTCGGAGGTAACAGCCTTCAAAGTGTTGAAAATTGCTATTTTAATACGTCAGTTATATTATAAAGCTTTGTAGTAGGTATAAAGAGTGATTTTTTTATATTTATTACGGAAGACTTATACCATAAACTTGAAAAATGAAGATTTTGGTAATATTTAGAATGTGTTTACAAATATATATTTATTTATTTTCTGGATTCAGCGATGGTTTTAACATAAGAAATTTTTATTATGCTGTTTAAAAAAAACGTGAATATTTTTATCGATGTATATACGCAAACATTATTATTCCTGTCGAAAGTCATTTTTATTCCTGTGTAAGAAATCAAATTCTCAATAGATGGCGTTAAAAAAAAGTTTTCTTCGTCACATCATAGATGACGATGGTTTCAACTTATTTTCAAACGAAAAGATTTTCATGATTGACATAAGTATATAGAGCTTTCAAAAATTGGATTGATAGGGAGTTCAATAAGAAGGCATTATCGATGAACGTTGCGCAAGCGCATAGTGATCACGTAAACAAGCCGATGACAGGTCGATAGCCCTGTAGGTGCCCTGAGTACCTGGTTCTCCTATAGCATTCCAACATCGTCTCTATTAAAATGTTAAAAATATAGAATTTTTCTATAATATTGCAATCATTCTTCCGATTTTTTTTTGTATATTCCAAAAGTAGGTTCCTATTTACGCAAAAAAAATCAGTAGGTACACATTTTATGAAGATGTATAAATTCCTCCAGAAATTGAAAAAATAATCGCGCAAAACAATTTTCATATAGACGAAGTACCTACATAAATATACTTACATAATAACTGGGGAAACTTATTTCTTACGAAATGACGAGATCTTGAACCATGTCTTATTATTTCCCAAATCGTTTTTAATATCGTCGATCATCGTTAAAATATTCAGAGAAGTATTTGGTCAAAGGGAAAGAGAAGCAACAAAACAAAAAGAAGGGTCGATTAACGAGTTTGTAAACTCAAAGGGTTGAGGGAATGGATCGTCAATAAGAATCTTCAATACTGCCCCCAATACTTTGTAAATCAAAGATATCGACTTACCCCAGTAAGGAAGAGGGGGAAAAATTTTAATTTAGAACTTTGAAAAAATAAATGAAGTTTCGAATTTCTTCTCGATAAGATCGCAAAAAGTCTTTTCAGTTCTTCAATTTCTCTTTTTATATCAAATATACTTATACTTACAAAATAGAACAAAAACTGTAGGTATACTAAGCTTTGTCACGTTCAATCACATTAGTTAGGTCGATCAATTAACTAACTGTGAGGTTTTCTTTTCAAAGCGTTCGTTGTATTTTATTGATAAAACAATAACACAAGAAAAATTAAAAATAAATTAAAATATTTTCGATAGCTAAAAAGTTAGGCTTTTATATGTAGCTAAAACAGCTGTGGGACCTCCAATGACATAAGGTGCGGAGTACTGGACAGTAAAAGGCACACATGAACAAAAACTACATGTGATCGAAAAGAAAATGCTGGGCTGGACAGGCGGGGTGTCGACGATTGATTAAATGCGTAATGAACAAGAGGAAGCTCTGGAGTAGCACCCCATACCAGAAAAAGTCAAAGAGAGCCGACTCAGATGGTATGGACATGATGTACTTAATGAGAAGGCAAAACGCGATAATGCGGTGCAACTTGAATTAGCACTCCCAGAAAACACGAAAGCAAAAGGACATCCACGTGGTGGTGAAATGTGAGTAAGCTCATGGATAAAGCCCAAATACCACTTCCGACAATACAGGACTGATCATCCTGGCGCAGAAAGATTGGGAGAGCCGACTCAAGCTGAAGTAGGACAAAACAAAGAAATAAAATAAGAACTACCATTCATTGATAAAAAATCAATGAATGGTAGTGTTATGGACAGATTTATGAGAACTGTACATCCACGCAGGTCAGATCTACCCTTTCCCAAATTCAAAGTGTGTCCAAATTTGATGTGTCGAACCGAACGCAAACGATTTTTTGGTCTTTGAAAAGTGATGTGAACTTGGAATAACAATAATGCACGATGAACTCACCATCCGAAATCCGTTGGCAGACTTGTGAGGGACATATCGTTGAGTCCGAGGACGGTGAGCGCTCTGAGCTGGCTGAATCCTGGTGGGAGTCGAGGAATGGGGTTGCTGCTGAAGTCCGCCACCTGCAGAGCACGCAGGTGCTTGATGTCTTCTGGTATATCGGGAATGTCTGGAAACAAACAATAAGGCCATTATTACACATTATACATCATAGTATTCAATTGCCAACATCATTATAGAAGACGAATGTTCAAGATTCCTTTGAACCAAAACAATAAATCAAACCGCTCCAAGACTATTATTATTAAAACAATAGAAATCGTATCAACAAGCCTCAATTGTACTATTTTGCCATTGATCTTAGACTAGTGGGTAACAAACGAATGATATCATATTACTATTATTAGACACAACCAAAATTTAATATAGGTATATGATAGGTAGGTATGTCATATTGTATTTGACAAGAACGCAATTGAACCGAAAATACGAATAGTTTTTTTTCTTTATGGTAAGGTACTATAATAAAATGTTGCCATGTAGGATAAAATAAATAGTGTGTATAAAAGATAATAAATTTTTGGAAAAAACTCTTACAATTATTATTTTTATAGAATTATTATTTTTATTAAGGCAACCCTGCAAAGAGTAGGTACATTGTATAAAGAGTGGGTTGTGGCCAACGCTAAACTCCTCACCCACAAGACAATCCACAAACTTTGTATGGCAAATCAGCATTTTCGTGAAATGAGTTTGTTAATTTATTTTTTATTTGAATATTTTATTACGAAAACCATAGAATTATAAGGTACAGAAGCCGCGTGTAGTACAAAATTTCGAATTCAAATGTATGCCAAGTTTTCTGTACATGTGTGTGTAAGGCGGTAGATCGGTAGGTAGACGTATATGTAGGTGTGCGTATCGGTAGGTGTACGTATACGGCCGGGCGAGTGAAACTCAGAACATAGTTCTTAGTTTTTGTTGTCATAATTTCATTGCGCTGACTAGGTATCTGTATCATACACATATAATCTAAGACGAAAACTATATAATTTATTCTTCAATGCCATTTCATGAAATTGATGTTACTTTTTAACACTGAACCTAAAAAATCTAATTTAAAGTTTTCTAGCTGGACATTTTGAAATATTTCACAGTTAAAAAAATTGATATACAAATTTGTAAAATTTGAAAAGAATCTAATGATTACTTTAATCTATTAGTCCATAAAGTAGAATAAACACGCCTTACATAGTACACACACAAATTCATTGTGATGAAACTTTCAGAATACAATGTCAGCATGATACTAGTTATAATCTGCAATAAAAAATAGCCTTATCAATTGCGAATGCATAATTTCCCACTATATCCACTTGGGTAAGTGAGGAGTAAAAAATAATTCAATATACTTTGCCCGAGTTGCCCGAGAAGCAATAAAAAAAAATTATAATTAAATAAACTATGGCGAGTTATGAAATAATGACGCCGCTGTCGGAAACGCAAAATACAAAATGTAATACAAATTATATTCTACTAATGAACCCCCGGCAAACTTCGTATTGCCTGTATAATTAAAAATCGTCCTCCATAACCACCCGTCGCTTCAGACTCTTCAATTCCTCCCATCCCTTCAGTACCTCCCGTCCCTTCAGTTACTCCCGTCCCTTCAGTTACTCCGGTCCCTTCAGTTACTCCCGTACCTTCAGTTACTCCCGTCACTTCAGTTACTCTCGTCACTTCAGTTACTCCCGTCCCTTCAGTTACTCCCGTCCCTTCAGTTACTCCCGTCCCTTCAGTTACTCCCGTCCCTTCAGTTACTCCCGTCCCTTCAGTTACTCCCGTCCCTTCAGTTACTCCCGTCCCTTCAGTTACTCCCGTCCCTTCAGTTACTCCCGTCCCTTCAGTTACTCCCGTCCCTTCAGTTACTCCCGTCCCTTCAGTTACTCCCGTCCCTTCAGACCCTTCAGTACCACCCGTCCCGTCAGACCCACCAGTACCTTCCCTTCCCTTCATTACCTCCCGTCCCTTCAGTAGGTTAAGAAAAAGTTTAATTCCCGACACAATACTGGGAAGACCTACGAAGAGATGAAAGGACAGTTGGACCTTCTTTTTCCAGGATTCTCCAACTTCATAGGTAAAATGAACAAATACGCGATAAAGAAGAAGAAGAAGAAAAAAGTTTGAATCCAGAAACCGTCCTGGAAAACCTGCGAAGATATGGAAGGACAGTTGCATCTTATTCTACAATACTCCACCTTCATAGGTAAAATGACCAAATACACAATGAAGAAGAAGAAGAAGAAAAAAGTTTAAATCCAAAAAATGTCCTGGAAGACCTGCGAAGAGATGGAAGGACAGTTGAAGCTTCTTCTCCCAGAGTATTAGGTCATTTTACCTTCATAGTTAAAATGACCTAATACCCGAAGAAGAAGAAGAATTTTTTTAAATTCAGAAACCATCCCGAGCATACGCTCGACAATTCGCCAAAGTTTCATTGCAATTGGATGAACGGTTTCCAGGATAGTCCACTTTCATAGGTAAAATGACCCAATACTCGATGAAGAAGAAGAAAAAAAAAATTAATCCAGAAACCATCCCGGGCATACGCTCGACAATTCACCAAAGTTTCATTGCAATCGGATGAACGGTTCCCAGGATAGTCCACTTCATAGGTAAAATGACCTAATACCCAATGAAGAAGAAGAAGAATTTTTTTAATCCAGAAACCATCCCGGGCATACGCTCGACAATTCATCAAAGTTTCATTGCAATCGGATGAACGGTTCCCAGGATAATCCACCTTCATAGGTAAAATGACCTAATACCCGATGAAGAAGAAGAAGAATTTTTTTAATCCAGAAACCATCCCAGGCATACGCTCGACAATTCATCAAAGTTTCATTGCAATCGGATGAACGGTTCCCAGGATAATCCACCTTCATAGGTAAAATGAAGGTGGATGAAGAAGAAGAAGAAGAAAAAAATTTTTGATCCAGAAACCATCCCTGGTATACTCTCGACAATTCACCAAAGTTTCATTGCAATTGGATGAAGGGTTTAGGAGCGCATTCAACACATACATAGATACATAAAAACATTCAAATTTATAATATTGATTACATACATTTTAAATATTGTGCCTTTGTTCGCGAAGAGATGGGGGTTCAATTATGATAATGCCCTAAAATATTATTACCTAATATGGAAATACCAAAGGAACCTACTTGTTCAAAATTTTCAACTCAACACCCATATTAAGGTAGGGGAGAATGTATGTATTAGGACCTACCTAATACCTACAAACAAAATCATATTTTGAGGGTTGTTGGCGAATGATGTGAAAAGAAAACGGTCCGGTCCGTTTCTGATTGGGATATTACATATAACAACTATTTGCAACCTTTGAAATATTCACACAATTCAAAATAAGTATTAGGTATTTTAATTCGTGTTTTTGACGTAAAACATATAAAATCAATGGGTTTTGATTATATTTTTCGTTACACATAAAAAAAGTATTTCCCCGCAACTCGCCAACTGATAAAACATTCTGAATAGGATGAAATATGTTATTGGTCAGGTAGGTAATAATTATTAGGTAATAATTAATAATAATTAACTCAATACGTAATAATTATTGGAGAGCATACCATCGTACATACCATGACGGCAAATCCAACAATGTGGGGTAACCAACGACAGATTTACGGGTGTGAATTACTTTATAAAAAAAATAATTCACACCCGTGAAAAAAAGTAATTCTTTTCTTTTAATTTTTTAAAACTAAAGTTTTTTTTAAAAGTCGTGTGTTTCTATTGTTTATATATTATGTTCTATGATTCTATAATATCTGTTTTGCTTGTTTTAATACTACATTATTATATTATTGTTTTTTTTTATTTTCATGTTGTTTTTCTTGTCTTCTGTTGTAGTAGTGTGTTTTCCTTTTGTTTTTATTTAGTGTTTTATTGTTATTGATAGGTACGTGTCTTTTTTGGGTGTTCATATTGTCATCCGATGTTGATTTGTTTTTATTTTTGTTTACACTACATGTAAGAATTTGTATTTTTTTACATCTAAATAATATATATAAAATACAATACAATAAAGGTATCAAACTACCCACAAACAAGTCTCATTTAACCTAAAAAGGCATTAAATTCAGAGTGAGCGGTGAACCTCATTGCTAAACTATGTTATGAGATGTTATTGTTGCCTGTTGTATTTTCGATTACTCGGCTCTTACGGGACACTCGAAAAGCACTTTTCTAAGCCAGTTCATAGCAATCATTGGAAAACAATGATTGAAAACAAAACAAACTTACACCTAACATCGTGACATTATAACAATAAACAACTGGGTACTGATTAATTTTACTTTTCCCAACCACCCTCAGCAATATACTATCTTTTTTTTCTCAACTTATGAATCTGTCAATATATGTTCATCTATCATGTACACAAACACACATGCACACCCACCCTCACACACACATACACACACTAGATATCTCTTTCACACACACACATACATATTGTTACTCTTCTCCATGCGCGCATCCACACTAATTCACACTTTTTTATTGTTCTTTTGATATTAGGTATTGTTTTGTAGTTTTAAAAATTACGTCTTTTAATATTTCTAATACAAATTTCAAGTAATGATGATTTTGTTTTACTTAAAGAGTTCAATGGGTAATCCCTTTAACTCACACTTGCACTAATATGATTATTTTAGTTTTTTTTAATAATAATTTACTTTTTAAAAACAGATTATATTGGAACAATTTTGAATGTATACAAAGTAAAAATAATAATAATATACCTATTATATATGAATTTAACACGACATTGATGATTTTACACTAGGATTGATTTAAATTATGTCGATCGACAGATGATATTTTTACGGTTTAACACTCTGGATTTAGAATACGATGTTCACAGTAAAACGTCCAATGATGATGTGGGCGAGAATAGGGGAAGGTATACGGGAATACATTGGAGAGAAGGAGACAGATATTGTTTTTTTTTTCAGACTTGTATAAATCTTAAAACTCTTGTTTTATTTTGAATGAATTGTACGTAACAGGCATAGTACGGAAGAGGTACATGTCATATTTGTATTTTTACTTATTTACTTTTAATAATTGTATCCATGTACTGTGTGCTGTCCTTTGTAAAATAAAATAAATAAAACAATGAGATCTCCTTAGGGTAATAAACGCGCCATCGTACACTTGCTGTAGTTGCTGTATGTACATTGTACATTAAGTACATCTGTCTCTAACCACCCCATTCAAAGTCACTGTCCATACTCTTATTTTCAACATCCGTAGTTTTGACGATTAATAATATGATTCGATAGAAAGAGATTTAATCTTTTTGGGTCAACGGGCAACTCCAATTATAACGGACAATAATATAATTACAAGGAACGTCGATGGAGTAGAGGCTCGGATAATATACAGAATGACATGTACTTGACGTACAATAATAATAATAATATAATATTTCTCAGAAATGAAATACACGACAGAAGTTATTTGCGAAGAGAGATTTGATAGACCCAATCAAAATACGAAAACCCCACAAGTACGTAAGGCGAATCAATATCAACCATTTATTTGGAAACCTGACTGAAATTCACAGAAATTCTACTAAAATCACTTTTCCGAATAAAACACGATATCAAAATTAACGAGATTAGATGGAAATACGTCTAAAGTAGTAAATTAAAAAGGATGTAGTGAATAGATCAAAAATGAATATGTTTTTGTGATTTGTCCATATAGAACGAATAAGTGATCAGTTATTTTTATTCTTTTTAGTGTTTGAAATGTGGATTAATTGTAGAATGCTTCGAATACCGTGGAGAGATTTAGCATCCAACGTACAAGTTTTGCGTCGAGCACACACAAGCAGAGAACTCTTGACAAATCTAAAAATTCGCAAGGTATCAAGGGCCACATTCAGCGAGGAGAAAAGTATCAATTGTTGCAGCTGATAATACAGGTCAAGATTGAGGGACGTCGTGGAGTTGGGAGAAGGCAGATGTCTTGGCTGCACAATGTCCGACAAAATAGTGGACTGGAAAAACGCAGGTAGGAGAGCAGCCCCCCTAGACAACATGCCATGCCATTTAAGCAAAGCGTTACCTCACTGAACGATAGTAAATGTATGGAATTGGTGGCCGTCACGTGATATTTACTATCGCTTAGCGAGATAACGCTTAGCTAAAATGGCATGTTGTCTTGTATGTCATGTATAGAATTGGTGGCTGTCACATGACATTTACTATCGCTTAGCGAGATAACGCTTAGCTAAAATGGCATGTTGTCTAGTATGTCATGTATGGAATTGGTGGCTGTCACATGACATTTACTATCGCTTAGCGAGATAACGCTTAGCTAAAATGGCATGTTGTCTAGTATGTCATGTATGGAATTGGTGGCTGTCACATGACATTTACTATCGCTTAGCTTAAATGGTATGTTGTCTAGGGGGGCTGATCCGAACGGCGCAGGACAGAGAGGCCTTCTCCAGAGTAATCGCTAACGTCGGGGGGGCCTGATACGGCACACAGAGAAGAGAAGATGAGATTATATTTATTAAGGTCATATTGATATGTAATATGGATATTTCAAAAAAATATTGAGAAAGGAAAAATCACAAAGGTTTGTTTTCTCGAGCACTTTCCTATCTATTCACTCCACCCGAATTTATCTTAATCTTGTTTTAATATTACCTATATTTAGAAAAACACGAATGATGCGTAATATTTTCTATCCCATCAAATATTATTGAGTACCTAATAGCCGTGCCTACAAAAAAAATATATTAAACAAATAATTTATAAGCTCAGAATTATATCTTAAGTAGGTACACACGAGCGGATCATAACGTGATTATATTACAAAAGGCAGTCTAGGAAAAAGACACTCGTGTTCAGATAAGTACCCACAAAAACGAACACACATCCCTATACAACATCGAGCATACTTAATAAAATAGGTTGTTCAGAATGTCACTTAAGGCCCTTGTATATCTTGGACATACGGTTGTACATAAATATGCACACTAAATTACCATCAAATGTATGAAACACGAAAAAAATATTGTATATCTCCAATCTGCGATACAAAATATTATTTCGTAAAGAAAAGATAAAATTGAGTTTTTTTTAAGAGCGAGAATAGTAATTAAAATAATAAAATAGTAAAAAAAAAAACTCAGCCGATAGATTTTCATATTCTCTTTCTATTGAAGTAAATATCTATAACATATGCCTTGAAGTTTTTTAGTTACCTATTTCAAATAAAAAAAAATTAAAAAAGGGTCTTACTAAAACAAGTTTTACTAGAAAAGTGTAAAACAAATTCAAATTTAAAAAAACTCATGCAATAGAATAAAGATGTGAAGACAAACAGTTATTTATTTTAAAGACGAATCTTTTGAGGGTATTAGGGAAAAGATTCGTCAGGTTTGAGGGTGGGTGTGAGTCATGGCTGCAAGATGCAAGAGCAACCTGCACAGGTGGGGTTTCTCGATGGAAGACGATACCTTCAGTAATTGTTGAGCATTGCAGGATGACGACCATCTGCTGTCCTGCCCAGAACTGGACAAAGGCTGTCACATGGACGACCTGATAAGATACCGACAACCGACAGGGCGATTTCCGCCGCCACACATTAGAATGGCAAAATCTGAGTTCCGGACTCGTTGAGTAAGTAAGTAGGGAAAAGATTTTCAAAATTTACTACTTAACCTCCTAACTATAGATTCAAGCCGCTTTGTCATGACTTAGTTGTGGAAAAATAAAATGTTTGATAGGTATTGCACATTTTTTTTCTGGTGCCTTAACAAATATTTCATCTTATTACAAAAATCATAAAAATACTGTTCAAGCTAGAAAAAATATTAATGAATTCGTGTGTCTAGAGAATATGCGTTAGCAAAACGCCAGTTCCAAAACAAAATTTTCAAATTTTGTTCCGGTATTTTTGATGTTGAAGATGCACCGCGTTCTGTAAGGCCGGTTTAAGTTGATGGAGACAAAATGAATACATTGATATGTGTAAATTACAACTAGTGACATCGCTGAGAGATTAAATTGATTAACTCAACCGTTCATGATCACGTGAAAAATCACGGTTTAATACCCGTCTCTCATTTTCACAAAAAAAAACACGAAATGGTTTTCCGAACAGTCCAATAATAGGCGTGTGAAAATTGACACAAGGCACATGGAACCAAAGAAAACAAACAGAATGCCCTTGTTATTTTCCATCCCCATAATGTTACCCCCTGTTTTGACCGCTTTCCAATCTTGCCCAAACAACGGTAACAATGGGCCGAAGAAAAATTATTTTCCCGACCTTTTTCATAACATTACAACAAAGATGGATTACATTTCATTATTTGCTTAGTTTGTTTACAAAACTCCACCAGCAAATAGGAAGGAATACAAATGATTAGTAGATTAGAAAAGAAGCTGCTACACTCGCTTACCTGGCCCTGATCTCAAGTATAGGAAAAATAAATCAATAGTTTAATCTTTCATAATATAAAACAAACCGGCTACAAAATTAATGCGTGTCAAGATAGAAAAAATAAATGTGGCGTTTAGCTCTCTCTGCTTACCCTATGAGGGACATGGCGTGATGGTATGTATGTATGTAGTAATATTATCTTTTATAAAATTCGCCTATAAAATAATACGTATTATGCAGATATTGGAAATTTAAGAGTTTGATCATTTTTTTCTCATGGGTCCCATCTTCAGAACTCGATGAAACTTATAAGTGTGATGACCTCTGAAAAAAGTCATTAAAATCGGATAATACGGCAAGGAATTACTAAGTGAAAATTGAAGAATTTGATGATTTTCTCGTGGATCCCATGATCAGATCAGTATATAATTGAAATGTGACCAATCAGAAGAAAACCCCTTATTAATTAAAAAAGAATCATCGAAATCGGACAACAAAATAAAAAGTTATACATAAATAAAAAAAAATTACGTCGAATTGATAACCTATTCATTTTTGGAAGTCGGTTAAGAATGGCACAAAAGGATCCTGGAGATCTTTCGTAAGCAATAAAATTCAACACTAGATATTAACCAAATTATAACAACTATGCTCATGCTAGTATCAAAGGCAACGAATTAATTCTGGGAAATAAATGACGTCTACATACATATATGTTTTGCATTAGACAAGGACGACATACATAGAACTGGCCATGTTTGCTAAACACCTGGCCATTGTCTTTCGTTGGGCCCTCAAAAGATAAAAGATGACAAGGAGCATTAGGTGCTCCATAGGAATTTTGTATGAAACTAGCGAGCGTGAAGTGAAGAGTCATTGACAGCGTGTGTTGAATATGATACAAGCGACTTCTGGTACAATACCTAGGGTAGGTAGATGTAGTAACTATGCAGCTATTCAACAAACAGTCGGCAAAAACAGTCGTATGGAATTTGAAGAATTTTTCATCGCATAGAGTGTACAATTTATATCGAGGCACTTATTTCCTGTTTCATAAATAAATAATATGAATATTATCAACGTTAACTTGTTATATAAAATGTATGCATTGACGATGTGTCCTTCACGGAGCAAGCAGATAAAAAACAATGCTTAACTATCACGATGAGAAAAATATTAAATATTAACCTTAGAGTCCCTGCACGATTGAAAATGAGTGACAGTTTATACAAAGTGCCTGTTGTTCGAACTAACTATTTCGGTAATGCTTTTGTTTATGGAGCATACGTATTTGGATCACCAGATTTTTTTAAGAATACGTTTAAGCTTTCTCAATAATGATTTTCTTTCCTAAATTTCCCATTCCTATCCATTGTCCTGTCCTAAACTTCCTAGATTGTATGATTCTATTAAGGCACAGATATTGTAAATCTCCATCTTGGCGTTTCATAAAATCAAATTGCTGATTTAGGTACCACAAAGATTTCAGTTGATTCTAATCAGTCATCGTGGAACTTAAATCGATAATTTTATTTTATAAAAGCAAAAACTCATATTTCTAGTCAACATTTTGACAGCATATCATAGATGTGTCATTAAAATCAGATTCTTGTGCTTTTTCTAAAGATTCATATCATGATCTATCATAAAAAAGTTTTATTAAATATAGCCGCATAAGGAAATCTGGAAATGATTATTTTGAAAGACAGCGCGCATTATTGTATGTAAGGCGTAGGCGCCAAACCGAACAATGTCCTGTGACCGCGTCCTCAATACAATTTCCAAAACACGATAATCTTATTAAACATTATTTCTCAGGGAAAACAGATTATTTGGAAGAAATTTCCATTTGGCGATAAAATGGGGTTTAAAAAGGTGGTAATAATAAATACGCGTAGGAATTCTTATAAGGGGATGTGCATAAGTAATAAACTTTTATTTCAAATAAGTTTATATTCTCGACAAATTTTCAACATTTCAATAAAGACGAAGTTGGAATATTATAGAAGAACCAGGAACTCAAGGCACCTACAGGGCTTACGACTTATCATCAACTGATTTACGATCACTTCATACGCTTGCCAACACCAATTAATATGCCTTCTTATCGTGTTCCATTAAGTTCTATATATTTCGATAATGGGATACAATTAATTTGAAAATAACACAATTTTACTATAGACATCTATGAAATAAAGAAGAAACCTTTTTTGTAACGCCATCTATTAAAAAGTTGTTTTTTTTTTTGTAAACAATGAAAGCAACAATCCTTGTAAGTTTATATTCATTGGAAATTGATAAACGAAGCGATTATAACCAATCAATACAATAATCATTTATTACAAAAGAGAAAGGAATATAAGAATTTAATACAATTCAGTGAACACAATAAAATAATAATAAACAGAATAATCAGAAGATACAATTCGTAGCAATGAGCGAAATATCCATCAGCCAGTCGATATTTATTTTTATAAACATATACTATAAATAAATTATCAAGATACTCACAATTGTTATTTAATTGATTATTACTATTTGTTAGATCTAGTAAAACACATAAATAAACATAATGTCGAGTTGTGCTCTTTATTGGGAAGGAACAGAGAACCGAAGGTCAACAATTCCTATCCTGGAAGACCTACTTGTCGCTTTGTTTTGAATTAGACATATAAAATTTGTTCAATGCCACAATGATAGGAGTCGTTTGGCTTTTGTCCGGGCGTCCAGGGATCGGTTCCCAGTAGATAAGATATAAAATTGTTCATCGTGATATTCTTACTTCTGTCTAGACTGGAGACACTGGGTTTTTACTCCTCACTAACCCAAGAGGATATTTTATTTATTTTTTTATTTTATTTTATTTCCGGGAAATTTACAGTATAATAACATTTATTATATAGATGCATTAGTATAAGACTAAAACCAATAGCAAATTTCCTCATTATTAACAATAAATTTTGACTGTTGTACGTACATGCTTAGAGCTACATATGAAAAACATTTATATCTGAATGATAGTACATGAGTGTATGTATGTGTGTACGTATGAGTGTAAGAATGTGTATATGTGGGGAATTATGATTTCGCAAGTTTTAAGGCTATTTTTTTATTGCAGATTATCAACTAGTATCATGCTGAGATTGTATTCTGAAAATTTCATCACAATGTATCAGTGTGTGTGTGCTATGTGCTTTGTGCTATGTACGGCGTGTTTATTTTACTTTATCGATTATAGACTAAAGCACTCATTCGATTTTGAAGGATATCTGAATAGTGCTTCTTATTTTTTTTAACTGTCAAATATTTCAAAGTGACACCAAGCTCACGAAACTTAAAACTTGAATATTTTGTTTTCAAGTTGGTAAAAATGCACATAACTTTCATAAAATGGCATTAAAGAATTATCAAGTTTTTATAATAAAAAAAAACTCATTTCATGAAAATGCTGTATATTTTCCATACAAAATATGAATACCTATTTTATAGAATGACTTGTTATTAAAGAGTTTAGCATTGGCCACAACCCACTCGTTTTGCAATAAATTCGCTAGTTTCGCAGTGTGCCTGTTCAAAGCAGTTTTTTTATTTGTATTTTGATAGAGGGTACAAATTCCAGAGGGCGCCCCTCGTCGGAAGTGTTTGGAGGATCTGTACAGAGATATGGGCTGCAGCACCTACGAGGAGATGAAAAGGGCGACACAACGTGTCAATATAGCGATGGAAAAGAAAAAAAAGAATAGAGAACTTAATGTATGGAAGTGACAGTTGCCTGTCACGTGACAACTGTCACTACCATACATTGAGTAGGTAATCTTTTCTTTGTTGCCAAACAAACTTCATTATTGAAACGGGAGAGATTATTTATATGTATTATATTGTTATTAAAATGATTAATCGATACAATTATGTATAAGCATACCTATATTTTACTATTCAATATGTCACGCAACAAGTGTAACTATATTAAGGCGCAAGTAGTTATGATCAAACCAGTGTTATCATCTGGCAACCATGACTCACATTTATATAAAACAATATTCTAAATATAAAATGTTATGTAAGTGTTGCCACCATCAATATTGAATAATGGCCATGCGTCACTCTTGAACGAAACACGAGGAATAAAGAAGTTATTTGCGGATCGCCACACCGAGCAACGCGCCCATAATATATATAAAACTATTCACACCCTCGCCATACATAACCTACCATATAAACAAACAAACATTGAAAATACATACATTACATTAGATTCAGAAGATGTGATAACAAGTCAAACGAATACCTTAAGGAATATTTATTTGATTAAGAGGGAGAAAGACGCAAAGACGCATATTTTGGCCACATATTCCGTGGTGATAGATATTTCTTTTTAAATGAATATGTCCTTGTTAAACAAGTACATATACATCTTCCTACGTTCCCTAAAATAACCAAATAAATGCTTGTGCTATAGGTGAACGAAATCGGTCGAGGCAGGATTCGAACTCGCGATCACTGGATTACTAGCCCAGCGCGCTAACCGCTCTGCCATCGACCCACCTAAAATAATATAGGTAGATTCTTAATCTTTTTATTAATAGTGACAATTCTAAATTCATTTTGGATTCTAGACAAAAATGGATACATGGGAAAGTGAACTATTCTTTAAAATTCATTTAAAATTTTTGACATATGTAACGTATGAAGCGAAACTCGCGCGAGTAGGTGTCATGCGAATATGTAACACTTGTGTAGCGCTACACAAAATCAATTCGTAATATTTGCGAAGCGTAATTAAGTGATACAAATACACAATCATATAATTATTCTTTAATGTATAACATTCCGCAACAGAGATACGACAAAAATACTAAATTATTTCTTTATTCACAAAACGATGACTAACACGGAAAAATTAAAGAAAAATAAAACGATTAACAGAGAAAGAAAATCACTGGAGAATAGATATGAAGAAAAAATGGTAAAAGATCTCAAGAGTCTATCACAATTTTTCTTCACTGTAGGTACTTACTTAGGAGTTTTACCTCATCATTCATTTCGTGTCTCGTGTTCATGCTCAAGTATGTTTCTAAATTAATAGTAAATATGTAAATGTTTGAAAATGTGGGTATTATTATTTATTACATATGCCCTTCTATAACTTGTAGTTAAGGGGAATATGGAGTATGGGGCCTAAAAGAATAAACTGGCATAAAAATCTCAGTCAGTGGTTTGGCAAAATCAACAAATTTTAGGTTTCCGATTATTTTTTATCAGGTATAAACACATTTGAATTCACACCATAGGTACCATTTGCTACTAACACGGAACTTCATACATTACTTGGGGGTTTTAATATAATCATGTTTCCAATCACTAGATTTACAGAAAACGCCATTTTAATAAATTGATGTACAATCAAGGGTGCGAATGTGGAGAAGAGCAAAACGCGGCGCACCTGCTGATGTGCCCACTCATGGGGGAGCCTTGTAATGAGGAGGACCTCCTGGCTGCAAACGAAAAGGCTGTGACGGCCGCAAAATATTGGAGAGGGCGCATATAGGGTCTGGACACGGAAATGAATAAATGAATGAATGAATCAAGGGTACCAAGAAGGGATTAATCTCTTCCAACCACCTCAAATAAAAGTTGAGCCTAAAGTATATTCTACACATTGCAATAAAATATTGTTCCTTTTCAAGCCAACAGCGAGAAAAATGAAAAATAAAAGCAGTAGGGAAGTAAGAATTATTTAATAACAATAAAATAACTTTGTATTCACCACTATTTTATTAGAACAAAGTCTACATGTTTCGAGAACAATGTTCTCTTCCTCAGGACACTTAATGTAGTGTATATTTCGGTAATGTAAGATGAAGTAACATTCTGTCTAGTTGATGTCTTCAATGTAAATATTATGAAAACTTTTCAAAAAATGATTACCTTTAATTTTTATTCCGATTATTTCATGTTATATATCATGTAGTACATTAAGTGTCCTGAGGAAGAGAACATTGTTCTCGAAACATGTAGACTTTGTTCTAATAAAATAGTGGTGAATACAAAGTTATTTTATTGTTATTAATTAACGATGGAGCCACAAAATAATAATTTCGCATTTAAAAAAAAAAAAAATTAGAATTATTTGATAATTATAATTTATTTACTTTTTGTGCAAATATTTATATAGAATGAGACTAGGTAACGTTGTATTGTATATTTAACACTAACTCTTGTTGATTGGAAGAAAGCCAGCGTACAAATTATATGTACAAGAAGATACAAATAAATAAATAACTTCGTCGCACAAGTTACTACATAGTCTAGCTGATTGTACTTGAAAAAAAAATAGCTTTAATCTTCAGTAGAGCGAATGGGAATTGTAAGACTGCTTTGACAGGAAAACATTTTCTTAATTTTTAGGTAAGTATTGTGGTGAATTTGGGTTATAAATAAAGTTGTAAATTTAGTGATTGATCTTGTATCGTTGTACTTATGAGCAACGATCTTGAATACACATTGTTCATAACATGATTACAAAATAATTCATCCGAAAAAAGACATCGACACTTGAAGCAATCAAAAACACGTACGTGAAATCGCTACCATAATTTGACGATGAATTTCGTTTCCACACACAATATACTAATGATTTCATTTACTATGACTCATGGCGCGTTGACAAAATATTTGATAAAATTATTTTACGAATTCATACTGTGTCGAAATAGTCTAAAAAATAAAAATAATATAATCTTCACTGAAACAATCAAGTTTCCAAGTAAAAAATAATATATGTTCTTGCACTTTGATTCATTTGTGTTGTGGTGTTATGAAATAATAATAAATACTTAGAATGCAATGTTTATTTATCGATACACTAATTTATTACAAATATACATCAGATACAAAAAATATATATAGAAAATAGCACGCGAACAATAAAACAATAATCTATGTACGGTGTGCTTAATCTAACGAATATATTCTTCGGTTTACGAAGACAGCCTATCGTCTTCGGGGGTCCTCGTTGACTTTTTTTTTTAAGATATATTTTTTTTTAAAAAGTAATACATATTTATTTTCCCGCCAAACTGCAAAGCAGTTTTTTGGCAGACTCGGTATGGTCATGGATTTTATTATAATATACTAGATGTCATAGTTAGCAAATTTTGTATGAATCGAAGCGAGTCATTTTTTCGGGGGATTTTTGACGTTTTGGTTCCAGACCACATCGTTTTTCTATAAAGAATAACGACTAATGTGAATTGTTTTCGGATTTGTTTGTAAAAAACATTTTAATTATTAAGGTTTAGAGAACAATTATCTAGGATGTGTTGAAATGTAAGGAAAACTGAAATATGTTACCAACCAAAACGTCAAACGCGCGATATTCCATAACTCACTTTTTGCACGGAGTAGGTACTACAATCTAGTATACATATTATAATAAAAACCTATGGGTATGGTCTGCGATACCTGGCGATACCACAACATAGATTAAATTTCGTAATGTTGGTACGATTGTCAGTACATACATACATACATACCATCACGCCATGTCCCTCACGGGGTAGGCAGAGAGAACCGAACGCCACATTTTTCTATCTCGACACACATTCATCGCCTCATCAACATTCATACATCGTCTTATACACGTTCATCTGTTGTTCACGCTTTGTCAGTCAGTTAAGTACTTAAGTCAGTTACTACAATTGTCAGTTAGTTACTTAAACTGAATAATATTGCCATATATCGCCAAATTAAGTTCTTCTAATCTCATATTTAAAAGTAAATAATCAGAAATTGTAAAAGAAAACAATGTGAGTTTAATATGATAGAATGATACGTCTTCTTAAATTATTACTTCAAACAAAATACCATCACATATTTTTTAACGATTTGTACAGATTACAAAAGAAAAAAATCCTTTATTAGATGGAATATCCAGTTTTTAACGAATAAAAACACCAAATGCAATCATACCTACGTAAACATGAAGTGCACTTTTAAATAAAACATACGTGTATTTTATTAACAAGGAAAATATTAAGGTAGGTTATAAAATGATAATTTCATCTACACATCGAGTGTCAGTTTTGTATAAATTTATTAAAAAAGCGAACATAAGTGATGTTTTGTGATACATGACGTACGTAATACGTAACGCACGCGTAAGTTCACGTTCACTATTGAATACATACACATTACACAGACAGTAAAACTGAATTAAGTACGCGTTCATCAATGAATGAAGAGAAGGTACCAACAAACGTCTTAAGTAAATTAAGAAAGTGATACGTAATAGTAAAACAGGCTGAGGTTTGCGCTTTAAAAAATTTTCACTTTGTTGTGAATGATTACTTAACACTAAATTCATTTTCAATATAACAATACGTATACCATACGGCACACATATTGAAAAATATTGCTCGATAGTCAATCTTCTTCTTCTTCTTCTTTTGAATAGACCTTCAGGTCTGTTTTTTAAGAGGCCTGCTCTTCCTGCGAAGTGGACCCCCAGCTATCCTCCATCTTTTTGGCGGTCTACCGCGAGGGCGGGTTCCGTGAGGCTGATTGTGAAGCACGATATGAGGAAGTCTGGTGCTGTCCATCCTTTGGACATGACCATACCAGTCCCTCCTCCGCTGCCTGCTCCATCTGATGATATCGTCAACCTCACATAGTTCCCTTATTCTGGAGTTCCTCACTCGGTCTCTCAGGGTTTTGCCTGCAATTGCTCTCAATGTCCTCATTTCTGAAGTCCTCAACATTTGTTTGCTTCTGACTGTGTCTGCTCGTGCCTCTATACCATATGTCGTCACTGGTCTTACGCATGCTTTGTAGATTCTCACTTTGCTTTTAATGGCCATATCCTCATTTTTCCAAATAATGGATTTTAGGGCGCCCGAGACTGCAGCTGCCTTATTGACTTGGCTCTGAATTTCTTGACAGAGGTCAGCATCTTCTGTTATGTCAATTCCTAGGTATCTAAAGGTATTAACCTGTTCAATTGGGTTGTTGTCTATAGTCAGATTGCATGCTATGTGTGTTTTTGAGAATGTCATACATTTAGTCTTATTAATTGAAATTGCCATGTTGTATTGTTTGCAGGTGCTATGTAACCTGTTCAGCATTGTCTGTAGGTCATTGTTAGTTTCGGCTACTATAATAGCGTCGTCGGCATAGCAAATTACATTAACAATTTCCTTCCCCATTCTGTACCCACGAAAAAAAATAGTCAATCAAACGAAAAAAAACCTAAACTGATATGACATGAAAAATAACAAATAAAACAATATAACATGAAATAATCGGAATAAAAATTAAAGGTAATCATTTTTTGAAAAGTTTTCATAATATTTACATTGAAGACATCAACTAGACAGAATGTTACTTCATCTTACATTACCGAAATATACACTACATTACTGAAATTGTGTCGAATGAAAAGTGCTAACACTCGATTCTATTATATCTACATAGATTCTAGCAATATTTTTATTGCACGAAAAACGATTTAATAAAAGGTCATTGGATATTCAAGAATTGGGTTTATAAGGATGGAAACACAAACCGTATTTTTTTTAAATAAGGTAAATAAATTAAAACTATACAAACATAAAAATTATAATAATGCCGCGTCAATAACAACTATTCTAGTTGCCGTACATAGCATATAAATTAACACACTTTTAGTTACAAATATTTTAATTTCTATAAATAAATAAAAAAAATATAGAATAACTTTGTACTAAACACGAATTTTAGTATTTTCGATCGAACGTTTTAGAATCCACCACTTATTCCGGAGGAGAAAAACACTCAAATTTCTGGTTATGTAATACAAACTTATTATACCATATTGATGTTGGTACTGAGAGATTGTATTTTTTTTGTCAGTGCCAACATGTACTAAATTGTCTATTTTTCATATTATTTTGTTGTACTATGTTTCATTATTGTATTGTTGTATTTTTTTGTATGGTTATTGTGGATTTTGAATAAATAAATAAATATCTTTATTTATTTGTAATTTGAAAAAATGTGCCAAAAAGTAATGGAAAATCATATGAAGATATTTCTATTTTTTAAAATCTTTTCCGTCTCCTTTTAAATGAAGTGCAACTTTATGGTATCTTGATAATATATTATAAAATTATAAAAATACTTGGTAATAGTTCTATTGTATTTATAAGATTATAGACGCGTTTCGTGCAAGGCAATCAACATTTTTATACACCTGTCATGTAAATTTTGTGTACAACCACTAACAGTCTCAGTCTTGTAGAGCATTATTCTGATGATGTGCCTTGCACGAAACGCGTCGATAATCTAATAAATACAATAGAACTATTACCAAGTATTTTTATATTTTTATAACATATCAACATACAATGGAGTTCTATCAAGAATTGTCGATCGACAAACTACTTGGTTTATGGTATCTCAATTGTTTTTTTTTTGTTTTTGCATAAATCGTCCTTCATTTTTTGTTGTTTTAAGTAAGTACGACCTGGGTGTGGAGAGGAAGAAATATAGAAAAAAAAACTTCAGATTAAACCGCGTAATAATTGTGTAGACATATCCAATTTAAAATTATATAGGTATACCTAAATCAGATTTATTTTGTGTGAAATAAATTTAAAATGTTTATATACTACCGAGGAGATAGCACTGAAGTTGAAAGCTTTTACTAACCTTTATCCGAGATGATATCTACATTTAATAATATGTAGGTAAGTACCCGGTCAGAATAATAGGTAGGTAGGTAGGTAGGTAGGTAGGTAGGTAGGTAGGTAGGTACACAATGTCCCGAGACTTTCATCGCAATATGATGTGTCAATTACTGGAGGATATTAAATTAAAACGGACCGTCCGGTACAAGATAAATTAGAGTGAAAGCGGAAACAGGGCGAGACCGTTCAAAATAACACAGCAAATCCAATAACAGACTCGACACACAAACAAACCCAACACACCACACATAGAACACAACGTATTTTCCACTACACTAATAAATGACTTAGCAAAATGGACATACAACGAAAAACAATAAACAATACAACGAAATACAACGGAGAGCCGGAAAAATTACGTTTAAAATAATAACGTTTAAAACCGTGAGTTTCACTTAATCTACAATAAACTTTTATTAATGGCACTTAACGGTTTAGGTCTATAGAAGATCATCATCAGAGTGCCTCAAATAAAAACTAAATAAAATATACAACCATCATCAGAGTGCATCAAATAAAAAATAAATAAAATATACAACCATCATCAGAATGCCTCAACTAAAAACTAAATAAAATATGGAACAATCATCAGAGTGCATCAAATAAAAACTAAATAAAATATAGAAAAATCATCAGAGTGCATCAAATAAAAACTAAATAAAACATAAGACCATCTTCAGAGTGCATCAAATTAAAACTAAATAAAATAAACAACCATCATCAGAGTGCATCAAACAAAAACTAAATAAAATATAGAACAATCATGAAAGTGCATCAAAAAAATTATGCAACCATCATCAGAGTGCATCAAATAAAAAAATAATATAGAAGACTATCATCAGAGTGCATCAAATAAAAAAAATAATTAATTCTATTGTTTTTTTAATTTAATTAAAAAAAATATTTTACAGAAAAATAAAACTCTAAAAATGGTTATTTATTTTACTTTTGCAAACTACAATTAATTTTTCATAAAGTAATTTATTGTTGAAAAGTTTGAATTTTTTATCCATATTTCTATTGCTTTTTTAAATGTGCATACATATATACATACCATCACGTCATGTCCCTCACGAGATAGGCAGAGAGAATCGAACATCACAATTTTCTATCTTGAAATGTCTCATACATGTCATGTTCGTCTGTTGTTCTCGCTTCTTCCATTTCCGTCTCTCAGAATATCGTTCACATGGTCGTGCCATCCTTTTCTTGGGCGCCCCCCCACCCCTTATTCCGTTTCTGTCAGCTTTGTTTATTTGCTCCGGCACGCGCTCTTCATTCATTCGTGCCCTCTCAATATCTTAGACACATTGCCAGAATGGTCTCTGATAACCTCGAGAAGCTCGTCGTGAGGTGTAGAAGATTATGATGTCCGAACAGAGTGACCTTATCAAGCCCTCATCAGGATCTTGTTATTGAAACCATTCGTCAGGCGATTGAGTGAAACTGTCATCCTCAGTTGCCAGGCTAAAGAATAATAGGGTTATACACTGAGAATATAAATAGTAACTTACTTAAATCGAACGATATATTTACCCCCAAGAAATAAATTCTCGTAGACGCGGAGAAAATTACTCGGGTTCTGCCACTAAACTGGATTATAACTTAACTGGATTAATTTGACTTTTGTTTACAACATCGCACCTCATTGTACGATAAAATAATACATTTAACTTAAAATGGTGAGAATCTCACGAGAGATGCTGACATTTAAACAGCATAATAACGTGTTGTTTTATTAGGTTGAAATTACTTTTACATTGTGCGATGTCTCACAAAGGAATCAAATATTAGGTAGGTACCTATCAAATGTAAAATAAGCAATTTACTAAAATATAATCCAACTGTCGATTCGTTCAAGAGAATGCAATTATCTTGAAGGAAGAGGCAGTTTAAAGCCAAGACGCGTGTATGAAGGAACATTTTTTTAGGTTTAGTTTTTGCATGTCAAAAACACCAACTAAGAGACTTCGTAGCATATATGTTCTACATATATGGATGAATTCAGAATTTGAATTAGGACATTTTGTGTCTGTGTGTCCCCCTCCCCTTCTAACTTTTGATCTGCTCAATTTTCAGAGCCCATAATTTCAGAATACATAGATAGTTATAGAGCTACAAAACTTTTATACTCATAATTTTGAATTTTCAGGGGTTATCAAATTTTGTTTTTTTACTTTATTTTTTCCATATCTCTCAAAAACCATAAAAGCTAGAACGCTGAAAAAATATAGACAAATATAAAATCTCAACTGTGTTTTTTCAAAAAAAATCCAGAGTTACTCAAACATATTTTATTAAGAAAAACATTTTTTTATAATAAATTTATGTGTTTAAGTGCCTATATTTCCATAGTTTTTAAAAATATCGAAAATGCCTAAACATCCCAACTAGATAATTTAATTTGCTATAAAAAAATATTAACACTGTAGTAGTAATCTCAAACTTTTGCCAAACTTTTGGCCACTGCCATATAATTTGTATGGCAGTGGCCTATTACACAATATCTAAGAAAACTCAATATTTTGATACTGAAAATCTCCAAACATACATACAAACCATCAAGCTGTTTACATATCCTGGGTATCATAAATACATACATCTTTAATTTTCACATTCCCGACTGATATCGTCGTTTCTTTTTTTTCTCTTTGTGCCATATCAGGTCGTTGGCGATCATTATCGAGAAATCATCCCTTTTTGTCGTAGTTCAGACGTATCTGATTGCCAGTTTCTTTGTATCGATAAATATATTGCCTAATAATGAAATAGTTTTGTTAATTAAAACCGTAAACCACATCCAACATTAAATAACTACACCATAATGATATTTTGTGTAACTCTATAAACAATTGACCGATAACGAAATCGAAAACTTTCACTGTATTTAAACGATTAACTAATAAAATAAAATATACCTGTGACTGCGACTAACTGACAGATCGAAGTGATCAATAAACCATTAAATTTGTTTTTATTACTATTATAAATCTCGGTTAAGTTTAATGACCAAACTACGAAATTGTAAAATATCTTAACAAAAGATCAATAAAGATTCAAAGGATTGGCTGGAAAGTTCGTGGTAATTTATTTTCGAATAAAAATAATTAATAACTCAATTAAGTATTTACCACGAATATTTATTTTATGAGATTAACCGACAATTTAATTTCGTATTAAAATTATCAACAACTTAATTATTTCCATCAATATTTGTATGGGCTTTACACACTTTTAGGGATTGTAGAACAATATCAATGGAAATTTCCATTAAAAATATAATAAGTAATTGTGGATATTTTACGTAGTAGAATTCACCGAATCAACCGGATAGATATCTTATACCCGAGCTATGAATTATTGAGAGAAGGGAGTCTGGCTTTCGGTTCTCTCTGCCTACCTCAAATAGGATAAAGGTGTGATGGTATGATATGGCAAGGTACGAATAATTTAAATCATCATAATAATTAGTAAAATTAATTTAATGAAATATTCATTTACGGTTCAATTTAGACAAGAATACGACAACTGACCAATATCGCAATCGTACAATTAAAATTTTTCATACAATCGAGGGCATATCCCACAATGCAGGGTAACCAGTTACAGGTGTGCGGGTATGCATTACCTTAAACACAACACATGTGTGTATCTCGACACACCAGTCTCGTGTCACCTAAAAAGGCAATACCCAGAATGGGTGGTGAAACTCATTGCTGCACTATGTGAAATGTTATTTTGCCTCTTATGACCAAGGAGGTTGAAGTAGAAATTACTTATAAAAAATCTATTACAAAATACATGTATTATGAATTATAAAATATTTGTCATATATTCATGAATAATCCTATCCATTTGGTTTGAGAAAACCGTGAATTATGATAATATCACAAATATCTTAGACCGCCATATACTTAATGTTTTTAAACAATTTACAGACCCAATATGTTGAAACAATGAAGTTGTTAAATAATAATAAAAAATAGAAAAAAACGGAGGTAATATGCAACAAAAACAAATTTAAATGTGTAAAAATGTTTTTTTTTTGCAGTACACATTTTGAACATAATATGGAGTGCCGCGGGGTTCAATTCTGGGGCCTATACTGTATAAAATATACATATACAATGATTCTCAATTAATTTTGAAAATACTATCAGAAAATTAGTGTATTGATCAGAACTCCATTTGCTTGTGTACCTGAAAATCCTTAGTTTCTTTATAAAATTGAATCGTCTTTACTGCAAGATACAAATATAAAATATTCAGTCTTTATCGAAGGCAAGGGACTGCTCCACTCGGATCGATCGATACGGCTGTTTTAAATTTTATGCTCGATTTCAAATGTTGACTGAATAATAAAGAAAATATACCGTTTACACGTGGATAGGTGCACAGCACAGCTTCTGGAAAGCATTCGAATAAAAGTATTCATGGATTTCTCGCTTCAGAAATTCGACACCTTAAATTTGTATCAAAATATGCATACATTAAAGATTTAACCAAGATTGAAATTCCATACTACGAACATATGATTAAATTTGATTTTGAATCTTGTAACGTTGATATCAATGTTAGGATGAACTTCATTAAAACTCTTGTTTGGAGTGAACTGCTGTATGGCAGCGAAACGTAGACTATCAGCCGTAGAGAAACTGGACCTCTGGCTGCCTTCGAAATTTAATGTGGTGTTACAGGCGCATGGCTAGGATCCATTGGTCAGACCACATTCCAAACGAGGTTGTACTGAGCAGAGTCGGAGAAGCGAGGCAACTCCTAAAGAGGGTTGCCCAACAACGATATAAATGGATATGCCATAACATCAGGCATCCGGGTCTGCTTTTTACTATCGCCGAGAGAATGACGGAGGGCAGAAACTATAGAGTCACTCTTAAGAAAATTAGATGGACTACGAACCAGGTGATTAGTGATATGCGCTGTGGCAGCTACCAAGAGATGAAGAGGCTGGCGGACCACAAATATATGTGAAGATATGGAGTGCAAACAGATCCTAGGATTGTAACCATGAAGAAGATTATTAACAAACATGAACAATAAGTAGTTTTTTTGATTGGTTATGATACACTAGATGAGCAATTGTAAAAAAAAAATATGAAAGACATTTGTGTACCAGCAATCTAAGTTCTATTGATATTTTTGAGTAGACTTTGTGGTACATTTCAAACAATTTTGGTTATTACAATTCACTTTGTTGTAACCATCAATGAGCCATTTGATACCATCGGGTTCGAAGCGACTTCTCAATATTATTAAAAAAATATTCTTCCTACTCTGCTACCCAATTCTTGCTACTCTGGACTGAAAACATTTTATTAGGAAATGTTATTGCACGCGTTCATAAGATGAGGTTCTTTATACAATAATGACACAAATAGAGAGAAGCCATAAAGTGTCAACATGATGGATACATTATTAGAACGAGGTGAACGATCGCAATGCGCCAGCTCGGTTGCAGTCAGTAATCGAGTATGTAGGTACTTTTTAATCAAATTTCCTTTCATGAACTTTTATTAGAATAGGGCAACGTCACGCAAAAGTTAATTTCAGGACAGTTGTTTTTTTTTATATTTCCTTTTGTGGTATGTGGTATGTCTGGCGCCTGAGAGTTGTTACGTATACCTGTGCGCATCCCCTCTCTACATGTGAAAATTGTAAATTTAAAAATCATTTTACGATAATTTGTATCTTTGTATGTCCTTTATGCGTTCCTTTGGTGTTTTCTTCAGCCCACACATATTTTATTTATAACATACTGCAATATCCAATTCAATCATTATTCATTTCATCACTAGACGTTGAAAATAATTTTAATCCAGTCGCAAATCAAATCACATATTCAGAATACGATTAACGAAATAATATCTCATTAATAAACATTTACTGCAGTTTCCATATCTGACATTAAATCAGTCGCAATATATGGCGTTAAATTGATTCATTATTCAAAGACTAGCACTACTGCATCCAAATGTACATCACGGAGGAGACAGCTAGGTACTCAGTGAAACTCGCTGGACTGGGCATAATTTGGTAAGCCACACTCAATGTGTATAGTATATTTGGTAGCAGTTACAACTGTATGTTCACATCCCGTGATGCAAATGTACATTGTACATCCATCTATTCATACGTCCGAAGTAATTCACATCCAAGGAAGCGATCGAATTTAAAATAGGTACTACAAGTTTAGTGGCATGTGAAACGTTGAGTGCAACGGTGTGGTACGGTGAAGATAGTACAGCAAATATGTAGTTCTGTACCTACTCTAAAGCAAATACTCTGAAATTAATGGGAAATTTAAAGAAGCTTAAGATAGCGTATAAAGGAATTCCCTCAACAATGCATTACACGAACCAGGATTACCGCATGAGCTAGGTAATCTCATCAAACTGTAGGTGTACGTTGTAGGTATAGATATAGGTTCTTAAAAGAACAAGTTGGCATAGACCATTTTGGTCATGAATTTGCCAGCTATGTTACCTCTTGATACAAGAAGAAATAATAATATTTTACACACCAGAATTATGTGAAAATAATAATAAAAACACCAGAATTATGTGAAAATAATAATACAAATACCAGAATTATGTGAAAATAATAATACATATACCAGTATTATGTGAAAATAATAATACAAATACCAGGATTATGTCAATATAATGATTTGAATACCAGAAGTATGTGAAAATAATATCTACTACAAAAACCAGAAATTTGTTAAAATAATGACCATAATAATGAGAAAATAATAAAACAAACACCAGAATTATGTCAAAATCATAGAATAATCATTCCCATACAATACCTCGCTGAAAAAGTGAAGCCGTTTTATTGGCCGGCTCGTGTCAATATATGTATGACTCTGCTGGTAGACATTGTTCGTATAGTACTACTCGTTATGACTGCGTAAATAATTTTGCAAGCAGTTAAAAAATTCCTTATTTGGAGAACGTATCACGCAGACGGCCAAATGATTACTGAATACTTGTAGCAAAATGTTGACCAAATTAGTCAACGTAAAGCAGTCGCGTTTACTGCAGGCTAAAGAGTATTCTATACTATTATTATTATATGGTCAAAATAAACACAAGAAGTCGAAAGGTACATTTTTTAGACGGAGTTCTAGTTTTTAAATCAATATATTCTTCTGAAAAGATCGGATACTTATTCTAAATAAAGTAAAAATAATATCGAATCCAATATAAGCTTACCAAAAGGTTTATTTTTAAGTATATGAATATTATAAGTCGATCCTTCAAACGAAAAATTACCAACAAATGTTCATTAGCATTTTTTGTAAACTTTTCTGGAATCTCACTCGCTAAATTACTCGAATTTTTACTTTCATCTTTCTCGCACTGCATTTTTGTTTTACGAGACCCTCAACACTTGAAGTATGCCAGCCTGTTCAAAATAATAATAAGTGTAAAATTACGGAGAACTTTCTGACAAGTACCTACACACAACGAGGACTTCTCTCGCTCCTTAGAGATAAAGTAAAGTTCAACCATCAAAGAGATTTTATGTCGGAACGAAATTGCGTCACTCTCCTTTATACTACAGTTTATAGTAACATCTTGTACAGGCATATTAACGAGTTCACAAGAGTGAAAATTTCGACGGTTAAATTGTTAATGAAGCCTCATACACCACCGCTTGCCACAAGTATTTCGTTTTGGTACAACAATGAGCTCAAAGGCGGGTTAATTGGCACAAGACAGTCTCTTCCAATCAACCCAAATAATAATACTGAGGTCAATTTGGTAAAATATTACTCTCGAAGAAAACGAACACAAATACCGATGAGGATACAACGATGACAGGTAGGAAAAATATCGTTCAAGAATAATTTTATGAATACAGATTTTTAGTACCTATTTTTTTAAATATTTGTATGGATTAAACGATATAACATCAATTTATTTATTTATTTATTTTATTTTTTCACACCTTTATCATAAAGACTATTATGAAGATTACTGCTGCCCAACTAGGTAACCCTGTTCTAGGGCTAGCAGTTTACAATTTAACCAAGCTAAATATTTGACATTTTGGTTTTACATAGTTACGTATTTTGTCTTTTCAAAAAAAAAAAAATATTAGAGCGGACACCAGACATCACAACACAACAAATTACAATATTACATAGTTACTAATATCTTAAATACAAAAGTATAAACCGATACAGTAAATTTTGATTTATTATTATTCCAATATTATTTCTACCATAATATGCACACCCATAGTTGTCATTTATGTTATGTAGCAGTTTGACATTTAAATTTGCTTTATGGTCTTCCCAACGTATATACTCAGTATATATAACAATATTATTTGACTTGAGTCACAAATCAAATAAAATACAAAATCTAGTCTTCTTCGAAATTAATCTAATAAAAAAGAGAAATGTTTTAAATTTTGTTTGTCTTATAATAAGATGCAATGTAAAGACAATCTTCGAACCAGTTTGTGTAGCGTGAAGTTATATTACATGGTCTTTTCCATTGTCTAGGTGTTTGTACTTAAAATATAATTATCTATAATAAATACTAATATTCAGTTTAAAATTAAAACAATAATATGAGAATACATTAATTTTTACTGTTTAAATTTATATATTTATAATAATCACGTTGCCTATTGTATATATGTATATTTGTGTGTAAATTCAATGTAGACACATGCAAACATAATGACATGACGATGCCGTATATTATCTGGAGAATTTCACAAAGAAAGCAAAAACTATTTATAACGGCGAAGGACTCATTGAAATTTTCGTCAAAACTGCTCTTGACTGGTATGAAATATTAAGGAAGGTAATTTGTTATTCACGTTCTATGTATGTATGTTCAGAAAACAACCATTGACTAGAGACACGGTCGAAATAGTATTAAAATAAGAAATTTAACATTAAAATATGAACCCTGTGTAGAATATAGAACATTCATAAAAATTTAAGAAGATGCGTGGATCATACGATATTTTTGGTTTCCATATTCGGAGCAGTTTTTTGCTTTCTCGAATCCTATGTCAAATTTTCTGTTATTAGTGAGTATTTGATTTTGTACTTTTTTGTCTATCACTCAATGTATGCAGCAGCTTCTGTGAATAAATAATACTTGCACTTTTCATTCTTCTTCTTCTTATGTGGGATCACCCTCCTCGACCTCATTCGTCAAGTCTTTCGCTCTTGTGCGTCTTCTTCGCGCAGGTCTACCTCCCGCAACTCTTTTTTGTTGGTGGAGTGCCTCGTTGTCAGCGGTCCGCCTGGTCTTCTGGCCTACACTTAGATGTCCTTCGCTCTGCGTATCATATTGTCCTCTGGTCGCCTTATGATGTACCAAACTTGCATTTTAAAATATATTCGCACAATGCCGTCTCTTCCTTGGCCTTGAATGTAATGGAATCCAGACACAAACACCTGAGAGCTTTTATGAAAAAAACCCAAGATTTGGGGGGCATCTCAATCTGCAAAATATGTGATTTTATTCAAGAAACCGAACTGCTATAAATATGACTACCCTAAGGGGAGGTGTACAATAGATCTAAACATGGTCGCAGTGTGGGGACGTGTAGGTCCCACTCCTAACTAGCCCAGTAATTGTCTTTCCTGAAAAAATTTAAAAAAAAAAGAAAATTTACTGAACAGTTTATTTAAGTTCTGAATCCATGGTAGATTAATTGAAGAAACATTGAAAGCTGTTATTGAGTAAGATATAATATGGGGCGATAGATGTCACTGCGGGGGTAAACACTGCTAATAAATACGACCTCTAATGGTAATTTAAAAAGTGGAAACTGATACGTCCCAACCCCGACTCTCGGGACCGGATCCACCGTTTGTTTAAATGGTGCAGTTGCGCCTGGAACAGCTTCATGGTCCTCAATAGTAATAAAACAATTAAATGAAGCTGTGAGGCTCCGGCCTAGAATAGTGCTTCCACTTTTTTCTATTATCGTGTCCCGTAAGAGCCGGGTAATCGAAAATACAACAGGCAACATTTACATCTTACATAGTTCAGCAACGAGGTTCAACACCCATTATGAATGTTGTGCCTATCTTAGGTGAGACTAGATCGGTTTGTGGGTATACACGCATGTGTTGTGCTTCATATGGTAATGCACCCCCATCCCCATACCCCATATTTTTGGATATGCCGTGATGGTATGAATGAAAATATGTACAATTTTATACAATTTTTTGATTAACATTCTTGAGGGAGGCCAAGGCTCGATTTGGGTAGTAGCATCACCACTTGGTGGTGATGGTAGTAGCGCCGTCGAAGAAGAAAATATTTTGTGTAAAAGAAGGCGCCAAATGATGAATCCGGACCTGCCTATCCTGTATTGCTCGAATAACGAAATTGGGGTAAAAAATATTATTATTATTATTATCATTATGACAACAATATCTTAATTAACTTTACGAGGTCGTAAAATCCACATATTTTATGAAAACGACAACGACTGTTATACATTATTACTTACTATTCATACGTCGTAAACGGAATGGACATTTGATGAAATAATGGAATTGGCACAATTTGATATAGGTACCTAGAGTAGAGAATAGCAATAAGTACTCTACCTACCCATGAAACCATTAGGGATAATAAACGTTATTAAATGGATGATCAACGATAATCCAATACCTAACCTTCGCTTAACGACAGTAAGAAAAAACGAGTGGGTTGTGGCTAACGCTAAACTCCTCACTAACAAGTCATTCTATAAAGTATTCAAATTTTGTATGGAAATTTCCAACATTTTCATGAAATGAGTTTGTTAAATTATTTTTTATTTAAATATTTTATTATGAAAACTTGATAACTCTTCAATGCCATTTTATGAAAGTGATGTGCCTTTTTACGAATTTGAAAACAAAAATTTCAAATTTTAAGTTTCCTGAGCTTGGGGTCACTTTGAAATATTTGACAGTTAAAAAAATTGAGAAGCACTATTCATATATCGTTCAAAATCTAATGGGATCTAATCGAGTATTAGATATACATATTTGCAAAATTTGATTAGAATCGAATGATTACTTTAGTCTATAATCGATAAAGTAAAAAACGAACACGCCGTACATAGCACACACACACAGATACATTGTGATGAAACTTTCAGAATACAATCTCAGCATGATACTAGTTAATAATCTGCAAAAAATAACTCCCCCCAAATTGCGAAATCATATCTCCCCATTATATCACCTTGTGTTAGTGAGGAGTAAAAACAATTGTTAATAAAAACGAGATATACAAGTCTCCACAATACAAATAAAAATGCACTTTTAAAATATGTATTTATCTCGGGCCACCAACACGTGGCCTACGATATACTCTAGGTCATCAGTCAGATACCAAAATCATCTAAGTCATAATCATCAAAATCATCATCAGTCATAAGGTCATCAGTCAGATACCATACCAACTGAGTCACGAAGGCCGACTATTTATAATATTTATGCAATTATGATTCAATTTCTATTTTAATTTGGGCTGTTTTTAAGGTAATCCAGTTCGGTTGTCATAATATTTTTTTCAGTGCAAAGCTCTAAATTATACAAATCTATTTTAAACAAAATAAAATGCGTTCAGCGAGCAATGGAAAGGCAAATGCTGGGCGTCAGTCTCCGAGATCGAATCAGAAACGAGGAGATTTCGCATCAAACAAAGGTTGCCGACATGGCAGAGAGAGCAGCGATGCTGAAATGGCAGTGGGGGGGAGACTTGGCGAGGCAAGACAGTGTAAGATGATCTCATGAAGTGGTGGCCCTGGACCAACAAAAGAGGCGTAGGAAGAACACTGAAAAGGTGGACTTACGACATTGTCCAGCAGGTAGGTCGTTGAAGACAGCAAACAGTTCTTATCAGAAATAAATGGAAAAGTTTAGAGGAGGAAGATGACAAGAGCCTGGTGTTTTGTTCTCTATGCCTATCCCGAGTAGGAAAACAGCGTGATTGTATGAATAAAGATTAATACTGAAGCTCTAAATATACGTGTCAACTAATATAAACCACATCGTAATAAATAATTTTACTAAAGTTATTTTTCACGATAATTTTTCATAATTGATTTATGATTGAATTCCCATAAAATATTTTCTGGTTATTGCTGGTTCTTATTACTTACGAATAAACGAGTTTTTCCGAACTAATTAAATCGATGACTTGATCTATTCAAGAAAGACATTCGATGACTAATCATTTGATGAGATCATCAGACGGTACTTTTTATCTACTATAGAATATATTAGACAAGTCTAACAACTTACAACACCGGTAAAGTTGGATTTGACATTTAACGCATAATAAGATAGGTACTGATGAGAAATTCATATCAACGACAATCGCTCAACGCTGGATCAAACATGATTAATGAATTTTGGCGAAAACAATATATTGTTCTACAAGTAAAATAGAACTGTAGATTAACATTAAGGTCCTTGTATATCTTGGGCATACGGCATGTACACAAATATGCACACCTTATTACCTTCTAATGTATAAAACACGAAAACATATTGTACATCACCAAATCTGTGATTGTGGAGAAAAGGCAATATTTAGATTTTTAATAGCAAAGATAGTTATTAAAATAGTAAAAAAAAACTCTTTTTCGGTTGAAGTAATAATATATCTTAAAAATCATAGGCCTTGTAGTTGTTTTTTTATTTACAATAAAAAATAAAATAAAAACCTATTTTATTAAAACGAATTTTATAAAAAAAGTATTACAAATTCAAATTTTAAAAAACTTGCATAAGTTTTTATTTAATTCAAAGACGTATCTTTTGAGGGTATTGGGGAAAAGATTTTCAAAATTTACTATTTAGTCTACTACTAAAGACTCGATATCGTATTTTGCCTTCATTATCGGAATCCAAACATCTCCATTTTCCAGAACGTTAGAGCGTTCTGAAAGTTTTGACAGATGAAATCACAAAGAGGAAATGATCCATTGTCTATTGAAAACAAATCAGCTCTGATATTTGAAACTTCATTAAAATTAAATCATTCATTCATACATTTAATGCCATAGCCCACAATGCAGGGTAACCAGCGACAAGTGTGCGGGTGAGCCCCACCTTAAAAATAAAAAACAACACACGCGTGTATCTCCACACACCAGTCACGTCTCACCTAACAAGAATAAATATTTTTATGACCTAAATTTACATTGAATCGATCAAAATTATAGTTAAAGCTGTACACTGTACAGCGGCCACAAAATTTCATAGTAGGTACCTACGCGATACGTTATGACATCATACATGCAAAAATATTATAGCGAAACACATGGTATGCACACGGATATCTATGGAAAACTAATCAGCTCTAAATTTATGGACATTACGTTTTACGGTTCTCACTGCCTACCCCTTGAGGAAGATAGAAGTGGAGAGTAAAAAAATTTACTTAACTATAGAGACCAATACAATATTAAGTTGTTCACTCAATTTTCCCATACAGAAGCTATTTTACTTCAGTTATATACATTTTAAATACAAATATGAAATTTATTTCACATTGACATAGCAGACCATAGAATTTTTTTTTAATTTTTACTATCCTGTGTATTTTTATTGTATCAAAATTCAAACAATATAAAAATACCTCGATTTTTCAAACCGTGAGAACATTTTGAAAACTTGGACGGATGAAATCATAGAGGAGAAATAAACGGATATCTATGGAAAACTAATCAGCTCTAAGTTTATGGACTTTACATATATGATATCAATATGAAGTAAATCAGACTTATAGTTTGGGCTGCAGAGAGGACACAAAAAAACAATGTACCTAAATGATGAATTCATAGAGAAGAAATAAAAAGTTGTCTATGGAAAACTAATCAGCTCTAGGTCTATGCACTTTACACATATGATGTTAATATGAAGTCGATCGGAGTTTGGGCTGTAGAGAGAACACAAAAGGGATAAATCCGTATGGCGTACGCCGTACGCCATACATACAAACACATAAAAGCTCATAGTGTGCACTCTCTACATGATACCTTTTGAGAAATTGATTGAAAACAAATATGCTTAAAAATTGTGAAGTCATACTTTTCAATTATTCCATAGTTGTAACGAGTAAAAAAACTTGTACAACTGTAAAACTTGAGAACATCTGACAGAGTATTTTTTATATTCGTCAGTAGAGCAATAGGCAAATACATACATAAAGTAGAAGGTTGTCTCTATGGAATACACCCGTGGTAGAAATAACAAGTTTTCATTTGTATGAATATCGCAAATGACTACAATTTGAATACAAAATGGAAATTATATTACAGAAATTCCATCAAATCACTTTAAATATGTATACACACATATTATACATACGTTAAATGATTTTACATATTAGTTAGGTATAAAATTCAAATTTCTATTGAAGGTACTTGTAGCTCTCTTTGGCATATTAAGCGCAGTGTCTGCAAGGTTTTAGAGTTCTCCTGACTCTTCTTATTTACTTATTTTTATTTATTTATTTATCAAGGAAACATACAGTTGTGTAAATAAATATATTGTAATGGTACAAAAAAAATCAAATAAACCAGCAAAGTTTCTATAAATGGTTAATAATAAGTTACTTAAGGGTGCATATAAACCTAAACACCCCAATTTCAAATCAAATTCCTCCAATAAGTCAAGCAGTGTGTTTCTAGAAAAATATTAATAAAAAAATAAAAATATTTTCAGCATTTCTTTAGTGAATCACACAATTTTAAAATTCAGCCTAAATTCCTCTAAAATGAATATAAAACATATTCTTTTTTCTTAAATTACTCCATAACTACGAATATGTGTCGCAGAGAAATACATATTTTGTATGCTTAAAGAGTGCATAAAATCAACGCGAATGACCGATAGTGTTTTTACCAAAGACCTTGTATACTATACATTATTATAAATTTCAAGAAAGTTTTGTTTTAAAAATGAAAAAAAAAACAATAAATTTTGGGTAACGATAATTTAAATCATGTTCATAGATTTAGCGACATATACGGTCTTTAGTTGTTTCAGATGAAAGAAACAAGATCTATTTTTTTGAAGTGAAATATAAGAATACCATAAAATAATAATAATAATACAGTTGTCACGCGTCGTGCAATTGTCACTTCCATACATTGAATTATCTTTTCAGCCCCCCTAGACAACGTGTCATTTAGCTCAAGAAAAGAAACAAGAAAATATAACTCAATGTATGGAAGTGACAGTTGCCAGTCACGTGACAACTGTCACATCCATACATCGAGTAATCTTTTCTTGAGCTAAATGACACGTTGTCTAGGGGGGGCTGGGTGGGTGAATTATTCCAAATTGAAGCTTGATCGATGAGTTTGTTGAATTTCATTTTGATCTTAAAAATAATTTACAATATACACTAAATGATCTGCATTGATCCTCGAAAGAAATATTAATTAAAAATTAAATAGTATATATTAATAATAATTATTATTATGCGTGTATGTGAGGCGATGAATGTGTGTCAAGATAGAAAAATGTGGCGTTCGGTTCTCTCTGCCTACCCCGTGAGGGACATGGCGTGATGGTATGTATGTATGTATGTATGTATGTGTGTGTGATGGTGTGTATGAGTGTGTGTGTGAGGGTGTGTAAGAAGGTGTGTGTATGAATTATTTTTGGCTTGTAAACTGTTATTTGTTTAAATATTATGTTGATGGAATGCTTTTTTTTGCTCTAACATGGTAAAAATACTATTGTATCATTAAACTGTAAATGAGCTGTAGCTTTCCAAAGAAAATAAATAAATAAATAAATTATTATAGTACATACGGCACATGTTACTTTAGTACATAGGCATGGCATTCAGAAGAATGTACCTACATTGGTAGATAAATATACAATGCACAACTATTTATAACATGAGATTCAAGCATTTGTTCAATGACTGCATGTAGTGTATAACACGAACACATGTACATAATATTACAGAGTAAACTATTATAAAACGATGCTTAAGCTTTGTGATTCATCTCGGATGATCTGGAGGGAGGCGCATTGAATCAACAAAGTTATTGAATAAATATGGACGAACGGCACGCGATGCCGACTTGATGCTGTGCAATGGACCGATGAAATACGAGGCGGCACTATATTATATTATCTAACACGAACACGTGTTCAATACCAACACGTTAAACAAAATTGTTGAAATTCCAATACAGACATGTATGTAAATCTCAAATGCAGAATGAGAGTAACTAAATTTTTCGAATATTTATAGTATTTAGACATTTCTGTTTAACATACGTATAAATATGGTACGAGGACAATTGTATGAGGGCCAGAGGCTTCCTTTTGATTTTTCCTAGACATAGAGGGGCAGCGTTTGAAGGTAGCTTCAAATACGTTAAAACTAAATGTTGGAATGACTCGCCTAAAAATAAATGTCGAGGCATGCTTCTGTTATCGTAGTCACAGTGTAACTACTAAATATTATGAGAATTTTAATTATTAATCTTGTCAAATGTCAATGAGGTTATTACAATACGTTGTGTACATGTGTGTAAGTACACGTATCATTTAAATTTCTATTTCTTTTTGGTGGGATCATGCTGAAAATCAGCTGCTGGGGGCTTGTCCTCAGGGGCTTGTCTGAGCATGGTCCTATTGAGACGAAAATTTGTTTTATGTTTTGTGCATGGCGTTTTCCATGGCTCTTAGGAGATCCTTAGTTTTTCGGCACTTTTCTGGGTCTCCAAGCCATAAATCACGACTGGCAGTACTCAGTTCTTATATATCTTCCGTTACAGGTTGATGGGAATTTGTCGACTTTTGAGAATGTGGGTTAATTTCCCAAAAGCGGCCCAACTTGGTCCAAAACATATTTTTATCTCATCCGTTTGGTTTTGTCGGCCTATTTCAATTTCGTATCCTAAGTATTCATATTCTTGGACATTTTCAATCAAGATCTCATCCACCATGATCCAAGATCCTTCTGTGCCCATCGCTTTTGTCTTCGCCATGTTCATGTTCAGTTCAACAGCCTTGGACTGTTTTATTGTAATTCATATTTTCTTTTCTTATAATAATAATACATTTATAGAAACAAAAGGTTTATAAATAATAGTTGATTGACAAAAAAAAATGACAGGGTGCGAAATCACGTCATCAGGCCAAGGACAAAAATTGTTGATGTCGTTCACCGCGTTCATACCCTAAGATGGAAATGGTCAAGAATAATATTTGGAGACCGCGAATACCATACGGTGTTGGGAGAAGGCCAATGAGATGGAGGAATAACATCGGATGCTGAGAGTAAAAGATAGAGTGGCTTGTAAGGAGATGGAGAAGGCCTTCGTCCAGGAGTGGACGGGATTAGGCTGAAAAGAATAAGATGCCTAATCCTGAAAGGGATTTTTGGCATATTGGATGAAATGCTTTACAAAATCCAACGTCTTTGTATAAAGGTAAAGGCTCAAAGCTCGACTTAAAAAAAATAAGTTTGTTAAGCTCGGTTGGTAAGATGTATGCAAGGATTCTAGATCAAAGAGTGCGAAAGATTACAGAAAGCAAGATATGGGATGTCCAAGGTGCGTTTGTGGGCGGCAGAGGATGTATTGACCAATTTCTTTCTCTGCGTACGGTCACAGAAAAGGTTCTGGAAAAAACCAGAATTTTTTTTGTGCATTTATAGACCTAGAAAAGGCTTATGATAAAGTAGATAGAGAAAAATTATGGGATATACTAGCGGCGTATGGAGTGAAGAGCAAGCTGATACGCGCAATCGCGTCATTGTATGAGAACAGCAAAGCATGTGATCGTGTCAACGACACAGTGACAACGTGGTTCTCTATAAATAATGGCGTTAGACAAGGGTGCGTGCTGTCTCCATGGCTCTTCAAATTGTACATTGATTTCTGCATAAGAGCCCTTAAGGATGAAAGCAAGGGCCTGAATTACTGTTATAGTGCGAGATTTGATGTATGCGTTAAAGTTCTGTTAGCAGAAAGTATGGAAGATCTACTATATCTTGTATGTATGGTATATGAAGGATGCATTGAGAACGGACTGAGGATGAATGCCAGCAAATCAAAGGTTATAGTGTTTGAGAAGAGTGAAAACAGAACAGCGTGCCAAATAAAAGTAGAGAACGAATGGCTCGAGCAAGTCGACGAATATGTATATCTGGGAAGCATGTTTCAACGGAATGGACGGATTGATAAGGAGATCGAAAGAAGAGTTATGGCAGGAAACAGAGTGAATGGAGCACTGAAATCAGTTATGAATGACCGCAACATATCTAAGGATGCTAAAGTTGCCATTCATAATTCTATCTTAGAGCCAACCTTGACGTATGCAAGTGAAACCTGGACATGGCAGAAGTCGCACGAAAGTAGAATAAATGCAGTTGAAATGAGATCGCTAAGAAGAATCTGTAATAGAACGATGTATGACAGGGTCAGAAATGAGGACATAAGGAAAGAATGTAGGATAAAAAAAGATGTTATAAATATAATGAAAGTGAACACATTGAGATGGTTTGGCCACATGGGGAGAATGAATGAGGAACGCCTGACGAAGAAAATATACATTGCGGACAGGAATGGAATGAGAGGTCGGGGCCGCCCAAGGAAGGGATGGCACGTCCATGTGAACGGTATTTTGAAAGACGGAAATGTTAGAAGCGTGAACAACAGACGAACGTGTATAAGACGATATATGAATGTTGTCGAGGCGATGAATGTATGTCAAGATAGAAGTAAGTGGCGTTCGGTTCTCTCTGCCTACCCCTTAAGGGACATGGCGTGATGGTATGTAGGTATGTATGTATGTACTTTACAAAATGAAAAAATCTTGTGTGATTGATTCAAATATAAAAATAACCAAGAATAATCGAAGGAGTTCTCAAGTTGTTTAGTACTTTGGTAAAAATTTACGTACTGCCAATACACACTTGTAGAATGTTCTTTTTTCACCATGTCTACAATTAATCTAGAGGGCTACTCGAGGTTCTTTTTCTGATACGCATATGTATTCGCTATTCATTCTGGGGTTCTGCGTATGAGACTCTTCTCTCTTATACAATAAACATTCGCAGTTTTACTATTTGATAAATGCAAATATTTCAATCTTGAACGATGTACACAAAGTACAAAATACAATATACTTAAATATAAAACGTTATGCGTCTACGCCGTTGTTCGAATAGGTTGGTAATTGATTTTCTAAGAATGGCTGCCGAAGGAACGACCGTAAAGCAACGTTTAAAATTACTTTTTCAAAAAGAAAATGTAGCAGCGATTGTATGTACTATGTATGCAGACACAGTGTAAGTGAAAAAGTTGCATGGAATGGCAGCAACATAATACAAAGCTAGCGGAACGAACATGAGGAAATTCACAAATCTGGCGCCGATTGCTTGGACCTCTAGCTGTGAATAATTTGCGACATTCTGCGAAAATAAATTGAAACGCACTAGAATTAGCCACGTGCAGCGATTTTACAAAAGACGTAATGAAATGTCACAAATGTAGCTATATAGGTACTATACTGATCAAAAAATAGGTGAAAGGTAGAGGCTACATCGATTTTAAGTAATTACTAAATTCGACCGTTCCTTCTTGTAAATCAGCTTCGACAGCTGGAAGAGTGAGATCATAAAGTTTACTACGTCTGTTATGGCATGGCTTTAATATACAATCATCATCAGCAATGGCGCTACAGCCCGGTGCGAGCCTTGGCCTCCTCAAGAAACTGCCTTCACCCCGCCCTGTCGACAGCAAGTCTCCTCCAATTTGTCTGTCCGATCGCTCTAATATCGCCCTCGATGTCGTCCAGCCATCTTATCCTAGGTCTCCCTCTGCTTCTTCTTCCTTCAGGACAGATGTCCAATACTTTCTTTGGGACCCGGCTATCCTCCATTCTACAAACGTGTCCGAGCTAACGTAGACGTTGTATTTTGATGTATTGGAAAACGTTTGGTTCGCCATACATTATTTCTAGCTCGTGGTTAAACCGGATCCTCCAAGATCCTCCTTCACAGGTAGGACCAAATATTTTGCGAAGTATTTTCCTTTCAAACACTAACAATGCGATTTCGTCCTTCTTGGTCAATGTCCAGCATTCTGATGCATATGTCATGACCGGTCTAAGAAGAGTTTTGTAAATGTGGGTTTTTGTTTTACAAGAGATGAGTCGTGACCTTAAGTGCTTTAGCAGTCCATAATAGCATCTATTTGCCGCGGCAAGTCTTGCCCTTATTTCCGCACTGGTGTTGTTGTCCGCTGTAACAAGAGATCCTAGGTATGTGAATGATTCAACGGCTTCTAGCTGATGGGTTCGGTTCCCACTGATATTGATTCGTTTCTTACGGTGATGTTGTTCAGTGATGCTTTTCTTGTTGCCTTTAATATACAATATTTGATAAAAATATAATGTAGGAATTAAACACTAAAGAACTATAATTATAATGGCATTCCGACACAAGCATTGGCCTAGTGGAGTGTCGTATAAAGAATTCTCTACAAAGCCAATTAGGTAAGTTATGGGGTGTGAATAGAATGATCAATACATTTTATAAAAATATTTGGATACAAATAATGAAAAAAATATAAACAACATAAATCTTTCTTTGACGCCAATAACTTATCAGCATTTTATATATTTACATGTTTTTTCACATTGTCGTACCATACCAATCTTTTTGAACTCTACTGGATTTTGTAATAAATAAATAAACAATTTTTCAATTTTCAAGCCATCAACTTTTGAAATATGCAAGTTTAGGTTATGCAAGCATTGGTAGGGACTTATTTATTTATTTGTAGGTAAATCTGTAGGACTTATAAATACAAGATAATTGCGAATCACCCATAGTTTCCAACACCATATTATATTTATTGTATTATGGTTGTGCGTCCATGTCTGTTATTGTTTTAAATTGTGTTTATTTATTAATGTATTTAATGTATTTACAGCATGTAAACTGTTATTACGGTTTAGAACACATAATATGAATCAGAACAAATCCAGGTTTAATATTATTAAATTCATTAAAAAATCAAAAGATAGACAACAGAAGGCTAACTAATACCTACTGAAAATGTGGGTAAATGATTCAATTTTTATTCATTTTAATATCAGAAAAACTAAAAAGAAGTCTGGTGCACAATAGGTACCTTTTATTTGGAACATCCGAGATATTCAATTATTGTTAGATATCAAATATAGATACTAAAATGAAAATATTGGAAAATGGCAATAAACTAGCGAAGGTTGCAAGGAAGTGTTTATTATTATAAAACTTGTACCAGTAAATATAAGAAAGTATTATAATGAGTTTTGCCACATAGAAATATTACATAGTCACATACAGTATGACAGATGTGCCATCGGGAAAAACTCATTGTTTGCAATTGTTTATTCTTCACTTTTGAGTTTTTGTAAATTTCGAACATAAAACATAGTTAGATTATGCTATTTTTATATATGTTGAAAATATTGTGGCAATCTATAAACAAATAAAGGAGTTAAAAGAATTAATAATGACAAAAAATCTCGAAAACATGTCTCTTGAAGATACTGACTTTTTCCAGTAAGCAGACGATGTATAACTCGTATGTTGTACTTAATAAGTGAATGAATAAAATAATAAAATAAATTTCATAAAATTAAATCACAACAACGAATGCTACCTGTACGAATAGAATCGTAATGCGATTCACTTGGCCGTGGTGGCTATTCTGTGTGTACTCTGTACCTACTGTAGTAGGTAACGTGAAACAAGGTATATGTCATGTACTACATCTGTATTTTTATGCATCATAATTTTAATATATATTACTTATGTTTCTAACAGAGTGCTTGTATGTAGATAATAAATGTCAAATACTGATAGACACAATGCTCCTAATATTGACATGCAACTTTGTGACTCTGAATAACAGATAACACGAATACCTGAAACAAGTATGTAGGCACCTATACCTATCTAATCTAATTAATAATATGACAACAATATTATGTTGATAATCATCGCAGTGATGAGGGAGTTCAAAAGTAGGCTAACATAACAATATCTAGATATTTATACAAAAGAATTAGATAACTCATACATGCATTTTAAATAATTACCATAGCTGAACGGCGAGCTTATGTACCTAGCTTTACATAAGCTAGCCGCTCTATTATGGTTAATTACTATAATGGTTTCTATATAACTTATCAATGACCCTTAATTAATAGAAATAACCCATGAAGCCATTTCAGCCCTTCCCTAACAAGTCGCTTTTTCAGTGTTTAGTGCAATGTCCGCAAAGTTTAGAGTTCTCGGAAACTTTTTATGATTCCGTGTGATCTTTCTAAGTTCTTCTGAGATAATATTTTATTTTATGTGAGTCTACAAGATTACTCCATATCGCCATTTAATCTGTTCCAATAATTCCAACCTTACTTTCACAAAATATTTACAACACAAGAGAAACATGTATAAAGTAAAAAAAAACAAAAATATTAATTTTCGAGAATAAAAAAGCATTCTTAAACAATGACCATTACAACAGCCACGTTGTTAATTCAAAAAACTCGAATCGATGGTTTTGACGTAGAGGCGCGGCGTATGCGAAAGCGTCTCGACGCCGCAAAAGCCTTCAAAGCGCCGTTGTTGCTGTTGTTATAAATTTCTCATAAAGACCATTGTATGGCCAAGTCCGGAAAGCAATATTCTACTTCTACTCTATTGTTGCATTTTCAAACAACTGGAAATGCCAACATACCATGCACTGTAGACTGACTGTACAAAATCTACGTACATAAATCTAAGAGACTAAATGAAAAATGGAAACTTTACATTGAATTCGTATTGCGTATAAACAGCTAAAATAATACATGATTACAGAAATGCGTAAAGTATTTTCAAATATTTTCGTGTGGTGAGTCAGACGCTCACAAGATCGAAAGAAGTTCCCTTAACCATATTCTGGCTTTGGTCGTCAGGTTGTTTATATACTCCAATACTCCATCGAATCTGTGGGATGGGCACGAAGTTAGAATGTGGTCTATGGTTAGGACCAGATCGCCACACTCACAACTAGGGTCACTGATGTAGCCCCATTTGTGGCGCTCAGCTCCACTTCTGCAACCTGTCCTTCAGTGTTACCCACTCTTTGCGCTCCAAATCAAAACCAAAAGAGGTGCTTGTTTTTGATTTCTCTACTTCTCCATTCCTTGTACCAGGCTTGTTTGACTGTAAAACCAACACAACAGTGAAAAACAGTGGTGCTGCTACACAGTAATAGCGCGAATTCACAAGAATTATCAAATGATAAAAACATAACAAATTTTATTCATACTCAGCAATACAAGTACGTAAGAATTTGGATTTAGCAAGAATTTTACATCATATCTCGTACACCCTCATTTGTATACTCGCTGACATGGAATGAAATGGAATCAACCCTTGGTATTCTATAAAGGTTACTTTGGAAATCATTGCTCAAAACCTACATGATATATAAAATAGGTTTAACGCGACATAATTAACGAAGCGGAAATAATGGTACTTCAAACACAAATGCATCAGTGAGTGCAACGTGTTGCATGTGCCTTCATTAATGGCGTCACATATATAATAAAAAAATATGACAGGATAATTGGTTTGAAACAAAAAATGGCTTTCATCATTACAGGAATAATAAAGCGAGTCACTATTAATAGTAATGATAATAGAATAAGTTACAATACATTCGCAATAGACCTACATACATACATACTTTAGCGTAATCAAGCTACTAGTGTCGGAGATTTTTGAACGATCCACTATTTGTGAACGAATCAACAAATGAATTATATAAATGATTCGAAAGCACGAATCTGATACGAGGCGTTCAATAATTTAGGCTTCAGCGTCAATTTTTATTTCACTATCAATATACGACACAGCACTGCAACCAAAAATAATCCTAGGAAAATAGTAGCGACAACTTTGCACCTACACAATCAGCAGGTAAATAGAGAATTGAACGTTTCCATGTGTGACGAAATTGCGCCATATGAGCGCAACCCTAGATATCTCGGCGTAAAACTTGACAGATCACTAACATATGGCCCTTACCTACAATCTCTGAGAAGCAAAGTAAAGGTCAGAAACAATATAATTATGAAGCTCACTGGCACAACGTGGGGAATAACTGGTGAGGTATTGCGCACGTCAGCGATCGCTCTTGTCTACAGCCCTGCGGAATATTATTCCCCAGTATGGGTAAAAGCGCGCATTGTAGAATCCTAGATGCTAAGCTAAGTAAAACCATGAGGACACTCACAAGATGCGATAGGTCTACTCCACTCCTGTGGCTTCCAGTACTCTCAAACATAGGCCCTACCGAACGGCACAGGAAGCAGGCCTTAGCCATAGAACTCGAAAATAACAGCAGGTACCCCGAAATTCCTGCTTTCCAGGATGTCTTCCAGCCTGCGAGACAGCGTTTGCTGTCCAGGAAACCCATCTGGTCAGAAGACCTGACAAACCCCGATCTGCCTAGTGCTTGAGGAGAGAGGTGGACTAACGCAGATCCAATGAAAAATAAGAACATCATTCAGGATCCCACCTTGAAGATCCCAGAATTTAACCTTTCTCGTAAAGTCTGGGTCCAGCAATACATAATCCGCACAGGACAGGGGCACTGCAATCCCCTCATTTGGAAATGGGGCAAGAGGGATTCTCCGGAGTGTGATTAACCAGACTGTCTAATACCTGGTGGTGAAGTGCCTGACGAGGAGATATCCGGGGGGAGGGGGGTGGATGGAAACCTATGACACAACCCCAGAGGCCCTACAGTGGCTGACTGGAAGGGAACCGGGGCTTTAAATAATCGAGAAATGACGCAGCCAATGGCGGAGAAAAACATATGCTAATGCCACAAAAAAAGTAAAGTAAGTAATCGACATTGGACTATACAATCCATTCAATCCATACAATCGACATTGGACTATACAATCCATTCAATCCATACAATCGACATTGGACTATACAATCCATTCAATCCATACAATCGACATTGGACTATACAATCCATTCAATCCATACAATCCATTGGATAGATTCAAATCAAAAATGCAAAAAAAAAATAATATCACGTATTGATTGACAGTTATTATAAACACTCCATGCTCCTGCTCATATCAAAGACTAATTTTAAGTATATTTTGATATATAAAAACCATCATCACCAAATGAGCGTTCGAGACATACCTACACTGTTTCGATTTTTGCGAATACGATTATCACAAAGTTCGAAAAAGGTCCACAAAAGAAACTAAGTAATTTAGATAGTAAGTTTTTTATTGCCATCGAAGAAAATAATACGTCGTAGACTCAAAGACGGCTTTTGATTTGACGATAAAGAGAAAAGAAAAACATCGAGTCAAATGTTGGGTTGACACGTGATATGTGACGAAAGAACATGTTTGTTTATTATGGCATTTATGGGCTGTATCAATTTGGAAATATCGAATCGACGAAAAGGATAAAAGTGGGTGGGTTTATGGGAAGTGGGAAATCAGGTCGTCGAATACATAAAACAGAACCGTAAAACGAGTAATCACCAAAAATAATATCTCAAGTTTAGTTTAGTTCTAATAATAATACACGTAATAATAATATTGTTTCCTTGGAACCCGGAGAGGTTTGCATCCAATAGGAATAAATTCAATCTGATTACATTTGTTTGAAAACTCACCAAAACACACACACACACACATACAGAACGGAGTGTTTTGAAACTCTTGAAATTACATCTACATAATACTATTTACCTTAATACTGGAGATGGATATTTCAAGAGAGACTGAAATGAAACATAACCTGAATGACGGTAATGGGCGACCAGAATATTCAGTGTCGAAATTGAAAAACGACATATCTCCATATAATCCTACAAGAGAGATATCAGAAAGTAATAATAGTTTGAAATTGTTAAAAAAAACAAGTACCTATTTTTTATTTTATATATCTACATGATATAAATGTGTTTCAGAACTAGGTACAATGTTCAGATTCTTCAAGTTAAGCTAGATATTCACGTCTAAACGTATATTTATAACGGAAAAATATTAATTTTAAAGTGGGATTACAATGCTTTTCCCTTAATTTTAAGGTGTTTATGTATCATAGTGGAATGGTATTTTTTTGTCAAATTTTTAACACCTAAATAGAGACGAAGTTGGAAGATTATAGAATAACCAGGAACTCAAGGTACCTACAGGGCATACGAACTGTCATAGTCTGTTTTGCGTGACCACTTCATTATGCCACCAATTACGCCTTCTTGAGTTTTCTTATCAACGCAATTTTGAAAGTTCTATAATATATATTTTAATAATGAGAAATAGATCGTTTGAAAATAGTACATTTTTACTATTGCCATCTATGGAGTAACGAAGAAACCTTTTTGTAACGCTGAGAAGTAGTTTTAACAATGATAGTTAAGTCGTCCTTATACATTTCAAACAAAATCAGTAGATACGGCCGGATTCCTTGTCTTCCACTTTAAGCAGTACCAGAACTGGTTTTGCTCGTCACTATTTTAACTGATGCGACAAAGTGTCTGCAGCATAGATGCTAACATTCATCGGTAGGTAAATGTAAATTTATGCATACATACCATCTCGCCGTGTCCTTGACAGAGAGAACTGAACGCCATACACTTCTGTTTTTGCATACATGTATCCCCACTTTTCATACACAGAAAAAAAAAGTTTTCTTCAGTCAAGAATATTTTTTCATATATAACGAAAATAATATTCTCTCAAATTAAGATTTTTTGTTTTATCTCAAAACAATATTTTCTTAATTCAAACAAATTTATTTGAATTAAGAAAATACTGTTTTGAGATAAAACAAAAAAATCTTAATTTGAGAGATTATTATTTTTGTTATATATAAAAAAAAAATATTCTTGACTGAAGAAATTTCTTGAATTTTTTTTTCCGTGTACATGCTCGTCTGTTAATTAAGTAGTCTTCAAATTTATCATTCAACTTTAAAAAGGATTGTCCATTAAAAAAAAATTGAATAAAACAATCTCATTTTGTTAGTTTGGTTCAGAAATACATAATGTTTATTTCTTTAAAGCCGTGAGTAAATTTTTAACAAGCGTATCATAGTGGGCACGATGGACGCAGACTACTAAATCACATTGTAAACCAAGCAATTTCCATGGATCTTCCTCGACTTTCATCCAGAGAAAGACCATATAATACTTGGATATTGCAAAGACGCAACCAAATGCAGAGACATGACCTAGGTGACATTTTGTAGGACAGGAGAACAAATCAAGTTTGATGATCAATGAGTTGGTATATAGCCAGGGACAAGAAGAAGAAGCGTATGATCTTTTGAGGATGTATGAAACGGTAAACGTCCAGCGAATGGAGGAAGGCCGAACCCCAGGAGGAGACTAGTTGTGCGGAGACCCAAGCTGGGGTGGATGAACTGCATACAGGAGGATTTAAAGAGGATTGGCGTTGCAAATAGGAGGACACAGGAGATTGACCGGTCTAAAAATTCTGGAGAAAGCCGAGATTATGATGATGATGAAACGGTAAAGAGACGAGTGAATAGCGTTTGGTTCACTCTCTCTTTATTCCAAGATGCCAAGGTACAACATACCATGATGGTATGTTTTTTATAGAAGGGCTTATATTTTTTATTCCATACCCATTAATATATAAATGTATTCCACGGGGAAAATAAGACTTGTAATAAGTCAACCCACATTCGGTCTACTTGACATATCGTCCATTTTGTGCCCATGGGGAATTCTGTGACGGTTATCTGCTTAGATAATTTTCCAATGGAAATATCGGTAGCTTGGTAAGGTCAAACATTTGTCAAAGCTTAAGAGACTAAGGGTGACATTTGATTTAACAGATAATTTTCTGTAGGTATTATAAATGTTTGGACGAATGTTTTATTTTATTTTTATTTGTTGGTAAATTCATAGAATATATTACATAACATATTTCACATAATCTTTAAAATATAAATTAAAATTTGGATATAAAAAAATAATTAAAGGGAAATTACATTATCTAATTATAAATAATCGTATTTTTTCTCTACATATTGATTTACTGAGAGTTTTTTTTTAGTTTTGCAAGTGTAATCTAGCTACTTGACTATGGAAAACCTTAAGTTACGATGAAATATCGTTTCAAAGTGAACAAACTTTAGAAATGCTACATTATTGAATGATTCTTGAACAATATTCCTTCTTCGTACTTAAATCACTTCTTCGTGTCATATCAGGTCCCCCAACGTTGGCGATCATTGCTGAGAAGGCATCCGGAACAATTCGCCGACGTCTTTGATGCCGGTCCACTCACGAACGTTTTGGAGCCATCTGACGTCCTCCTATTCCTCGGCATCCCTCTGTTTTGCCCTTGATAATAAGTTGGAGAAGACTGTACTTTTTGTCTCGCAGAACGTGACCCAAATATGATATCTTTCGTCGCATAATTGTGCCAACTAGCTTGCGCTAGACATTTACTCTCCTGAGTACCTCCACATTTGATATTATATCGACCCAAGAATGTATCAGCATGCGGCGATACAGTCACATTTCAAAGGCCTCCAGACGGTTAATCATAGTTATTTTATACCTCAATATTATTTTACCTTTTTCCTTTATTATTATTTTTTTTATTTTAATTTATTTCATTGCTGTGATAAATTTATTAAAGCAAATTCTGACTGACATAAGCCGTGCCACGTGACGCAATTGTTCGTTAAAGTTGCTCGCTTATTGAATTTTCAACAATTAATATAGAATCAACGTTGTTTGCAGGCTTCACTTCACTCGACACGGTACTATTATTATTGTAAAGTCAGACTCGAAAAAGTCGAGTCTAGACTTGAGAATTTCTTTAAGGCAAAACGAAACAGATCGTTCACCGTCTGGAGATTGGAGAAATATTCACTTATTACTTACTTAGTCCCGAGGCACATTTTAGAAATTGTCTATCCCCATTTTGAAAGTTGTCTGTGAGTCTCAACAATCGCGAGTTTCTTTTGGCAAATATTAATTTTATTTTTGATAAGATGTAGATATTTATTTTCGCTATTATTATATATGATGTTAAATAAATAAATAAAATAAAAAACACCGCATCACATAGTCACTGTTTAAAGCATCACATAGTGAGTATTAAAGTCTTACGATTTCAAAACTGCATCGCTTTTACTTATCGGGAAAAAAGTGGTACAAATTAATGGGACTTCTCTCCTACCCCACTCCAATGGGAACTACTATCAAGCATACTTATTTCATACAACTACCACTAAGAGTCCAACCACAAACATGGAGGCCCGCCAGACATGGCGAGTGATAAAAATGTCACCCATCTATCTGCTGGAAGGAGGCCTACATGATGTTTTAGAGAGATGTTTGACAAGAAGAACCGCCGAACTAGCAACCACTGGTTTACTCACCCAGCCGAGCTGGGTGAATAAACCAATTTACATCGTAACCACCACCAATTTACATCGTAATCTTTTGTAACCATAGACTACTGAAAATCCATTATGTAGATCTATCTCTATATTCATACAGTGTCCATAAAACTGTCAATTGTCAGTTGGTTTTTATGGCGAATGAAAATCTTGAAAAATATAATTTCAATTTAATAATAAAAAATATGAAAATATTCCATAAATTTACATATTTTTTCTTGCACGAGTTTCGTGGAACTATTCAATCGACGAGCAAAATATTATGCAGGGCAATGTTCTCGATGGTCTTCAACCAGTCCACGCCATAGATGCAATGTCAGAGATCAATAAAACTACACGGTCAACAGCATTCCGTACAATCACATTCAATGAATAGTCTACTGAAGAAGAGATGTCTCCTTATATACTGCGCTTTTATTGAAATTAAAAGTGTAAATTATACAATGATAATAGTCAATTGTCTTAATCTCAAACCAATGTGTTGTATCCGCAAGGAGCATTGTTGTACCAAAGATTACCTTAAAAATAAGGATTACTTACAGTAGTCTCTGTGAGTACCTACTTGACAATGATGAGACATTAGATGTTTTCTTTTAATTTTGCATATGAAGACTGTCAACGGCGGCCCCTTCACAGAACGCAAAAAATACATAGCACGAAAAGTAGCACATGGAGCCCTCTATATTAGCAATCTCGGCACCATAGTGCAAAGAGAACAATCGACGAAGATGAATGGAATATTCAAACTAATGGAATGTCATTGACTTCAGATCTTTTTAAATTTAAAGCATCAAATGTGTAACCAAGATCTCTGTAAAAAATAAACTTAATGGGAATCCACCAATAGTAAGGTACCATAACCATGATAGAATTTCTTGAAGGCTTTAAAATCGTTCTTCGAGATTACGAAATCCACATGAGCAATGGGACCTTGAAGAGGCCCACGGACAGCATCTAGGAGTTCCGATCTATAAGAGGACACAAAAGTAAATAAATTGTGACAACTACGAATAAAAAGTCATCTGTAATCAATATTTTTATATTTTTGATACATTGCCATAAGTGATTCTGAAAACTTTTGCTGCCAGACACCGGCTAAGAATAGTACTTCCACTCATCATCGTTTTTGGGTGTACCGTCAGACCCGGGTAATCGAAAACACAACAGGTAAAAAAACATCTCTATATTATTATTATATTAATAAATAAATGTATTAAGGGATATAGCGAATTATACGTTTAAAAAAAATTGAAAATACCTATATAAATAAAATGACTATCTCACCTTGGTGCATCACGAAGATGATGTACTAACGGAAAGAGAGAAAGAGACAAACTCTATGTGTTAACATGGGTATTATATATTATTATACATATATAAGTAATATGTAACACAAAGTAGAACAAAGTAGACTAACAAGAAATAGTTGTAACGCGAACATGCCATACGAACCGATATCATACTAAACTTGTATATACAATATATGTACATAATGAATAATCGTTTTATAGTTCAATATCATTTATAACCTTTCTAGCTTAAAACTGGTTTCGATATGAAATGATAATATTAAAGATGCATTCTCACCGCTATTATTCCGTCGCTTCAAAATGAACTTTGATAAAGACCATAATATTATTATTATCTTCACAATAAAACAACTGTCTAAAACAACCAGTACGATTTATGTACGCGATGCGATGATAAGTACCTGCCTAAATATTTTTTTTTTACCTACTGTTAAGGGTAGAAATATTTCAAAGGAAGAAGAATTTTCATTTTATATTAAAACGAGTGGGTTGTAGCCAACACTTAACTCTCCACACCATAGTAGGTGTTCAAATTTTCTTCTTGAAAGGTTGACAATCTCCAAATGCATTTTTATGAAGGACATTTCTATTAGATTCTTAAACAAATATAAGATTCCCAGAGGACATAAGTTTTCAAAATATAACATACACACAAAAACATTGTCACGAAACTCATACTTTGTATTTTCTACATGATACCTGTTGAGAAATTTTAAGTAAAATTGCATTACTAGCAAGATGTGCATGTACGAGACAGTGTATCAATGTTGATGAGGCGATGTATGTGTGTCAAGCTAGAAGAATGAGGTGTTCGGTTCTCACTGCATACCCCTTGAGGAAGATAGAAGTGGAGAGTAAAAACACTTGACTATAGAGACCAATACAATATCAACATGAAGTTAATCTAGTTTAAATACTCGGCGTATGTGAGTCTCAACTAGCCGGTCGATGGCAGGACAGCACTGCCGAAACATGTCGCATAGTGACTCAAAATATAGTGGTTTGGGGCAAAATTCACATGCCAAAACGGTTAATATGAAGTTAATCACTCAATTTTCCCATACAGAATCTATTTTACTTGTGTTATATACATTTTTCATACAAATATGAAATTTATTTCACATTGATATGGCAGACCAAAGATTTTTTTCTTTAAATTTTTACAATCCTGTATATTTTTATTGTATCAAAAATTCAAACAATATAAAAATACCTCGATATTCCAGACCGGGAGAGCATTTTGAAAATTTGGACAGATGAAATCATAAAGAAGAAATTAACGGATATCTATGGAAATCTAATAAGCTCTAAGTTTATGGACTTAACATACCTATATGATATCAATATAAGTCAATCGGACTTATAGTTTGAGAGAACACAAAAAGGATAAATCCGTACGGAATTTAATTCTTAGTATAAGACAACCGTTTTGCCTTATGGGGATCTTTTCAACCAATTCTTCTTCTGGTGCCTTGTCAGGAACCCCCCAACGTCGGCGATCACTCTGGCGAATCCCTCTCTGTCCTGGAATATAATATGCTCCACAGTTCTGGCGCCCGTCCATTCTCTAATATTACGCAGCCAGGACATCTGTCTCCTTCCAGTCTCGGCGACCTTCTATCTTGCTCTCCAGTATTAGTTGGAGCAAGTGGTATTTCAACCAATAAAAATATAATAAAAAAAATCACCTTAAGCAAAGTAAAAACCTTTTTGTTCTTTTTAAAAAGTTTTTATTGTGTTATTTTGATATGGAAATAATTGTATTGGAAATAAATAAATCTATTTGAAATATCGTCTGTGAAACTTTCATTGACACAGGGCAGAACTAAAAAGAAACAAACATGATATTTTGACAGGAGGGGTCACAAAGAAAGAAGACAAACGATCATTAGATTGATTACACACTAAATTATGTACGCAGAGATAAGCCGAAGTATCTGCTTCTACAAGATGAATGGATCAATACTACATGGATAGGTAGATATGGACCGGTAGTCGCAACAGCGTATACAAAACTCCAAGCAAACTTGATTAGACGCAAAGTTGGGAAAGGCAAATACGAGATTGACTAAATCAGTTTGCCTAGTAAACAAAATACCTGACATATTTTCCCATTTAGCATACGACCTACGTCGTGTCCCTTTTCAAATAGAAAGAAAACAAAAAAAAAATATGTCCAATAATTCGTGAATCTTAGGAAGAATAGATAGGATGGAGACACTCAGGATATAATGAAGTGCACATAAATAAAATTGAATGCCTTCAGAATATATGTATAAAATTCATCTTTGGGTTGAAAAAATTTGATCATATATTATCATTTTATCGAAATCGTCTTTGATGACCCAAGATAATTCAGCGGCGCAATATGCACAATCTGTCACTATTGTACAATATTCTCTCTAATTAATCTAAACCTTCCACAGTACCTCAAAAACAAATTCACTTATTTATCCAATTATGGACTTCCACTCCAATCTGCTGAACGTACAACACAATCCATTATACAGAATTTCTCAGTTCGTCGTTCGAAGTACAATCAGCAAGATTGTGGAATATCCTAAGTCCGGATATTGCGTCGAATGTTGTATTTTTAAGAAAAAAACTAAAGAAGGAATATAAAGGAAGGAATTACAAAACAACAAACCGTTCGCTGTCGGTTTGCTGTTTTGTATTTACCTACTTATTGATTTATGTGTATTTATGTTTTTATATCTATAAGTTATTTTCTTTACCTTTTTTATATTTATTGTACTTATATGTTTTCCACTTTGCTATATTTTCATTTAATATCGTTATCTGATGTTATTAGCAAAATAATTTTGTCTATATTTTAATAGGTATCTCACAGACAGGCTTTGCCTTGTGGGATTTTTCTGTGCACGGTTTCTTTCTTTTGATATTATGTAAATGTGTATTGTATATTAACCGTGTACCAAATCTTAAATAAATAAATAAAAAAAAATGTATCCCTAAACACCTGGATCTCGATTTCCTCTCTTTATATTTTCTCTATCCTATTTTTGCTACGAAGTGTGTTTATTTTTTTTGTTTTGTAATTTATCTTTTCTATGTTTCATTCTTTTGTTGATGTACATATTTATTATTGTATTTAAAACTTATTTATTGCATGGGAACAATAAAAAGTTTAGGTAATTAATGATAATTTAACATAGTATTCATTCTAGGAACATTCCTCTGTTAAACAGTATCAATTCTGAGTCAACTTATAAATTGTATATATTATATTTAATTTATTGTAAATATATTGTTATTTAGTAAAATTACACGAACAAGTCTTTTTTTTAAATTAAAACTCCCAGATTTCCACGACAAGGAAAAAATAAGTCTCTCTTGAGATCTATTGAGAGATTCCACATGGCGCAGTCGGTTCTTCGTATCTACGAGACTTGCTTGCCATAGTTGGACCGAGGAGAGATTGATACTGAGATAGATAGGAGTCTAATATTTGGAAGTTTTGTCCATAGGGACAAAAATGGACAAAATGGAGTAAAATTGCTGTAGCATATACATACATACCATCACGCCGTTTCCCTATTTGGGGTAGGCAGAGAGAACCGAACGCCAGACTCTTCTATCTTGACATACCTGTTTTGCCTCATTTACATTCATACATCGCGTCATACATGCTCTCCTATTGTTCTGACTTCGTATGTTCCCCTATTTCAAAATCTCATTTATATGATCATGCCAGCTCTTTCTCGGACGACCCTTACATCTCATCCCACTCTTTTCAGCCTTGTATACTTACTTTGTCAGTCGTTCATCGTTCATTCTCTCTACATGTCCGAACCATCGCAAAGCCATTGCTGTAGCAAATGTAACAAATGGAGTAAAATTGCTGTGCGATTTTCAATACACTTCCTAAACATGTACAAAACATCATGAATTTAGCATAAACAATGACTATTACAATGTAAATGAACACCGAACTATGAATTATCAAGTAAACATAAATCGTATGTGTTTAGTTACATATCAACAAACAGTCGTTGGGAAGCTCCACATTTTTATAAGAACTTGCATTCATATGCATTGTTTTTCACTGACGTTTTATCAATTAAAAAAAACAATTTCAGTTTATCAGATTATGTACGTTTATCGCTGAGTATTTTTGGATAACATTTTTTCAGACTCTAAGCATGATGAGATATCCTATTTATCTCTGACTAATTCATGACAACAAATCATCACACTCTAGGGATGATGAGTTATCATTGTAATCCGTATGTTGTGACAAAAAATGTTCAGACTCTATGCGTGGTGAGATATATCCTGGTTATGTCCAAGTATATCGTGACAACAAATGTTCAGGCGCAGGGTAAGATTAGATATCAAGGACATTCCTAAGGATTTTATGACAACAAACTAATATCCAGACACTCAAAATATTTAGACACTGAGAATGACGAATTGGAAAAGAGACATGTCTAAAGCCGGCTAGAATCGGGCATAAAAAAATATCACTCACCATTATTACGTAATAGCGGAGAGTGATAATAGTTGTGTTATAACCACATATTAAATAAAAATATCTTCTTTATACTTAGGATGCGATAATGATGATGAGACACCGACTCAATGAGTTAAACTGGTTAAACACAGTATATTTTGTTGATGATCTGAACGCTATATATAATAAGAAGTAAGGAAGCATTATATTGTACTCTTCGCATACGAAAGAAGATAATAACTCATTTCTTTTTCCCACAACGTGGGATTCAACAACAGCAAAAAAATATATAATATTCATCTTAAGAAACAATTGAGTCTACATTATCATCATCCTACGCATGTTTATAGTACCGTACGATTTCCACTATAGATATATATCTCGTTCATCTTCGATAAACACTCCAGCAACTAAACAATACTTATTAAACCAGGTAGGTAACGATACACATTTCAGCCGCAGTATTGCACATCGTGAGAAATGATTTGGAGTAGCGTTGATACTAAACGCATAAATAAGGACTGCATACAATGTTCAGATTCTGTATAACACGACTACAAGTGGCGCGTTTAATCTGCCAAATGGTGAATTTTTCCGACTAACCTAAGTTTCCAAGCCCAGAGAACCGAGGGTTTGCAAGAAAAATTATAACGAACTTTTTTTTTAAGAATGAATATTATGTCCCTGTGACAAGTATGTACATAGACATCCTCATACATTCCATAAACTATAGTACCTAATTAAACAAGTAAAAAAAACTCAGTCGATAAGACTTTCATATCCTCTTTTGATTAAAGTATAAATCTACATCCAAAGGCTTTATAGTTTTGTAGTTATTTATAGAAAAAAAGGCTTAATTATTATTTTTTTTAAAAAGAGTTTTATTGTACAAGAAAGGTAAATATTTAACGACTTCAAATAACAAAAAACTCATTTTATAAAAAAAAGTTCTACATTTCAAAGACGTTCCTATATTTTGAACGTTCTGGGGAAACGATTTTCAAAATGTACTATTTGCCCTTCTTAATAGCGAACGTTCATAAAAAAGTGAATGTTAATAGGGAACGTATTACGTTCAACAGATCGCCTTTAGAACGTATTACGTTCAACAGATCGCCTTTAGAACGTATTACGTTCCAAAAGACCGTGATTTGACACAAAAACTTTTATTTCGAGGTAATTGGGGGCGGGTTACGGTTACAAATTATATTATAGATCCTTTCTGACGAAGAAACAGTGGCTTCGAAATCGGTCGCATCAAAATGTGCCATAAATTAACCCTGAAATTATAATAAGTGGAAGCGTGGAGTCTCAAAGTTAATATTATAAACCGCCTTGAAGTATTCGAAATGTGAATCCACCGCAGAATGCTGAGAATATCGTGGACTGATATCGTCAGTAACACTGTAGTACTACGTAGAGCCAACACCAACAGACAATCATTCACCAATGTTAAGCTCCGTAAGGCCATATTCTGAGAGGTGAAAAGTATTCCATCCTTCAGCTTGTCGTGAACGGGATGATCGAGCGTCGTAGAGTAGTCGGAGGAAGGCAATTTTGGCAAGAATGGATCGGTATGAGAACTGTGGAGAAGCTTTTTCGCACTGCCCAGGACAGGGAGACCTGACATGACACGAGAAGAAGAAGAATATAAAAATGTACAAGTATTATCTATTATATTTCTGTACACAAATGTAATTCAATAGTCGCATAATTGAGAATTAACTAACCAGTCAGGGTTTAGAGCCGAACTGAATAAGTATAGCTATTGACGATAACTGCACTTATAGGCGGATATACCTAACAATGCATTATGTGGTAATAAAATATACAATATATATAACATTATTGTAAGTACTTACAAAGAATGAATGTCAAGGTAGTGTAATAATATACATTATATCTACATATAACAGTGTACTGTTTTAAACAGCAAGGACGTGACTTCACACTTTGTAGAAAAATAACAAAGTAATAATAGTACGTACATTTGGTTACATCAAGTTCCACTTGAAAGGAAACGGAGATATTGAAAGACATAATACCATCACGCCGTCTCTAAGGTTGCCGATATAATGGATCGTGTTGTTGGATTAAAGTGGCAATGGTATGGATACTTGGCCAGACAAGGGGATACTGTTACTAGGTGGGCACCCAGAATACTATCTGCAGTGAAGACTCGGATAAATAATAGGGGTGTTGGAAAACCACCTAAAAGATGGTCTGACGATATTGTCCAAGTGGCCATGTGGTAAAACCTGGAGTGGAAGTGTATGGAAAGGCCTACATCCAGCAGTGGAGGGACGAGGTCTAGAGAAGAAGAAGAAACAAAACTGCAATTGGGTCTGCGGTGACTGTTGCTCTACGTTCTGCTCAGAACAGACCAGCATGGAGGCAGGTCATCATATAAACAGTGATTCAATACTGCCACCGTAATATCAACATGATACTGTAATATATTGATGTTGCGCCTTACAACAGTCAACCATAATAGCTAATAGGCATTATACGAGTATGCACGAGTCAGGAGTTCGGCATTCTTCGTTGGCAGTTGGCAGATCCATAAAAACTAGTGTCTGGAGTAAGGCCGTGTCTGGATTGATCGGTGATTTATCGATTATTATGCTCACACGTTATGGTTAATTAGTAGGTATAAACAATTATTGTACTTCTACCTTATAGATATCAATTATTGTATTTAATAATAAAAGTGTAAATAGTCAACGCGTCTATTTATTTAAACATATATGTTATTTAAAAGTACCATTTATTAAAGATCCCTAAATATCTAATCACAACCCCACGGAGAACGCTATAGACATAGCTAGTGGCGTAACTCAACGGGAGTTAGACGCCACTTACCCGTTAGTTGCGATACACGGTAATAAATAACGAGAATGCGATAATAAAGTAACTACCACCACAAACATTAGTCGTGTCAGGGACTGTATCTTAAGCTGAATATATGGTGAGCTAATAAAACACAAGGACGGTTAAGAGGTGTGAGAATACTCTATCGAACAATGAATGTTTAATATATTCATTTCAGTATATATTCAGTTACTCGTTGGTTGGAAGAAATTGCCAAATGGCAGCATGCCCGCCAGTTAACGATATTTATATGATCATCGACTTAGTATGATCATTCTTGCTCATGGTATAGCAAACGAGTGAGTTGTGGCCAACGCTATACTTCTCACTACCAAGTCACTCCACAAAGTATTCTAATTTTGTATGGAAAATTTTCATTTTCATAAGTGAGTTTGTTAAATCATATTTTTTTTATTTAAATATTTTATTATGAAAACATGATAGATAATTGTGCCATCTTAGGAATTTGTAAATAAAAAAAAACATTAAATTAATTCCTAAGCTTGGAATTAATTTGAAATATTTGACAGTTAAAAGAATTGAGAAGCACCTGATCAGATATCTTTCAAAATCAAATGGGGTCTAAGCAAGTATTAGATATACAAATTTGCAAAATTTGAAAAGAATCGTATGAGTACTTTAGTCTAGAATCGATTAAGTAGAATTAACACGCCGTACATAGTACCTACATACTCGTAGCATATAGTAGGTACCTACACAGCACACACAGATACATTGTGATTAAATTTTCAGAATAAAATCATGATACCTACTAGTTCATAATCTGCAATAAAAAATAACCTTAAAAATAGCAAGTTCATAGCTCCCCACTATATCTCCACGAAGAGTAAAACCTAAAGTATTCAGAAGTTACGATATCAGAATGATAAAACTAAGCATATGTAGGTGCTGATATTATCTATAATTATATTTATAATCGAAATATATATATTGATTTCAAGGGAATTTTATTGGTAAATGATATTGAAAGAATTATATGATAATAGTGATACAAGTATGAAACTATAACGAATACCAAACCTCAAATGAATCACCTGAATAAGATAAGATAAGAACAAAGGAATGTATGTAAATGCTAAGATATATAAAAATTTACTAATATAAAACACGATTTCGTAAGATATGTAGATAAGATGAAAAGTAAACATCACTTGTACTAACTAAAGATAATAATTTGTTTTATCTGTAATTAAATATTACAGTATTTCTTATTATTTGTTAAATACAATAATTATAGGTCTAAATAATAAACGCAATACTTACATATTCCATGGGATTTTATAATAAGTCATTGAGCAGTTTTATAGGTACTTTAATGTAGACTTAAAATTTCTATATTTATAAGTAAATATATTTTTAGTGTAAATTAGAGGTATTTATTTTATTTTTATTTACTTAGTAAACTCTTGCACATATATATTATATTTTCAACATTGGCAGGCTTATTGCCAAACGGCAAAGTTTTCCGACCCACCAGAATTAATGTATGTATAATATATACAATCTATGATATTGTTTTTTACGTGGTCTGGAAATTCGTTATAGAATTGTAAATTATATATTTTGTTTTTTTTTAATTCGGCTTGGGATTATGTTTTTAAAGTATATTCAGAAAGTGATGATTCTATTCTACAAATCACTTTTATTAATACCTTTTATTCCATTTTCATTTTCTATTCTCCTATCAATTACTCGGGTAAATTTTATTTTCATTAAGTACACTTTTTGTCCTCATTTGTTCATTTCTTTTGATCTGATTTCGCAACTGTGGGAAATGTTGCATATGGGCAGTAGGCAGTGAATTCGCTAAATTACTATCTATTATTATTAAGTTGACAGACAATACTTGGAGAAACTCCATGATGACATAGATAAAACTCAAAAGTTTTCAAAAACACACACACAAAAAAAATATTGCGTATATTTGTACGAAAACGTTTGCTTTTTTCTGTGTCATCATTATTTAAAAATTTGTGTTTTTCGAGCTGCCACCATTGAACGTGGTAATGGACTTGTAACATATTACTCGGATATTCATAGATTCGCATACACATTGATTTACGTCCGGTATGTGAATAGTATATATCTCATGTCACTGCAAAGTCAGCTCCACAAACCATGAGCGATATGCTCATTGCTCATGGTCCACAATTGTTACATACCGTAACTCGAGCCTCGGGAGACAGGAGGCGGGAGGAGGAGAGGACACTCGATATGTCAACATTGAACATTCAACAGCCACAGCTAATTGGTTACGGGAAATCTCAGAGATCGATTTCAGAATGTGCTAACTAGTTTCTACAATTCTAGGAATCCCAAGACACATCAATTTCACCCCAATTGTAAACACTTCCGTAAAAAGAACAGTTATTATATTAAGTTATTTTATTTATTTATCTTTTTGTACATAATAAATAAGTATAAACAAATATATTGTACACTGGCGGGCTTATTGCCAATATGCAATTTCTTCCAACCAACCAGATTACAAAGGATAACAATATAATGAAAGCAAAAAAATCAAAGAAAATATATATTACACACTAAGATAACAATTAAAACAAAAAAATGAAAACATTTACATCATTGCAAAAAAGGATAGGTAATGGATAAGGAGAGGAAATCGAGATCAGGTGTTCAGGAATAAACATTCCTTCTTTAGTTTTTTTCTTGAAAATAGAATGTGAGTTCAACGACGTAATATCCGGAATTAGGCTATTCCATAATCTTGCTATCGTTTATGGCAATTAATTGTCTGTTATTGAATAAATAAAACATGGTTATGGAAATGAACACCTTAAAGTTTCAGAGCGAAAAGAACTCTTATTTTTTTATCTCTCTACTAGGAGTGAAGGATAAGTCCTACATTTAAAATACCACCAATTCAACGGCAAAGAAAAAACAAAATTAATATCGTTGAAAAAGTTTAATAGTACTCGGAAAGAGTACTATTAAACTTTTTCAAAGAACAGTCCTCTAAGACGATCCTCTTCCAGCGAGGAGAAAAAGTAATAACATTGCAATAAAAAGTCATTATTACTACCATTTTCAAATAATTATCCGAATTCGAGCGAATGTATAAAAAAGCAAGACTTATTTGATGATGTGATTTTCGTCAAAAGGATAAAATAATGGATTCCTCTCGAGTTTTGGCCTGGTGAAATTTTACATCTTAAGAAAGCGAATATGAATCATTTGATTAAATTCATCTCAAATGACAGATAAAGAGAAATTGCAAATGAACGATGGAGCCCCGGATAGAAATCCAATATTCGTGCAAATTGTGTTACTCTTTAGACTCAAAATAAACGTCGGCGCCAATATTAAAAAAGCCAATGAAAATTCCTGAGAAGAAAGCTGCTAGGGAAAGAGGTGGAAAGAAAGATTCTTCGGATAAAACCTTCAGTCTACTTTTTAACTGACTTTAAAAAAGGAGGACTGACTTTAAAAAAGGATCTCAAGAGCCCACGAGTAATAAACAACGAAATCTGATGGAAATACATCTTTGAAAAATCAAATTATTCATTCAAACATTGAATAAGACTAGTTGCATGTAACACATGAGATCTAAATATCGATAGTATGTATAATTGAAGAATACGTACAAAACTATAAACACAAACACAAATTAAATATTTTGTTTTCTATATAAAACATGTAGGTATATATGTCAGGATAGGATAGTATGGAGGTCAGTCCGTTTTTCCTACCCAGAATATGAAAACAGCATGATGTATGTTTGTAGATTAAGTAGGTATCAAACTATTGAGTTGTTTAAGAGGGCATATGACGCTAAATCTAGTGAATGAATACATAATATACTAAAACCGCCTAATGCACTATGAAGTAACGTGTTAGTAAGGGCAATTATCGCGTGCGTTAAAAGGGTAACTTAAATTATCGGAAAACCAAAATGTGTTGATTGTTGTTGATTTTAAGAACAAACCCGACTTGAAAAGAAAAAAAACTATTTCTCTACGACACACAGTTATGGAGTAATAATTTTTTTTTGGAAACACGATGTTTAACATATTTGTGTACTTTGATATCAAATCGGGGTGTTTAGGTTTATATGCCCCCTTAACCTACGTTCACTAGTAAAAATCTTGAACCATATCTTCCGTTTAACTTTCAACCATATACACCAACAAACTTCGCCATAAATAAATTGGAATGTTTATCTCTGACCTGCATTCACTGCTATATACCTACCAACTTAAATTTATTGCTGCATAAAAAATATTCTCATTACGTGTATGTTGCCAGTTGCCACCGCTATCGTGGGAAATTTCCCGACAACAATTCTACTACGAGACATCAGGGAAAAAAACCAAGACAAAAAAATCCTCGCTCGAACAAAACTTCCTCTGAAAATAACAGCAAAACGGGAATTATAACTTTTAAGCAACTATGTCATTAGTAAAACCATAGTTTCAAAAGATAATTACGATATGATGTGCATACAAAATAAAAATAGTGGGTTTTTATCAACACTAACTTTTCGATACATTACTATTACACATTGTTTTACAGTCAGCATTATATTAGTCAACATAATTAAATTGATGAAAAAAAAAGAAAAATGTATATAAAACTCAATAGATTTATTGACCGATAAAAATTAATCAAAATATCTGATGAAGCGAGTAAACAATATTGTTAAGAGTAAGAAAATAGGCTTGATCACAGAAATAGAATTTATTTATTTATTAAAAGAAACACCAACATAATATAGGAATACACATAAAACATATAGATAGAGAATCAGCATAGTAATTCCAATGCTCCAATAACAGGGGGGGGGGGGCAAATCTGGTCAAACGGTGCAATCAAAACGCTCATGATTACCCATATCATGGATTTAATTATCACATGGAGTTCTATTATATGATAGCATATGATACTTTTAAAAACATAGGATATGATAGACTTGCCCCCCCCCCCCCCCCCAGGTGTTAACAAAATATATTTAATAAGTAAATCATAATTGATTAAATTATAAAACCCTTGTTAAACAAGTACATATACATCTTCCTACGTTCCCGAAAATAAACATAGGTATATGTTTGTGCTATAGGTGAACGAAATCGGTCGAGGCAGGATTCGAACTCGCGACCACTAACCGCTCTGCCATCGACCCATTGTTAGATAAATTAATTTATTTAAATTAAATTATCAAAGGAATCACAAAAGTTGGAAATATTTAATAGGGAAGAGCATATAATATATAATGATGGATGGACCAAAATTTATAAAACATTTACGACAAAATAATAAAATTGTGGTAAGAAATTGCCATTAGGTAATAAGCCCGCCAGTGTACTAATTATATATATACAGGAAGATTCAAATATGTAAATAAGTAAATAGATATTCGATTCTCTTTTCGGTTCAAGTGGAGAAAAGGCGTGATGGTATTTAAGCGCATATGAATATGCAAAATAAATACCAAATACTTTTTTTCTGAACTTAATGAATAATAAATACAACAGTCCTAAGAGTGCATATCAATGCGTCTTGTGTTTAGTGAATCTATGATATGTCAACTGCGTTTATTTATCATATATGCTGAAAAATTATATTTAGAATCTAATTCATTCATGAATTGAGCAACTTTTTATACGTCATCGTTAAGGCCAGCGCACATTTAATCAAAATAATATACAGTGGGTCATCAAATATTAACGTAATGGATTACACGTCATATCGAAAGTATGTTGTACGATGTATTGTACGTATTATTAAAATGTAACAGCTCCTAACATGACGTAATTGTTAATAATACATTATATTATAACTCGTATCGATCACAGGAAGTGGCACACTAGATAATAATTTGATTTTGTGGCTGCAATTATGCTCCAAAGTATGTAGGTACAATATTGACAAAGGAGAATATTAATTTCATAGGAGAGCCGGGAAACCAAGACAAATACAGGGCTTACGACATGACATCGGCTGGCTTTCGTAATAACTTTTTTGTAACGCCATCTATTGAGAATTTGGCCCGCTAGTGTGCATTATATTTGTTGCTATCATGTACAAAAAAGATAAATAAATAAATAAACAATGATTATTCTTATAGCGTTGAAGTCTGAAAAATTAAGAAAGACGTTTCACATAGAATAATCTACTGAATCAAAAAGAATAATCTACTGAATCAAAAAGCGTATATGTATTTAAAATTGTATTCACAAGCATAAAACATTCGAGGGAAATCTTTTTCCTCAGACATACTTTACTATCTTGACTGTTTGAACAATCCAGAAATGAAATAATCTATGTCAAAAAATAATCAGTCAAATAAGTCATAGAATGAGTCACTCGTTAAGGGTAAAAGGTACAAATTAATTCAGGAGCATATACCTCGTAAACCATGGTTTCATAGACCAAAATTCAACAGATCGTGGATATCTATGATCTGCAGGATGCGATTTGGTCACTGCAGACTGCGCATCTCTATAAAATTGGAATCTTCCAGAGCCCATACTGAGAGTGCGGTCTGGACGAGGAAACACTTAACCATGTGTTCCTAGGGTGTCCTATTAGGGACGCTTACGACACATATCAACAAATTGCTTCTCAACTACCAATAAGTATGGAGTCGTTATTGAGCTCAGCTTCGGAATCTACTAAAGCGATCCTCTTAAAATCACTCAAGACCAACTTTGTTATTTTATAATTCTTATATATTTGTAAATTTTATATTTTTATTTGAGTTCCATGTCTGTATTACTTTTATTATTTAATTATTGTGTATTTGTAATTTAAAATATATTTATTTTAGTTCCATGTCTGAGTTTAATAGGCGTGATGACAGTAAGAAAAAATCATTGAAATTATGATTTTATTATATAAAATATGTTATAAAGATTTGAAAAAATATATTTATTTTCATTTTAAAAGAGCGAATAATATTAATATTATTAAAATAAAAATACAAAATATGTTTGTCCGCCATTTTATGTGAAACACCAATCAGAGCGCATGACGTCACCATATTGTCACTGTCAATTGTGTTTGTTACTGTCAACTGTTGTGTTGTTCGAAATGGCTATTTTTTTCATAACAAGCTATATGGAATATGCTGCTTATTTTTAACATGCTATTTTTATTTATTGATTTATTTGGTTTATTTGGGACAATAAACCAAATAATATCGCTATCCGCTCTATTGAATCGTTGACGCATCTGTTATAACACGCACCGAGTATTGTAACGTGGTGGAGAATATTTAACGTTTCAGAAATAAATAACTTGGTGGCTTTCATTGCTTGATTATAAAATAAAATGATGTAATTATATTGTTTGTGGGAGTTGTACAGTGTTACATGAGGTTGAAATGGAAATACACAATGTATTATGATGAATCTAATATACATATGGGATAACTGTTATGATTCATATACATATTATGATTAATATATTAAAATATGTAATAGGTGTGATGACTGTAAGAAAAAAATCATTGAAATTATGATTTTAAAAAATAAAATAGGTTATAAAGATTTAAAAAATGTTTTTTTTTTAATTTATAGGAGTGAATAATAATAATATTATAAATATAAAAATACAAAATGTGTTAGTCCGCCATTTTATGAGAAAAAACAATCAGAGCGCACGACGTCATAGTATGGTCGCGTCAATTCTTCTGATAGTCTTCAATACAATATACGCATTAATTGTCGGTCTGGACTATGTTTATTTTGGTGTTATCGATATATTAATATTTTAATTAGATACTTAAAACTAAAACAAATTAAAAATAAATGGAACAAGTATTCATCAAAGCAAATAGTTTCAATTTACCTAGATACTCGCCTACCTATCGGGGGACACTATGGGCCGGTATTACAGTGTCAGTTTAAGAGCTAAACTCAAGTTTTACAAAAATATAGCGTATTACAGTGTCCGTTTAGACCTAATCTTCCCTCAAATACGTCACTAAAACGACAAATATTTAACTCAACGTTTCTGGCAGATTAAGTACTTGACTGTGAGTCAACTGTCATTTGCTAGGCAACTCGTGTAGTTTCAGTTTCTATCACTAGAGGCGTTAGGCAACGTGTGTAGTTTCAGTGTTGTATCGAAGGTGGCGCCACACAACAAAACAAACTGACAGCCGTATTGAAACGAACACGGGCATTTAAAAGCATTATTTTGGTGAAAAAAATTTAATTTACCATGTTGGATAATAAAACAATGGTATTTAAAGTCGTAGCGTCCCGTTTTGTATTTCGTATTATTTGAGGTTATTTAAATTTGACAGATAATAACCACAGAAAAAGTGAAATATGTCTATAATTGAAGATTTAGTAACTGACATGTCATATTGCACTGTAATACGGAAATGGATTCAATCTCCCCTTAACATTAATCTTGAGTTTGGCAAACTCAATGAGTTGAGGGCCGACTGTAATATCGGGCCTATGTTAATTGTATTTTGTATGTAACTTAGTTTTTATTGAATAAATAAATAAATAATGAACGCTCGCAACGTATGGTAAACTAATTTAGTTTTAGTATTCTACAATTTTGTCATGCGATGGTGAGCTGACGAACGTTCGACATTTTATGATGCTGGTCACTGCCAAACTAAACTAGCAAGCTATATTTTTTTCATGCAATGAAGCGATTTGCGAAACGACGGCGATTACGCGAAGCATGCGTTTTAAAACATCGTTACAATTTTAGCAGCATACGAATTATTACATAGCGCTCGTTATTTGTATTGTGTTCATAACAAGCTATATTTATCTGCTATCGTTATTTTTAGCAATAGCAGCCATAGTAGTTATTTTTCTGCCTGTCTTAACTACTCTTAACTAGAATGGAACTTTTGATGGTCGGATATTTCTTTGTGTCGAACAAAGACTTTTGTTCATCAGAATTTCGAAACGTAAAAACTTAATAATAAGTACATATAAGTACTTTATTTATCTGTAATTTAAATACAACTTACATCTCGAAAATCGATAAAATATGCTCCTTCTTCTCTCTACATTATGTGTTCATAAGCTAAAAACATACGCGGGAAACTTATGATGGCCTATTTTGACGTTTGGACATTAATGAAGTTCTTTATATGCTTATTGCCTAAATAATGGTAAATATTATATTATTGAGAGCTAAAAGTGGGGGAACAAATACTGTACTTCATTGTAAACGCGTACTTAATAAAATTCACTTGAGTCTCGCCGTGCGAAATTTAATCACTTATTTCTCTTTTTTTTCGCGTGGGACGAAAACAAATACCTCAGTAGGTGTTTTTTTCGTCGTGTTTGTACATTTAGGGACCGCACAACACTTATGCACTTTTGAATTGATTATAAATACACAAATCGTCTTAGAACACATATATTACATATAGTAGTGATATGCAGTTTACGATACCATGACGTCACCGTCAGGGTCGGCAGCCGCCATGATACTACAAGCTTTTTTTGGCGTAAATGTCAAATTTGATTTTAAAATGGCGATTTTTGCTACTAAACCTTTATTTTATGTAGAAATGTATATATATTTGAAAACAGTGAATGCGTAAAAACATCGTGAGATAGTTTTTCAAAATTAGTCATCATGCCTATTGTGTGTGTTAATGGTAATTGGTATGTTATTTAATTCTTATGTTTTTGTAAATTTTATATTTTTATTTGAGTTCTATGTCTGAGTTTGTTGGTTTGTGTTAATTTGTTTATTTAATTCTTATGTACCTATTTGTAAAAAAAATATATTTTTATTTTAGTACTTTTATTTAAATAGGCGTTTCAATTATGAATGATGGCATGGCAGAAAATATACAGAAGTAATACACAGTTATTATTCTATCACACTCCGAGTAACATGATATTATAGTACGCAGAGAAAACATAACGCCATTCTTACATTTGACACCGAGCGACGTGCTTTCACTAACATTTCAAACTACTTGGGTGCATTGTTGTCTTCACAAAAGACTCAATATTCGAATCAGTGCGAAGTCAAATATTTCGATTGGTGAAAAAGCACGTACCAATAAATAATAGTGATGAACTAATGCAAGACCGAAACCTCCTTGGTCACGGTATGTCAAGTCTTGGAGCTTGAACAAAGAAATGCTATTTAGGTATTTATTTTTAGTTAATAAAAGTACCTACACAATTATAATGAAACTAGACTCAAGAATAGGCTGGGTACGATAAGTGATAAGGTATTAAAGAAAAATGTAGCCCTATGTGGGCCCTGGCCTCCTAAAATGGAATAGTACGTCCGATTCTATGACTTTTTACGAACGTTACGGCTTTAAAAGGTGCGTTCATATTCCATTTATTCCAAGTTGATATTCTATAACGCTAAAATATGAACGCTTTTACTCGAAGTAAGTCATGCATTAGTTCAATTCCCTGTTGTAGGTATAGCCAAATTTCAGTCTAATCAACTGTCAAGACAATCCTAATTTTAGTTCACAACTTATTGGAAGCGTACCTACTAGTTATTTTTACAGCAATTCGAGATATTTTAGTTAAGTTTAAAACATCTGTTGTCTACGGAAAAAAATAAAAATGTAAAACTTACGCGTGTTGCGATATATTGAAAATATAAACCAAGGAATATTAGTACCAACAGATCAATTAAAATTTAAGGTTTAGGCGACATGGCATTAACAAACATGGCCGAACAGTGCGCAGTAGGTACGCATGCGTAGTCTGCACCATAGACAATTTGAATTGAAATTATAATCTACGGTGCACTAATATTGTAGATATTAGTTTTGGAAACAACGTCAGTTAGAGAATATGAAATTAAGATCAGATGACCTTAACTCTAAAATTTTAGAACGTTCCTATTTTAGTTCAAAAATTTACTGAATTGGACGTACTATGTAATTAATCGTTTTCTTTTAATTCATAGTACAAAGATCCAAATAAAACTAGAGGCATGTGACACATGAGATCCAACTGTCGATAGCGATAGTATGTATAGTTGAAGAATAAGTACAAAACTATAAACCCATAAATACAAATTATTTAATATTTTAGGACAGTATGGAGGTCAGTCCTCTTTTCCTACCCGGAATATGAAAACAGCATGATAGTTCTGTATGTATGTTTGGAGATTAAGTATCAAACTATTAAGTCTTCTTACATATTACTACGATTATGTCGTCACTAAATTCAATTTTTATAAAAATCGTTAAAAAAAATTGAGATGTACTTCTACAATATTAATATTTTTTATAGAAAATTAAATTATCAAGTTGGGGTGTTTCGGCTTTTTTCGATATTTTTAAAAAGTTTGGAAATATAGGCAGTTAAACTCATATATTTATCATAAAAAAAATTATTCTTAGTAAAAAATGTTTGAGAAACCCTGGAATTTTCTTGAAAAACCAATTTGAGATTTTGTATTTGTATATGTTTGTACCAATTTTCAGCGTTCTAGCTTTTATGGTCTCTGAGATATATGGAAAAATAAACAAAAAATTCAAAAGTTGATAACCCCTGACTGAAACAAAAATTCACCATTCTGAGTATAAAAGTTTTGTAGACTTATAACTGTTTATATATTTTGAAATTTTGGGCTCTGTAAATTGAGCGGATCAAAAGTTATAGGGGGGGGGGGGGCAGACACACACACCCACTGACACACACACAGACACACAAAACTCACATAAAATGTTCAACTCCGAATTCTGAGTAAATCCGTGTAATGGGAACATATATGCTGCGAAGCCTTTAAGTTGGTGTTTTTAGCATGCAAAAAGTCCACTACGCCATACAAAATGTTCCTTCATACAAGCGTCTTGGATTTAAACTGCCTCTTCTTTCAATAGAATTTAATTCTCTTGAACTAATCGACAGTTGGAATATATACTAGCTCACCTTAGCACAGGCTATGCCTAGTGAGGGGGCTAGTAACAAAGATACAAACAAAAAGATATGGCTTAAACTATGTAAGCACCAGTGAAGTGGTAAATTGATATTTATTGAAATGAAATAACTTATATTTACTTTGTATGTTAGCTATGTATGAATAAGCTTATATTAACTTAAGATATTTTGTATCTCATATATACTGTATGTTTTTGGATAGAAATAAATAAAAATAAAAAAAATATACCACCATAATACTTTGGTTATTTTCATTCTCACGCACTCTGTCGATGGTCTTTTACAGACCGATACTGGTTAGTATTTAATTATAAAATCTGTAATGAAACTAAAGCAATAATTGTGTTTTGTTTCTATTGAAAATAATAAATTCATATAGCAAAACACCGCAAGAGTTTTAAATTGACATTATGCAGTGCATGAACAATACTTTATGAAACTTTTGCTCATCACTAACAAACAAAAAGATTATTAACATTTTATAATGAAAGTAGTACGAGGCGTCGCGTCTGTCGCATCCTCTCTGCTTACAGCAAAACTTTTGAATAGTTTGCTCGCCGCCTCGCACAATAGGAGATCGTTGAACTATCATCACATTGTGGGCAGACAAGACTTGTTTTCTTTTATACACATATAATATTATGTATTATAATATTAGCAGTCATCGACGGGTCGGCGATTTGTCCATGAAGAGTGCGATATACGTATGTGATTTCTTGTCTCAAAGCCCGATCGACATTATCATAACAAAACGTCGAAGGACGGACGATCCTTTTAAAGACCAAGTTTCTTATTTCAAAATACATACCGAACAGTTTCTAATGCTGAGAAAAACAATTATATTAAGCAGTAGGTATGTTATATGAAAACAGCATGATGTTATGTATGTATGTTTGGAGATTGAGTATCAAACTATTAAGTCTCCTTAGATATTGTGTATAGACCACTGCCATACAAATTGTATGAAATGATGTCGTCACTAAATTTAAATTTATAAAAATAGTTAAAAAAAATTAATATACTATTACAATGTTCATATTTTTAATAGAAAATTAAATTATCTAGTTGGGGTGTTTTGGCGTTTTCGATAATTTTTGAAATTTTAGAAATTTTAGAAAAGAAAAAAAAAATTAATATACTATTACAATGTTCATATTTTTAATAGAAAATTAAATTATCTAGTTGGGGTGTTTCGGCGTTTTCGATATTTTTTGAAATTTTAGAAATATAGGAAGGTATACACATAAATTAATCATAAAAATGTTTTTCATAATAAAGAATGTTTAAGAAACTCTGGAACTTTTATGAAAAAATGAATTTGAGATTTTATATTTGTCTATACTTATACCAATTTTCAGTGTTCTAGCTTGTATGGTTTTTGAGATATAATATGTAAAAATGAAGTAAAAATAAAAAATTTGGTAATCCCTGATTGAAATCAAAATTCTAAATTCTGAGTATAAAAGTTTTGTAGGCCAATAACTTATATTTTCTGAAATTTTAGGCTCTGTGTATTGAGCGGATCAAAAGTTAAAAGGGGGAGCCGGACACACAGACACTGAAAGTTCTCCGACTTCTGAGTAAATCCATATATAGAGCATTTTATACTGCGAAGTTGTTTTTTTTTTGACATCAATGTTGAAAAATACGTAAAAATATAGGACCTGGCATACAAATCTCGCGTATCTTGGCTTGAAACTTTGTCGATATGTCAAGATAAATTAACTCTCTTGAATAAATCGCCAGTTGGAAAAGTACCTTAAGTATTTTTAACAATTCTCTAGTCACCTCTCTTAAATGTTCATATGTATGTAACCATCTTTTTTATCTCAATAAATATTAAGATTATTACAATTTGCTTAAAGTTATCTATACCATGTAAGTAATGTTTGTCCAGACACGTTAAGTAAGTATCTATATCATGAATTAATTTTTAATATTCAGTTTGTTGAACTTTGTATTATTTTTTGTACTTAATATTGTTAACTTTCAGTTTGAGTCGCATACGAAACAGTAATAAAAAATCTATCCAAGGAGAACTTGCAGAAAACAAAAAAAAATACGCTGTTTTATTTTCCCACAACAATCAATATTACCGCTTTATGAACAATGAAGTATCATGTTGATTGCAAATCCCCGCCATTTAGTAAAGCAAGTAAACTATGTCGATTTTTTTGTACCAAGTTTCACAAAAGTGCAAAGCCTTACGGCATAATCAATTTTAGATGGGTCGATGGCAAAGCGGTTAGCGCGCTGGGCTAGTAATCCAGTGGTCGCGAGTTCGAATCCTGCCTCGACCGATTTCGTTCACCTATAGCACAAGCATTTATATGCTTATTTTAGGGAACGTAGGAAGATGTATATGTAAAAAAAAAACATTGAATGCGTGAACGAGAAAATTGACTTCAAAATAATCCGTGTAAACTTTGAAAGAATCAATGACAATGGAGTTCGTGCAATATGGACGATGGGATTTCGTCAGGCAACGAAATAATACTCGGCAGATTTGTATTTGACAGACAATCCACTAAACCAGAGGTTCCCAAACTTTTTTGTGTCATAGACCCCTTGCCATGTTTTTCGATTTTTAGTAGACCCCTACTTACCTGATATTATGCTTCTCGGGCAACTAACAGGTAATATGTCAAATATTAATTTAACACGCACCCAATAACAAGTTGCCACATTCTGGAGACTTACGATATTAATCGTCTCACAGATCCAGACTGAAAACACAATTAAAAACTTTGTCTCCACCGGGAATCGAACCCGGGACCTTTGGATCAGCAGTCAAATACCTAACACACTGAGCCACGAAGGCCGAAAAAATTAAAGTCAAATTTAATTTGTATGATCTTAGATTTTATGGCAGGCATAGGCGTACAACCATTATAAATGAATGTGAGAAGGAGAATGTTATCTAAGGTTTTGGTATGATGGAACTTTAAAGAAATTTGAAAGTAACATGACCAAAAAATGTTAAAACAAAATATTATACAACGAATAATAATAACAAATTGTTATGCGATAGGTACTATCAGTGTATGTTGAGATCTACAATCGTGGACCCCCATTTTCATTTCATGGACCCCCAGATTTTTTTTTCGCTGACGTAGACCCCTTGCAGGTTGTTATAGACCCCTGGTGGTCGATATAGACCACTTTGGGAATCACTGCACTAAACGCTAAACTTGAACAGTGACAATAATCATTTTTATATAATTAGCACTATTCCCACGACGAAATAAAAATGTTTATAGATATGAATTGGTTGATCTCACAGTGCAATAATACCAAAGTTGAATGATCGTTTGAGTTGTTGCAATCGATCACAAAAGGCAACTTACAAGGAAAATGAGAACCTGTAAGGTGACAGATTTCTTTGTGAAAGTTTTTGATACAACATAATATTTATTATGTAAGTACAACAATACCTGTGGTTAAACGGCGCAGTTCAGTTAATGTATAAGGACCGTTGCTTTCTTTTTTTGCAAAAAAAAAAACAATTTCTCAATAGATGACGTTACAAAAAGGTTTCCTCGTTACTTCATAGATGGCGATGGTGTTATTCAGCTTATTTCAAACGATCACTTTCTCATTATTATATAGAACTTTCAAAATTGCATTGATAAGGGAACTCAATAAGAAGGCATAATAAGTGAATGTTGCGCAAGCGCATAAAGTGATCACGTAAACCAGGTGCCTTGAGAAAAAATGAATATGTCCTTGTGAAACAAGTACATATACATCTTCCTACATTCCCTAAATTAAGCACAAATGGTTGTGCTATCTATAGGTGAACGAAATCGGTCGAGGCAGGGTTCTAACTCACGACCACTGGATTATTATTAGCTCAGCGCGCTAATCGCTCTGCCATCGAGTTCCTTGTTCTCCTATAATATTCCAACTTCGTCTCTATTGATGTGTTAAAAATTTGTCATAAAAATATATTTGACTCCCGGCAGGGAAAAGATCCAATATTTGCGTAGGTATATGCAACTTTTAAAATAAAATTAAAAAATATTCGAGAGTCAAAAAGTTCGATCATAGCCAATACAGTTAATATATGTTAAAAATTAAACACAAAAGCACAAAAATATAGCTTGTATATTAATCATGACACCTGGTGGATAAATCTTAAAAATATATTTTGACACTCTTTAGGTGTAGAGCGTTATGCACAGCAAATCTTTCAAAAAATATGACACATTAGGGACTTGACTAATGTATTTTGAAACTGGGCGTGCCGTGCGTTTGGCGCAGTACAGAACAATCGCTAATAATAATCATACCAACAGTAATAATATGTTGAGGCACGTGAGAGAAACTACTTGCATGACATTCAACAAGTGGGTGGTGTTATCGTATTATGGAATTTGGATGGTGGTAGTTGTATGTCCCATTCAACTAATAATGTACCAACCAACTAACGTGTGAACTCATTCGGCATCCAACACACGCACTTGAATAATTGTTTACTTATCAATTTTTTCACTAACTCTCGCGATGTGTCGTGGCCTAACCAGAAAAGTCGTTTTCATTAATGGCCAATTGAAACACACGTTACAAACACTATTATCTAATGGAGTCGAAATAAAAATCTTCATACCCGCCTCTCATCGCATCTTCGTCAATTCCAAAACACTTCAGACCATGGGAAGATCCCATCGAATCAAAGTGGATACTTAATTTAAAGTAAACATTTGACATTTTAAACCAAACCACTACAGAGCTATCACAAATATTACATTGTGGCCATCTACGGCCTAGATCATCAAGACGGGCCATGTATCAAGTGTGAAATGCAGTGTTTTTAATTGACTACTTAAGTGAGATAAATGTAAACATGTCAATGGTAAAACATCTATAGTTATGTAATATCGATCAGATATTCGTATCGAAAGATCCTTCTCAAATGCTGGCATTATATCGACTACATTCCTCTAAAATATGTTGGGTGTTATGACGGTAATGTCCGCGATGATGCACTTTGTAATAATCTGGTCATTGCAGCATTGCATCTCCTGATCACTGTTAAGAGACGCAAACCTGCATACTCTGGTCACATATTCCGTAGTGATAAATATGCTCTTCTACAATTCGTAGTGGAGGAAAAGAGAGAAGACGGGATACAGTGTAAGAAACATCTCAGGTAGTATGTCGGGATTCCTGATGTGATGTCACTCCGATGCAGTTGGCGCAACATCATTTTGATTATGGCGTGATGGTCGCTTCGTTAGGAGCGACACAGGAAAAAGAAGTTGCACCGATGCTGATTCAATTGAGATAAATATAAAACTCAATCCCTTTACTATGATAAGTACAAGTATTCCAACTGCCGATTTTTTCATGAGAATTCAATTCTCTGAATGAATCGACATTATTAAGCCAAGATGCGTGCACCAAGGAACATTTTGTATGGCGTAGTGGACTTCTTTTTGCATGCTAATAACACCAACAAGAGGCCTCGCAGCATATATATTCCGATACATGGATTTACTCAGAATTCGGAGTAGAACATTTTATGTGAGTTTTGTGTGTCTGTGTGTGTGTGTCTGTCCCCCCCCCCTTATAACTTCAATTTACAGAGCCCAAAATTTCAAAATATATAAACACTTATAAGCCTACAAAACTTTTATACTCCGAATGGTGAATTTTTGTTTCAGTCAGAAGTTATCAACTTTTGAATTTTTGGTTTATTTTTCCATATATCTCAGAAACCATAAAAGCTAGAACGCTGAGAATTGGTATAAACATAGACAAATACGAAATCTCAAATTAATTTTTTCAAAAAAATTCCAGGGTTTCTCATACATTTTTTATTATGAAAAATATTTTTTTTATGATAAATTTATGTGTTTTCTTCCTATATTTCCATTTTTTTTTTAAATATCGAAAAAAGCCGAAACACCCCAACTAGATAATTTAATTTTCTATAAAAAATATTAACATTGTATTAGCACATGTCATCTCAATTTTTTTTTAACAATTTTTATAAAAATTGAATTTAGTTGCTTCATACAATTTGTATGGCAGTCGCCAACATACAATATCTAAAAGACTTAATAGTTTCATACTAATCTCCAAACATACATACATACCATCATGCTGTTTTCATATTCCGGGTAGGAAAAGAGGACTGACCTCCATACTGTCCTATCTTGACATACGTACCTAGGTATATGTGTTGTATAGAAAACCAAATATCTTAAAATATTAAATAATTTGTATTTATAGGTTTATAGTTTGGTACTTATTCTTCAACTATACATACATACTATCGCTATCGACAGTTGGATCTCATGTGTTACATGCAACTAGTATACTAAAGAATATAACGCGTATACTTGACCAAAAACTAGTGAGTAATCGAATATTTTTTTTTTTTATTATTGCATATGCGCAAACATTGGATTTTTTTCCCTGTCGGGAGTCATTAACAGATTTTTAATTATCTCAATAGAGACGAAGTTGGAATATTTATTGTAGGAGAACCGGGAAATCAAGGCTCCTACAGGGCTTACGACCTGTCATAGGCTGGTTTACGTGATCACTTTATGCGCTTGCGCAACGTTCACCAATTATGCCTTTTAATGAGATCCCTATCAATTCAATTTTGAAAGTTCTATATATTGTTATACTGAAATTCTTTTCGCTTGAAAATAAGGAATTTTTACTACAGCCATCTATGGGTGAAATTATGAACAACAATCTTATTATTTTTTTTTATTTATTTTTTGTTGTAACGCCATCTATTGAGAGAATTGGTTTTTTGTAAATAGTGAAAGCTACAATTCTTATATCTGAGGTGACAATGCATTTTTCGCATAGAAGTCACCCCTGAATTGCGCCAGACTTATAAGGTCATTTTTGTCTTATTTACCTACTTGTACCAATGTGTATTTAATCGAATATTTTAACGTAACTCAGATTTTAGCTACTACTCTATTATTTATTTATACTGAAACGACGGTTTATATACAGATTGAATAACATTAAGATCTGTTAAAAAATATCTTTGACTCCCGACAGGGAAAAAAATCCAATGTTTGCGCATATGCAATAATAAAAATATTCAATTACTTACACATTGGTACAAGTAGGTAAATAAGACAAAAATGACCTTATAAGTCTGGCGCAATTCAGGGGTGACTTCTATGCGAAAAATGCATTGTCACCTCAGATATAAGAATTGTAGCTTTCACTATTTACAAAAAACCAATTCTCTTAATAGATGGCGTTACAACAAAATAAATAAAAAATAATAAGATTGTTGTTCATAATTTCACCCATAGATGGCTGTAGTAAAAATTCCTTATTTTCAAGCGAAAAGAATTTCAGTATAACAATATATAGAACTTTCAAAATTGAATTGATAGGGATCTCATTAAAAGGCATAATTGGTGAACGTTGCGCAAGCGCATAAAGTGATCACGTAAACCAGCCGATGACAGGTCGTAAGCCCTGTAGGTGCCTTGATTTCCCGGTTCTCCTACAATAAATATTCCAACTTCGTCTCTATTGAGATAATTAAAAATCTGTTAAAAAACTAGTGAGTACTTAGTGACTAATCTTTTTAAATTCCGACCATAAAATGAATCTCAGTCCAATAAAGCACCGTCTTCAAAAGTCAATTGCATTCCTCGTGTATGCGTAATAGTGAGACAAGGCGGCTCTGTATTGTAATAAACTGTTTCGGTCATTCTTCGAGCATGCTATTTAAATGTATGTGTGTGTGTGTGTGTGTGTGTTTATATACTCATAAGCACACGCCCGCCGGCCATGGGCCCATGACACACCGACTCACAACAGACTAATAACGATTCTCTGAATTCCACAGGTGATACGAGTCCGCTCTTCCACATCGCCTCACCCCTCTCCTCCCTTGCACCAAGGCCGGACGTGTAGGTATATTGGTGTAAAGTATGTATATACATTATGTGCGCCAACGGAAATAGGATGTTCGTATTGGGAACGGCACACGTTGAACAAAGACAATGAAATACAACAAAATAATTTATAGGGATGCAATCTATGTCGATATGAGTCCCTATATCATTGATTAAATAAGTACACATCTGTACGCGGTTGAATAAAAAAACTCGATAATCCACGCATCTAAATATTATTTTTTATTAATCTTATTTTATATTGCTTCTCGGGCAACTAACAGGTACTATGTCAAAAATTTATTTTAACACACACCCAATAACAAGTTACCGCATTCTGGAAACATATAATATTTATCGTCTCAAAGGTCCAGACTGAAAACATAATTAAAAACTGTGTCTCCGCCAGGAATCGAACCCGGGTACTTTCGCTCAGGAATCATGTTAAAATTAGAAAAAAAGCAAACATAGCACTACACCAAGGTGATTTTTTACTTTTCACAAACCCAAGGGGATATAGTGGGAAGTTATGATTTCGCAATTTTTAAGGGTATTTTTTTATTGCAGATTATCAACTAGTATCATGCTGAGATTGTATTCTGAAAGTTTCATCACAATGTATCTGCATTGGATGAAACTACTGCGTGTATATTTTACTTTATCGATTATAGACTAAAGAACTCATTCGATTCTTTTCAAATTTTGCACATTTGTATATCTAATACTCGCATAGATTCCATTAGATTTTGAAGGATATCTGAATAGAGCTTCTCAATTTTTTTAACTGTCAAATATTTCAAAGTCACCCCAAGCTCAGAAAATTTAAAATTTGAAATTTTTATTTTCAAATTGGTAAAATGGCATATCACTTTCATAAATGGGCATTGAAGAGTTATCAAGTTTTCATAATAAAATATTTAAATAAAAAATAATTTAAGAAACTCATTTCATGAAAATGGTGAATAATTTATATACAAAATTTGAATACTTAAGAATGACTAGTTAGTGAGGATTGTATCGTTGGCCACAACCAACTCTTTTTGTAAGGTGACTATTTCCATTTATTATTACATCCTCAATTTATTAGCAACTGGCGCAAGTGCATCTTTTGAATCTATGTATGATGGATCAGCCCGTCTATATGTATACTACTATATACAAGGTTTGTGTTCTTCCAAATACACTATAAATGTAGAAGTTTTAATTGTGTTAAGGTACATTTACAACATGTCACAATAACATCTTCGTCAAACCATCCCACACGCCCATCATTATTAAATGCTGTAATTTCGTTATTGAAATATTCGTAAATATCTCGAGTCACAGATCTCTTTTAGAGGCCCGTCTGTCATACACAATCATAAAACGATGCCATTTTTAGTTTACAAAGCGACATTATTATGCAAAACACACGGCCGTCATACGGACAACGATAAGTAAATCTATAAGTACATTGTGTGGTGTAAATACCTACCAAAGACATCATAATGAAAAATACCGCTATTTCAAAATGTGCACAACAAAGAGACGACTAATCAGAAAACAAATATGGCACATACCAGATTCCATAAAAGGATCTTTATACTTACGTTGATTACGCCCAAAAGTGACAAAAACAAATGATATATCTAGGTACGTTTCTTTGACTATCCGTCTAATGAAAACCGAAAAAATGCATCCAAAATTGTGGACTGTGAAGTGTATCCTAAAAAATCACATTATTTTCTGAACAGCTAAACAAGAAACGAACGTACTAACAGGTAAATAGTACATTTTCACTACATAAACGCTCGCACACTTCACGTTACTTTTCGCCAATAGCACGGCTTCACTATTTGGGGAACAAATATTCTAGCCCTAGGCGATATTTATTATTTGTCATTGGCAAACTATAAAAACTTTTTGCATCAATATTTTTTGGCGCAAAATGACGACTTTTATTCGTGCTAATGATATATTTTTTACGTTTTTTTAATGTACTTCGTGGTATTTGTATGGGACTTTTTTATTTGGGATATGAATACTTTTTTATTTGTAATCTGCAATTTTACATTTATATTATTGTTATACGTTTATTATATTTATTTATTTATATATAATTGTGTTTTTTAATAATAATATGTTTTTGTGTGTATTGCCTTGTTTTAATACTGTTTTATTTGTATGTGCAAAGGCAATTGAGCCGTTAATTGAAATAGATAAATAAATAACGATGTGAAAATTTTTGTCATTTGTGATACAGATTTTCCACAACTCAAAACGAATGACGTCTTATAAACCGTAACTAAGCCCAGCGCAGTGGATATAATTAAACACACCGCAATCTTACGGTACAGAATACAATATACATAGGTACATAGTATAATACAATATTGTAAGGAAAAATACAAAGCATTCTGATTATTGATTTTTTTACTTGGGCACGTGTTCTTGTTTACTAGAGAGTAGAGAGTACCTACATAATATGCGTATGCGAGTGGCGATATTAGATGTTATCGTAGGAATTCTTCGGACAACGGTGAGTAGGTACCTCCGTAAATACCGACCAACCCCAAACCCCACACTCCCCCTTTACCACCTGATAAATTAACAAAGACGCCACATACACACATACATATACCGGTCAAATTAGGTCGAGGTCATCCCTCGTGTAACAAAGATTGAATAAGCTCGTGTGTCTTGTTGACCGAACCACATACCTTGGGTATGTTTTCAAAGGGATATTTGAACAGATTAAATCCAAATCAAAGGGTACAAGTATGTACCTGTCAACACAAAGAATTTACATAAACTGAAACAAATCGACGATTTATACATTTTCTACGATGAATTGAAAGAAATTGCCAAACGCCATGGAACAGTTTTATAGTTTCAGTGCCGGCAATTTGACGTTTATTATTCAAAAATATATTGTACACAATCAAATTTTTCGTTCCTACTAGGAAAACCCGTTCTGAGACGGGTCTGATTTGGTGAACCGTTTGTGTTGTGTGCGGGCGTCCTGGTTTCGATCCACGGCAGAGGAGATATTTATTTAAATTCATTTCTCACGCAAATATTGCTTTTCTGGGCTGGAAGCGCTGGTAAGTTGGAAAAAAATGCCACATGACAATAAATTCGTTATTTGTGCTAGGAACTAAGTATTTATTATTATTTATTAAAAATTTCAAATAATATTATTTAATGATGTCTTCATAGAAAGTACGTGGTGCTTCTGTTGATAATCGATAAAGTAATTAACAAGCTAATCACCGCATCGAGGAATGGAAAAGGAAATTTGAGGATAAGAAAGAAAAGTAAAATTGTACTATAAAGGGCTGAATAATTTCGTTACAAAATACAAATCGTGTAGAAAGTTCAGCAGATCGAAAAGAAATATTATTTTATTCTATTTTTATAGTATTAGGGACACTTACAGACATTGACAACGGCATACAAGAAAATATATCTTACAATTTTATATATTAATTCGCTTTTAGAAGTGAACACGACATGAGCAAAGTTTATCAATACACACAAGTTTTTTTATACATATAGGTACATCCACAAACAAACAAACACACACACACACACACACACATGAGTACACACAATAAAATGCATCATACAAACATATTAAAACAAAAGCTAAATTCAATTCAATACAAAATCTTTAACCAAGTTATACAAACGCTAAAGTAAAAAAAATATACATTTTTACACATATAAGTACATCTACAAACATACATACAATCTCATGTAGGTACACACACATGCCTGCATGATACATTCTCTCACGTGTACAATAAAATACACCACACAAACATATTAAAGCATCTGTGATAAAAATAGTTAAAATAATATCTTAAAAAAGAAGACATACTACTGCAATGGACTACTGCAATGGTATCTACGCAAACCTCCCAAAGCTGGAGCTAAACAAACTTCAATCCGTCTTCAACGCTGCTACTAGGCTGATCACCGGAGCCGCGAAATTCTCACACATATCCCACCATCTACGAAATCTTCACTGGCTAAACGTGCCAGAGAGAATCAAGTACAAATTATGTTTGTTGACTTTCAAAGCAATCCATGGCATGGCTCCCACGTATCTTTCAGACTTCTGCATCCCTATCAACGTAAACGAGCGACAACAAACACTTCGGTCAGCCACCACATCCATGATTGGCAAGTTAACTGAAATAAATAGAGTCAACACTACATCCTTCGGTGATCGTGCTTTTGCTGTGGCTGGACCAGCCTCGTGGAATAAACTACCACCTGAACTGAGGCAAATCGACAACTTAGCACTATTCAGGAAACACCTAAAAACTCACTTCTTCCGCGAGTCTTACAAAAACCTGTAATATATTCAAAGCGCCCATGAGGTGAGGTTATCACAAAAACGGTGCTATAAAAATCATCCTAATTTATTTATTATTATAATATGAAAAATAGTAATGAAAAATAATGAAACATGGCCTCGTACACAAAACATCAACAGAAATTCTCAAAAAAAACAGAAGATATGAAAGTAAACTCAATTCATGTAGAATAACTATTCAAAATGGAGGAGTAAAAAATCGTTTTATAATAATATATCCTTATTTTTTATACATTATTAAACATTCAAGACATGACAGGCTGTGGCATTCCTCAGAATCGTAATAAAGTGCTTGGTGAGTTACAATCGAAGGAAAATATTAAAGCCACTACATATTATTATAACCTAGCATCTCTATATGGTTCTGTGACTGTAATAATATATATCCAAAGCGAATAACTTTGCGTTTTGTTGACGATGGGCCGCGTGTCGAGAATAATTCATTTCTCGACACGCGGAGAATATTTTGGTTTAGGACACAACATACGGTACGTATAGCAATATTAATAGCACACCCGTCATACGTCGTAACAATGTATGTGTACACGCTACTAACTACACTTTCTGAAGTGTCCAGAAGGTTAAGACTGTGAAATATGCTTGGTGATCTTCGAGGCTTTGAAAGACTTGGTCCACACTACATTTAAGAACTGTGTCAAAATAATGTGTCATAAATTAGACATCTTACAAACATTGAGATCGTCTGGATAACAGAGTATCAAAGTAGCAAGATTTGCATATGAAATAATTTTAAATAAATAGAACTCAGGATGCCGGCATAGAAGCCAAACCACTATGTCACGGAGACGGTTGGTGGATATTTATTACAGCTTAGAAAGTGTTTTGTTAAAATTCACATTGTGTTGAGTAATATTTATTTTTATCTTAAATATAAACGTAATCAACTGTCAATATCCAAATCTACCGATCAACAAGAAAACATTTCTCGAAAATAAGATATAATTTGATGAATAATGGTACACACAAATTATTACTTCATATTTTAGTTGGCAAAATGATTTGTCTGAAACTTGGATCCAGCGTTGTAAACAAACATCTGAGATTGACGGAAAAAAAAAGATACAACATAACACAAGATAAGTATTACATAAAAACGAGTGGGTTGTGGCCAACACTAAACTCTCCACACCACAAATATTGACAATGAAATATTTTATTCATTCTAAATTTTACTACCAAGAATATAAATTTTCTAACGATAGTATATTTTCATGTTAAGATAGACAAACTATTAATGCAGTATGGTGAAGAATTCTAATGTTGTATGAAATATTTTAATAAAAGCAGATAAATTTTGTTTTAAAGGACGTTAGAGCATTTTGACAATTTTGACACGTAATATCATATGAAGAAATTTTTGTTATTTATGAAAAGCTAATCAGTTCGATGTTCAAGCTCTTTACATTATAACATGAAATCAAATTACTGAACTTTTCCATACATAAGAAATTTATCTTATTATATACATTTTTATTCATACTAAATTTTACTACCAGGAAAATAAATTTTCTATCGACAGTATATTTTTATGTTAAGATAGACAAACTATTATTGCAGTATGGTGTAGAATGCTTATGTTGTATGAAATATTTTAATAAAAGCAGATAAATTTTGTTTTAAAGGACGCGAAAGCATTTTCCAAATTTTGACAGGTGATATCATATGAAGAAATTTTTTGTTATTTATGGAAAGCTAATCAGTTCTATGTTCAAGCACTTTACATTATAACATGAAATCAAATTACTGAACTTTTCCATACATAGAAATTTATCTAATTACATTTTTATTCATACTAAATGTTACTACCAGGAATATAAATTTTCTTCCGATAGTATATTTTTATGTTAAGATAGACAAACTATTAATGCAGTATAGTGAAGAATGCTTATGTTGTATGAAATATTTTAAAAAAAGCAGATAAATTTTGTTTTAAAGAACGCGAGAGCATTTTTCAAATTTTGACAGGTGATATCATATGAAGAATTTTTTTGTTATTTATGGAAAGCTAATCAGTTCTATGTTCAAGCTCTTTACATTATATCATGAAATCAAATTACTACACGTTTCCATACATAGAAATTTATCTAATTACATTTTTATTCATACTAAATGTTACTATCAGGAATATAAATTTTCTTCCGATAGTATATTTTTATGTTAAGATAAACAAACTATTAATGCAGTATAGTGAAGAATGCTTATGTTGTATGAAATATTTTAAAAAAAGCAGATAAATTTTGTTTTAAAGAACGCGAGAGCATTTTCAAAATTTTGACACGTGATATTATATGAAGATTTTTTTTGTTATTTATGGAAAACTAATCAGTTCTATGTTCAAGCTCTTTACATTATAACATGAAATCAAATTACTGAACTTTTCCATACATAGAAATTTATCTAATTACATTATTATTCATACTAAATGTTACTATCAGGAATATAAATTTTCTTCCGATAGTATATTTTTATGATAAGATAGACAAACTTTTAATGCAGTATGGTGTAGAATGCTTATGTTGTATGAAATATTTTAAAAAAAGCAGATAAATTTTGTTCTAAAGAACGCGAGAGCATTTTCCAAATTTTGACAGGTGATATCATATGAAGATTTTTTTTGTTATTTATGGAAAGCTAATCAGTTCTATGTTCAAGCTCTTTACATTATAACATGAAATCAAATTACTGAACTTTTCCATACATAGAAATTTATCTAATTACATTTTTATTCATACTAAATGTTACTACCAGGAATATAAATTTTCTTCCGATAGTATATTTTTATGTTAAGATAAACAAAATATTAATGCAGTATAGTGAAGAATGCTTATGTTGTATGAAATATTTTAAAAAAAGCAGATAAATTTTGTTTTAAAGAACGCGAGAGCATTTTCAAAATTTTGACACGTGATATTATATGAAGATTTTTTTTGTTATTTATGGAAAGCTAATCAGTTCTATGTTCAAGCTCTTTACATTATAACATGAAATCAAATTACTGAACTTTTCCATACATAGAAATTTATCTAATTACATTTTTATTCATACTAAATGTTACTACCAGGAATATAAATTTTCTTCCGATAGTATATTTTTATGATAAGATAGACAAACTTTTAATGCAGTATGGTGTAGAATGCTTATGTTGTATGAAATATTTTAAAAAAAGCAGATAAATTTTGTTCTAAAGAACGCGAGAGCATTTTCCAAATTTTGACAGGTGATATCATATGAAGATTTTTTTTGTTATTTATGGAAAGCTAATCAGTTCTATGTTCAAGCTCTTTACATTATAACATGAAATCAAATTACTGAACTTTTCCATACATAGAAATTTATCTAATTACATTTTTATTCATACTAAATGTTACTACCAGGAATATAAATTTTCTTCCGATAGTATATTTTTATGTTAAGATAAACAAAATATTAATGCAGTATAGTGAAGAATGCTTATGTTGTATGAAATATTTTAAAAAAAGCAGATAAATTTTGTTTTAAAGAACGCGAGAGCATTTTCAAAATTTTGACACGTGATATTATATGAAGATTTTTTTTGTTATTTATGGAAAGCTAATCAGTTCTATGTTCAAGCTCTTTACATTATAACATGAAATCAAATTACTGAACTTTTCCATACATAGAAATTTATCTAATTACATTATTATTCATACTAAATGTTACTATCAGGAATATAAATTTTCTTCCGATAGTATATTTTTATGTTAAGATAAACAAACTATTAATGCAGTATAGTGAAGAATGCTTATATTGTATGAAATATTTTAAAAAAAGCAGATAAATTTTGTTCTAAAGAACGCGAGAGCATTTTCCAAATTTTGACAGGTGATATCATATGAAGATTTTTTTTGTTATTTATGGAAAGCTAATCAGTTCTATGTTCAAGCTCTTTACATTATAACATGAAATCAAATTACTAAACGTTTCCATACATAGAAATTTATCTAATTACATTTTTATTCATACTAAATGTTACTACCAGGAATATAAATTTTCTTCCGATAGTATATTTTTATGTTAAGATAGACAAACTATTAATGCAGTATAGTGAAGACTGCTTATGTTGTATGAAATATTTTAAAAAAAGCAGATAAATTTTGTTTCAAAGAGCGTTAGAGCATTTTGACAATGTTTACACGTGATATCATATGAAGAAATTATATGATATCTATGAAAAGCTAATCAGTTCTAAGTTCAAGCTATTAATATTCTTCTATCAATATGAAATCAATGAACTGATCATTGCCAAATATAAAAAAATTCTCTTGTTACATATAAGTTTCATACAAATATCCATTAAATAAAATATAATTTTTGAAACCGTTGAATATTTTTCTTTTAACATTGACCAACTTTGAATACAATTTTATGAAGATTCTTGGTGTTGTATAAATAGTTGAAACCAAATTAAAATATCTCTAATTTCCAGGTCGTGAGAGCATTTTTTCAGTTTTAATAGATGAAATCATAAAGAAACATTGGGAAAAAATGAACCGTTGTCTATGGAAAACTAATCAGCTCTAAGTTTATGGACTTAACACATGTGATATCAATATGAAGTCAATCGGACTTATAGTTTGGGCTGCAGAGAGGACACAAAAAAAAAACAACGTAAATGATGAATTCATAGAGAAGAAATCAAAAGTTGTCTATGGAAAACTAATCAGCTCTAGGTCTTTGCACTTTACACATATGATGTTAATATGAAGTCGATCAGACTTATAGTTTGGGCTGTAGAGAGGACACAAAAAAGATAAATGCTACGGCGTACGGCGTACGGCGTACAGCGTACGGCGTACGGCGTACGGCGTACAGCGTATACGCCATACACACAAACACATCACGACGAAACTCATAGTGTGCATTCTCTACATGATACCCATTGAGAAATTGATGTAAAAAAAATACGCTTAAATTTTGCGAAATCATGACTCTCCCCTATTCCATAGTGTGGAGAGTAAAAACGAGAAAATATTACAATATAACTAGCTACGCTTTACAAAAATGTTATTGTTGATTTATACGTAAATGTTGATTACATTGTGAATATATTTTTTTTGTGAAAGTTGTAATACACTCACTTGATCATCTTTTATACAGTTGATTTTGGAATGAAAAGGAAAAATATGTTTGGTGTGACCAATCCGGTCGGATCTGACCGGATCGATGAATGTCCTCGGCCGGATCCGACTTAATTGAAATTGGTGTCGGAATACAAACCCTTACAACAATCAACTATTCATTTTTTTTTATCTATTTTAACATTCAATATTACAGTAACAAATCTTGCTAAGCCAATTGATTTGGCTTGCCAACGTGAGATTCATTAATAATATGAACTGAATATACTTAATCTTTATTATATTTTTATCACATGGTAAACCAAGCAATCTCCCCGACTTACATCACAACTGCAGAGACATGACCTAGGTGACATAATACAGGACAGAAGGACCTATTATTTAAGGACGAGGAGAGCTGATCCTAACAGTCGGCGCAAACAAAGAAATATCAAATATCACTTATTGTCATTACATTATAACTATTATAACATTTACCAACAGGCATTGGTAAAACCTAGCATATACCAAAATTTGGTGGTAAAAGCCCGAAAAATCAAATTTATATAAAACTTTACGTTTACCAACTCATGTTGGCCTCCTTCAAAAAGGGCCTCCAAACTCTTCTATCCTCAGCCGCCGTTCTCCAGTTAGAGACATGCATGAGCTGTTCTGCATCTCTCCGTATGCCCATCTCAACCTAAGCAGTCTTATATGGGTTGAGATCTTTGGGGCCTCATACAGTTCTTAATTTTTCTTTATGCGCCATTCATCTCCTTCCTTCACAGGACCACATATTCGGCGAAGGAATCTCATTTCGAAAACATCTAATGCTACGGCGGATTTCACGGTCAGTGTCAGAGCCTCGCATCCGTAAGTCAACACAATCTTAATGATTGTGTTATATAATGCCAATTTAGTTTTCCTGTGGACGTTGCGAGACCTGAACACTGGCAATAATTTACTAACATACGGGAATCAACATTAACGTATACAAAAATCAACCATATATTCGTACATTGAGTGATGTTTGATAATTCATTAGTTTATACTCACAAACTGATGCCGTAGACTTAAATATTTATTATTCTTTCGAGAGATGATAATAAATATTTACGTTGCACAATGAAAAATACAATTACGTTATTAGAGTTGTTGGCGAAGCACATCGGAAAATTAAGTTCAACAATGCGATGTATGAAGCAAATTGCAAAATGGAAAATAATAACGCACAAATGATATTAAGTTATTTTTTACTTTCAAGAATCAAGTGTAGTTTGACGCAGAAATAAATAAGTCGATAATAATATTATATTCGTCCTTGTAATTTTTGTGAGCGTACCTACTTCTTGTGATACAGGGGGATTCAGAAATATTTTTTAGGTTTATCTTTTATTTTGTATTTTAATTACTTAACAATGTAGATTACATACGATTTGACCAGGGTCCATTAATATGTATGTTCGAAAAATGCAGACTGGATGCGTCAAAAAATGAAAAAGGACACAATATAGCAAAAATGTCCAGAATTAAATGTTTGTGAAAGCAATTGCCTTTATTAAAACCCGACTAATAATGAAACTAGCTCACACGAGTCGCAAACCCAAACAAATGTTAGAAATAAACGTCAAATTTCCAATCAAATAATATAAAATAACAAACAATATATTAGGTTTTTTTTCTTCATTTCATACGAATTAATTTATTTTAACAATATACTTAATTACGGTGTAATTTTTTTATCTTAAAAAATGAACCTACCACCACGCGTCGCCTATGTTAGCAATCCAATAAAGGTAATATTTTTACAAAAAATTATGATAACACAGTTGGATTTTAATCTTGTTCCATATTCAAAAACAGAAAATTAAACTTGTTTCTTCGCGTACATATCTACGTACATAATGATAGTAAGTATACAACCACCTACGCATCTAAATAACGACCAGGAAACAGGACTGGATCCACCGTAGGTTCAAATGTTGTATTCGCGCTTGGCGTTAAGAAATCCGGGGTCACCATATAAAGCAAAACCCAAGAAACGTGAAAACTCGAGTTAATTCGATGGTGCGTTCATATTGAAAACAACAGCAAGACAAATAATGTGGGGGATTTTCAAGGGAGGGAGGTGCACTTTAAGTTTAGTACGCCAGGCGCCGAAAACTATTGTTGCGGCTCTGGTAACAACCCCTACCGGCTATTTTCGAAACGCGAAAGTCTAATTTAGATAATTGCAAGAAAAATATGAAATATTGCCCTCAGCTAAAATAGCACATTCCCAACACGGCGAACCGGAGCTAAGAATACATTTTTTTTTCAATACACGACAGCCGAACACTAAAATACTAGTAAATAAAATTATTAAGGTACAAGACACCTAGGAAAACATTCTTCATATTTTATTATCTTATACTTACCTATTTTTTTTTTTTTTTTTGTACACAATATAAACAAATATATTGCACACTGGCGGGCTTATTGCCATTAGGCTATTTCTTCCAATCAACCAGATTACGAAGTATACAGCCTGAGGACGAGGAGAGCTGACCCCAACAGTCTTCATCGACGATAAGTTGGGAAGAGGCAAGGAAGAAGAAAAAGAAGAAGAACCAGATTACGAAGTATGATAAAATTATATATGTATGTACATTAACAAAAGAATGAAAGCGATATATTACACTGAGATTTTATTTCATTCTGGGAACAGACAGTTATATACAATTTGCAGGAAAACTTTATGTTTTTATACAATCCAAAAAGTAAAAAAAAATATCCAAACTTAAAAATATCTATTGAACAGGAAGGGAGAGGAATTAGGGGTATAGGAATAACCTCCAAAATAAAGATTAAAAATAAAAATACTTCATAGCAAAAAAGGATTGGGAAAGGACAAGGAGAGGAAATCGGTATCAGGTGTTTAGAGATGAATATTCCTTATTTAGTTTTTTCTTGAAAATACAAAATGAGTTAGACGACGCAATATCCGCCCATACCGTAGTCTTACTGATTGTACTTCGAACGACGAAATGGGAAATTCTGTGATATGGGTAGTGATGTAAGTTAGACAGATCTGAGCGGAAGTCCGTGATTGAATAAATAAGTGAGTATTTGTATTTGAGGTATTTTCTATTTTTTGATAAAAAAAATGTATACGTGCCTACTACAATTTATTAACCGTGTTTTCAGTTTGGATCTATGAGACAATCTCTAGAATGTGGCAACTGGTTATTGGGTACGTGATATATTAATATTTGACATAAGTACCTAGTAGATACCTTTTAGTTGCCTAAAAAACAATACAAAAAAATATTATTTACTAAAAAACAATTTGACAACACGAATATCTTACTCGATTCACATTTGAATATTAGTTATCTATTAAAATTATTATGTTTGCATGAGTATTATATATATATAGTATTATACTAGTTGCATGTAACACATGAGATCCAACTGTCGATAGCGATAGTATGTATAGTTGAAGAATAAAAATCAAACTATATTTAAACCCATAAATCCAAATTATTGAAAATTTTAACACATGTTGGTATGTATGTCAAAATAGGACAGTATGGAGGTCAGTCCTCTTTTCCTACCCGGAATATGAAAACAGCATGATGGTTCTGTATGTATGTTTGGATATTAAGATCCTATCAAATTATTAAGTCTTCTTAAATATTGTGTATAGGCGACTGCCATACAAATTGTATGAAGCAATGTCGTCACTAAATTCAATTTTTATAAAAATTGTTAAAAAAAATTGAGATGTACAAATACAATGTTAATATTTTTTATAGAAAAGTAAAATAATCAAGTTGGGGTGTTTCGGCTTTTTTCGATATTTTTAAAAAGTTTTGAAATATAGGCAGTTAAACTCATAAATTTATCATAAAAAAATTTTTTTCTTAATAAAAAATGTTTGAGAAACCCTGTAATTTTTTTATAAAATTAATTAGAGATTTTGTATTTTTCTATGTTTATACCAATTTTCAGCGTTCTAGCTTTTATGGTTTCTGAGATATATGGAAAAATAAACCAAAATTTCAAAAGTTGATAACCCCTGACTGAAACAAAAATTCACAATTCTGAGTATAAAAGTTTTGTAGGCCTATAACTATTTATATATTCTGAAAATTTGGGCTCTGTAAATTGAGCGAATCAAAAGTTATAAGGGACACACACACACCCACACACAAAACTCACATAAAATGTTCTACTCCGAATTCTGAGTAAATCCATGTATGGGAACATATATGCTGCGAGGCCTCTAGTTGGCGTTATTAGCATGCAAAAAGTCCACTACGCCATACAAAATTTTCCTTCGTACACGCATCTTGGCTTAATAATGTCGATTCATTCAGAGAATTGAATTCGCATGAACGAAGCGACAGTTGGATAATTGTAAAGCACCGTGAGGTGAACACACAAAAACGGCACTATATAAGGCGACAGTTACACGTAAAGTATTTACTGTGATCCATCAATTCAGTATTTATTGATGGATTAATAAATTAATAATTAAATCCATAAATAAATATTGACATCCATCAATACACTAGACTACACGTTCAGTAAATACCACGATACATCAGTATTTATTGGCGGATCACAGTAAATACTTTACGTGTAACTGTCGCCTAACCAGCTATATTATTATAATGAGAGTAAGAGAGAAACTATATTTGGATAGAAGATATTTTAAACTCGATTTATAATGCAACTAGATCACGCGAGTCGCCAAACTCATAAAATAAACCAGCATAACCGAAAAGTAGATAAAAAGTTTATTCAAGTATTTGCAACATTCCTCGTCTTAAAGTGTGCCACGTTCCTCTCCCATAAAATAAACCATCCAAACCTTCATCGCCTATAAAAATATTTTATGTGTTCTCCACTCGCCTAAAGAAAATTTTGTGGGCAATAAATAAAATGGGCACTTTCATACGTATGAATATTTAACTTACTTCAATTGTATTTTTACATGACATAAATTACAATTAGAATGTAATACTTACGTACATTTATTTAATTCAACTTTCGATTTGTTCAGGAGAATGTATTTCTCTTAAGAGGCTATATTAGGCTATATATATAGTATATTTTGAAAATAATTTCTCTAATACCCACAAAAGATACGTCTTTAAAATAAAGGAGAGTTTGTATTTACATCTTAATTCTGTTGCATGAGTTTTTTTAAATTTGAATTTGTTTAATATTTTTCTTGTAAAATAAGTTTTAATAAAACCCTTTTTTATTTTTTTACTGTACGTAACTAAAAAACTACAAGGTTTATGAGGTAGACTTTTATTTCAATCGAAAGAGAATATGAAAATCTACCGGCTGAGATTTGTATTATTATAATATTTTAATTACTATTCTTGCTATTTAGAAAAAATTCTAAATTTTACCATTTTTTACGAAAAAGTGTTGTATGTCACATATTAGGTGATATACAATAATTATTCGTGTTTCATACATAAGAAGGTAATTTAGTGTGCATTTTCGTGTACATCCGTATACCCAGGGTATTCAAGAGCCTTAACATATCGACAAAGTTTCAAGGCGAGATTTGTATGGCCAGGTCTACTATATTTTTCATAATTTTTTCTCAGAATCTAAAGTAGAACATTAAGTGTATGTGTGATGTTCCTAGTAACTTTTGATCCGCTTAATGCACAGAGCCCAAAATTTAAGAAAATATACAGTTTTAGGCTTACAAAACTTTTACACTAATTTTTGTTGCAGTCTGGGGTTAACAACATATGATTTTTTTATATCATTTTTTCATATAGGTATCTCAAAAAACCATATAAGCTAGAAAGCTGAAAATTTGTATAAATATAGACAAAAAAATATCTGAATCTTAATTTCAATGAAAAAATTCCAGTATTTCTTATACTTCTTTTATTGGTAAAATATTTGTTTGTAATATACCTATTGTTTTTTTTTCTGAGGAACATTCTGACGATGCTCAGCATAGAGCGATACCGGTGAATGGGAGTCGCGTTTGCGAAAAATTTAAGTAGAACGTAAAATTAAATATAATTTTTTTCATAATTTTAGTTCATATTATGTTTTATTGTTTTTCAATAAAAATACAATTGGCTTATTTCTTTTTCAATTGCATAACTAACTATATTGTGTAGAAGGTATATGAAAAAGCTGTCATGTTTACGAATATAATAAAATAAATAAAATGCATTTAGGGATTGTCGACATTTCAAGAAGAAATTTAAAACGATTGTAAAGCTTTACATACGAAATGAAGAGTTAAGTGCAAGCCAAAAAGCACTCGGTTACTCATATCAATGAACCTTTTTGTTCGACCAATGTGAACTCCGTTTGGCTAAATAGGGAATTTGCGTACAGAGCGTGGGCCCCGGACGAGGAGGGGTCAACGTGCCAATTATTTTGTGCCAATACGGTGCGATGCGACTCCACCTCCCCCTCATTCCACACACCGTATCAGATTTAGACTGGCCAAATTAAAACGGCAGCGTCTTTTGCGTGGGATCGTGAGACTGTTATAGAAATTGGCACAGCGGCCGTCATCGATATTGTTCCTGTGACACTATTTAGAGAAAGTGGAACAGGGCGTCTGATGATGATTTATTTGGACGTAATCCCTGTGCGAACGTTCAGATTCACATAACTCTTCTCTACGTGAATAATCATTTTAAACCTCAATTACTATGTAATCTAATAATAATAATAATAGTGAAGACTTATTTGCACCCTGCGCAAGTGGTGAGTTTATTGCCGTTTGGCAATTTCTTCCAACTACCCAGTGTTTCTAGCTCAGAGAAGAAATATCTACGTGAAAAATGAATTTTAATAAATTTCGCCTCTGCTGGGAATCGAACCTAGAATGCCCGCACATGTACTAAGCCACGACGGTACTAAGTCTTTTTAACTTTGATGATTATAATATGTATCAACGCATACAAAAATCCGATTAAGTGTCTTCTGTCGACCAAACATGAACTATTGAATTTCATTAATTACGTCGAGTAAGAATATAAACACATCTAATATATATGCTGATTAGTCTTCAAAAAATAACGATTTGTTTTTTGTGTATAATTGGACATGACATGTTTGTGTATAATTTGACATGTTTGTGTATAATTTGACATGTTTGTGTATAATTTGACATGTTTGTGTATAATTCGACATCCTGGCGCAGAAATAAACGATTGGGTTGTGGCGAACCCTCTCTACGAAGTCACTCCACAGAGTATTTATCATAATTTGTATGGCAAATGTTCAGCTTTTTCATGAAATGAGTTTGTTAATTTATTTTTTATTTGAATATTTTATTATGAAAACTTTATAATCCTTCAATGCCATTTAATGAAAGTGATGTTCCTTTTTAGCATTTTGAACATAATAAAAAAACAAATTTCAAGTTTCCCGAGCTTGGGCATCGCGTGGGGCACTTTAAAATATTTGACAGTTAAAAAAATGAGATCAGATATCCTTCAAAATCTATTGGACAAATATGTAAAATTTGAAAATAATCGAATGAGTACTTTAGTCTATAGTCGATAAAGTAGAATAAACACGCCGTACATGGCACATAGTACATATTACATTGTACACAGCACACACAGATACGTTGTGGTGTAACTTCCAGAAAACAATCTCAGCATGAAACTAGTTGATAATCCGCAATAAAAAAATAACCTTAAAAATTGCGAATTCATAACTCCGAACTATATCCCCTTGGGTTAGTGAGGAGTAAAAAGTCCTCCAAAAATGTTCGGTGAATTGAGACGAGACTTGAAGCAAATAAAATTATTGTTTTAAATGTGTTACTCTGAAGATATGAAAAAAGATCTTAAGGAATGATGCTTGATGTACCATATCTATATTGAATTTATGAGATCCTCGCCTATCATGTTTCAACCTTCATAATTTGCGTAAATTATATACCTAGGTATAATAAAATAAGAGTTAGGAATCTGCTAACTATATGGATCGGGGTTTGAAGGCTATAGTAGCGTAAATAGTAAATTTTGAAAATCTTTTCCCAGTACCCTCAAAAGATACGCCTTTGAAACAAAGAACAGTTTATTTCAACACACCCAATAATTTTTTTAAGAAATCTGATCTCATTTATTAACCGTCAAATATTTCGAAGTACCCCAAAGCACAGGAAAATTAAAATTTGATTTTTATTCGTGTTCACAATTCTAAAACGGACATCACTTTCATAAAATGGCATTGAAGCATTATAAAGTTTTCATAATAAAATATTTTTTGGTGTTTCGTACATTAGAAGGTAATTTATTTATTTATTAAGTTCTACGCTCATTAGAGCATTTACAAAAATTTGTTAAACAAGAAAAAAAATAAAAATGTGCATTGACATAATCATAAAAAAATAATAAACATAGGCGAGTTAAAATTAATAATAAAGAAAAAAAAATACTCAAAAAACAAAATTTAAAAAACAATAAATGCAAAAAAACTTTTTTTAAATTAAATAAATAAAATTCTCAGACAAAACAGCAAAACATAACAAGTTAAAAATATAGTAGTAAAATAAATACACAAATGAAAATACACTGACATAAAATATAGAAAAAATTTACATAAAAAAATAATAATAAAATAATATAATGAAAGCAAAGATTTAGACAATAAATAAAAAAGTTACATGTTATTAAAAAAGGGTTCTGTGCATCTCCCTCTTACAAAAGCCAATGCCAACATTAAAAAAGTCTATACTTGAGGAATACTCGTTACTTAGACGTTGCATGCGAACGAGCGCCGAATTTTGCTGTGCGTTTGTATTGTATATATTTTATTTAGATGTAAAAAAAAATACAATTTCTTACATCTAGTACAAACGAAAATAAAAACAAACAATAAAAATAAACAATTCAACATCGGATGACTAAATGAACACACAAAAAAGACACGTATCTATCAATAATATAATGATTGAATAAGTAATAATGATTGAATTTCACTGGATGATTGAAAAATCAAGATAGAACGGAGTAAACTATGTGAGCTTGCAGGTACCTATATATTATTCTCTTTCACTCATATAGACACATTCACACACATATACACATCCTTACACTCATACGTACACACATACATACACTCATGCACTAGCATTCAGATTTAAATATTTTTCATATGTAGCTTTAAGTATGTAAGCACAGCAGTCAAAATTTACTGATAATAATGTGGAAATTTGTTACAATAATAATGGTGTAAATATGTACTTTGCTAAATACCACTTATTGAGTATAATTAAACACTACTAGTTTCGGGAGAGCACTCCTCCCATCGACGGGTGTATTATAACTAAATAATATTATTTACATACTACTGTGTCTACTATGTGTGTTGTGTTGATTGGTGGGGTGTAGGTGGGGTATTCGTTATTGTGATTGGTTGGAGAGAAGAATGAGGTACGGATAACGGGAAAATTGTCAATAATGGCGAAGAATTGGGGAATTTGGTGTTATTGATAAGTGGTTTACCTAAATTGATGTTTCTGTGAATTTCTATTGTTTCTAAACTATTCATCAAATGACCTTTGTGTGTGACTTGGTGTAAGAGTTTAACTGTGTGGCTATGGAATGAGTGGTTGGTATCTATTATATGATTTGCGAATTCCGAGAAGTTGCTATTCATAATACATCGTCTATGTTCTTTAATCCTCGTATTAATGTTTCTAGAGGTTTGGCCAATGTACAATGAATCGCAGTCTCCACATGATATTTCATAAATTCCGCTTTTTTCTTTAAAATCTATTTTTGTTTTAGAATTGCAAAGTAATTTACCGAGGTTATTATTTGTATAAAAGGCTGGTTTAATTGTTGTAGGCATATGTTTCGTTATTTTTATGGATAATTTATCTATGTACAGAATTTTTCTCCATTTTTGATTTTCATTATTGTTTATTGGTGGATAAATAAATTTATCAATAATTAATTTAAATTCTTTCCTATTGATTATTTTGTCTATCAACTGTTGTTCGTATCCGTTATTGAATGCTATCTGTTTAATTGTAATAAGTTCTTTTTCATAGTTTTTCTGTGAGAGAGGGGTCTTTAACAGTCTATCAATTAATGAATAAAAACATGCGAGTTTATGTGTAATTGGGTGGTGTGAAGATGCAGGAATAATCATGTCAGTGTGCGTAGGCTTTCTATATATGCTAAAATCAAGTCTGTTATTAATTATTTTTATCGAGAGGTCTAGAAAATTCAAACATTTAACAACTTCTTTTTCTACTGTAAATTTGATTTTATGATGTTGTGAATTAATTAATGAGAGGAATCTGTCTAATTGTCTATCTGTCCCTATAAAAATACAGAAAATATCATCTACGTAGCGGAACCACTCTAGAACACATTTGAGTAGGGGGTGGTCAGAATCAAACAGGTCTGTTTCGAGTTTGTTCATGAATATGTCAGCCAGGATCGGACTGGCTGGCATACCCATCGGTAAGCCGTCTTTTTGGAAATAAATATTATTATTAAATTCAAAATAATTTTGATTCGTGCAGACATTGAAGATTCTGACCAACTCCTGTACAATATCATCTCCTAACTGAGAATTAACTAAGGTTTCTTTCAGAATGTTACAGCAGTCTTTAATTGGTACATTTGTGAAAAGGTTAGTGACATCGAAAGATATTAATCTAGCGTTGTTAGGAATAAACTTATTAATTAACTTATTAGTCAGTTCAAGGCTGTTCTTAATTGTATACTTCGGTGTGGAAAGTTCATGTAAAATAATCTTGTCGTTTAGTAATTTGCACAGGTTGTAGTTTGGAGCAGTGAAGTAGGAGACAACAGGTCTTACCGGAATGTTTGTCTTGTGTAGTTTAGGAAGACCGTATAGCTGGGGTGGTCTTGAGTTCCTTTGGAAATTTGTTATTGGTTTTAGTCTTATACTAATGCATCTATATAATAAATGTTATTATACTGTAAATTTCCCGAAAATGAAATAAAATAAAAAAATAAAATAAAATAAAAAATAACAATAAAACACAAAGCAAAAAAAATGAAAACACACTACCACAATAGAAGACATCAAAGAACATGAAAAAAAAATAATAATAACAATATAGTATCAAAACAAGCAATACAGATATTATAGTCTTAGAAAATAATATATAAACAATAGAAACACACGATTTTTAAATAATTGTAAGATAATTGTCGCGATAAAAAACACTCGGTGTTCATATTTGTGCACATCCGTATGCCCAGGGTATACAAGGGCCTTCAACAATGAAAATCGGGTAGTTAGTTTCCTAAAAGAACATTAATTAGCTGCTTTAGGTACATCGCGTTAATTCTGCCCGAGTGTTGGTAGGAAGAACCTATTCACGGAGGTGGAAGCGGAGCCCCTTTGATATCAGTTTTGTTGGAAACAGGTCAGTCGGATCAGTTCGGCTCCCGTGGATATATTCTCCTATATTATATAGGTATACAAGATAATAATAACAAACAGAAAGCAATTTCCATTTTCCATTCAGCGTTGTGATGATTGCGTCGTTGCCGACGACATGAACACCCAAATGAATTCCATTAAACATTATTTCTCACTGAACCGATGGGAAAAGGCGTCGTCGGTGGTAAACGACGAATAAATATATGCAAAAGTGAACCATACCACTACCGACTGTTTAACAATTATTATGGAATTGAACCGCCCGCCGTTGGATCCATATTCTGTTTCCGGTATGACGTCATACATACACTGGAATTTGTGGCGGCCGATATTTTGAAATCTGAATTAATTTTTATGCCATCTATTTATGACCCAGTTTTGAAACCATCCATCTATGTACACGAAGGTTTTTGTTTTGTTTGTACGATACCGTTTTGTTTTTGTCGTAAACTTTTTCCCTCGAATAAACCCGCTGGATCAGCAGTATAAACGAGTGGTTTGTGGCCAACGCTAAACAAGTCACTCCATAAAAATATCAAATTTTGTATGGAAAATATTTACCATTTTCGTGAAATTAGTTTATTAAATTATTTTCGATTTAAATGTTTTACTATGAAAACTTGATAATTACTCAATGTCATTTTATGAAAATAACAAATTTCGAGTTTCCTGAGCTTGGGATTTCTTTGAAATATTTGGCAGTTAAAAAAGTGAGAAACACCGAATACAAATTTGCAAAATTTGAAAATAATCGAATTAGTACTGTAGTATATTATCGATAAAGTAAAAAAAACACGCCGTACATAGCACACAATACATTATATACAACACACACACACACACACACACACACACACACACACACACACACACACACACACACACACACACACACACACACACACACACACACACACACACACACACACACACACACACACACACACACACACACACACACACACACACACACACACACACACACACACACACACACACACACACACACACACACACACACACACACACACACACACACACACACACACACACACACACACACACACACACACACACACACACACACACACACACACACACACACACACACACACACACACACACACACACACACACACACACACACACACACACACACACACACACACACACACACACACACACACACACACACACACACACACACACACACACACACACACACACACACACACACACACACACACACACACACACACACACACACACACACACACACACACACACACACACACACACACACACACACACACACACACACACACACACACACACACACACACACACACACACACACACACACACACACACACACACACACACACACACACACACACACACACACACACACACACACACACACACACACACACACACACACACACACACACACACACACACACACACACACACACACACACACACACACACACACACACACACACACACACACACACACACACACACACACACACACACACACACACACACACACACACACACACACACACACACACACAAACTTTCAGAATACAATCTCAGCACGATACTATTTGATAATCTGCAATCAAAAAATAGCCTTAAAAATAACGAAATCATAACTCCCCACTATATCTCCCAGGGTTAGATGAGGAGTAAAAGCGAGTGGGCTGTGGTCAATACTATACTTTTTACTACATAGTAGTGTACACTTTTTTCTTCTTGCTAGATTAACAATCCCTGAATAGATTTTTATGAAGTATATTTCTATTGAATACTTACATTATTTTTCATAACAAAAAAAAATACTCAATTTTACATAAATAAAAGCATTTTATTATTTTGTTGGTTGAAATCATAAAGAAATAAACGTGTCATTGTAAAATCAATTATCTATAAGTTTTTAATGTAGGTACCTTGATATCAATGTCGGCCTTCGTGGCTTAGTGGTTAGATATCTGAGCACTGAGCTAATTCGATACCCGGTGGAGACACAGTTTTAACTGTAACCAGTCTGGATCTGTGATACGATAAATATCATAAATTTACAGAATGTGGCCACTTGTGCGTGCGTCCCAAGACCCTTGTATACCCTGGGTATACGGATGTTCGCAAAAATCAACACTAAATTACCTTCTAATGTATGAAACACGAAAAAATATTGTATATCACCTAATCTGTGATATACAATATTTTTTCGTGAAGAAAGGGTAGTATTTAGAGTTTTTCTTAAATAGTAATCAAAATATATATAATAGTGATAAAAAACTCAGCCGGTAATTTTCATATTCTCTTTCGATTGAAGTAAAAATCTACTTCATAGGCCTTGTAGTTTTTTAGTTACTTACAGTAAAAAAAAAATAAACTTACAACAAAAAATTATTATACAAGAAAAGTAATAAATAAATTCAAAAAACTCATGCAATAGAATAAAGATGTACATACAAACTGTTCCTTATTTCAAAGACATATATTTTAATGGTACTGGAGAAATTATTTTCAAAATATACTATATAGCCTACTATAGCCTCTTAAATTAATAATTGACATTCCCATTAGTTAAATCTATAGAACTTACAGTTTGAAACGTACAGAAGACAAAAAAATCATAGTACGCCATACGTAATTCGCCAAATCTATACACAAAAATTCACGAAAAAACTCATACAGTATTATTTATAAAAATAAATTTGGTTCAATTGAACCCGGTTCAAAGTCTTATTCTGAAATTCAAATTTTTCTCATATAAGAATTATTTATTCTTATATGAGAATATTTGAATTTCAGAATAAAACTTTGAACAGTGTTCAATTGAACCAAATTTATTTTTATAAATAACACTGATAGTGTGCACACTATACATGATATCAGTTGATAAGTTGACGTAAAAAATACGCCTAAAAGTTAAGAAATCATAACTTTCCATTATTATGTAGGAAATAAAACGGCCACACTAAAAAAATGGTTTTTTTTGTTATCGGTCCCCTTAATTTATCTCTTACTGCGGTAACAAACGACAATATCCGTATTTTGGGTAGAACTTTACAGTAAACATCCCCGCAACAGAAAATGGAGTCATTATTTTGGAGGGAAAAAATGCGGTAGTCTACGCTACAATATTGTGTCATCCGATGTAAAAAATAAATGCTCATTTTGTTTTTATACACTTACACTACCGAGTACCCGACATGCGTAGCAAAGCCACTTACAGAAAAAAATATATACGAGGTGCCTAGTACCAATATGAACTGATTATAATAATAAACTGATGACTGGGATGATAAAATTAATCCGTAAGAACAATTGTTGAACCATCCCTAATGCGGATTAGTTTTATTTCCCCAATCGTCAGTTCATATTGGTATCACAATTTTAACACTATAATGGGATAATGAAACCAATCCGTGAGAACAGCGTTGTTGTCCCATCCCTAACGCGGATGAGTTTTATTACCCCAATCGTCAGTTCATATTGTTAATAGTTTTATTACCTCAAACGTCAGTTAATGTAAAGATCCGCGAGATTTTGTACGGCCAGGTCAAAGTTTTACTAATTTTTCTCAAAATTCGGAGTAGAACATTTAGTGTGTCTGTGTTCCTAATAACCTTTGGTCTGCTTGGTGCACAAAGCCTAAAATTTCAAAAGATATAGAAAATTTTAGGGCTACAAAACTTTTATACTGAGAATTATGAATTTTTGTTCAGGTCAGGGGTTATCAATATTTAAATTTTTATTTTATATTTCCACATAAAAACAAGCCGAAGAGGCGTCGGCAGACCCCAGGCAAGGTGGTCTGATTACATCAAGAAATGTGCCGGAGGGAGATGGATGCAGTGTGCCCAAGACAGGGAGTTGTGGAGGATCAAGGGGGAGGACTATGTCCAAGAAATGGAAAAAAATAGGCTGAAGAAGAAGATTTTCACATAACACAAAAACCATAAAAGTTAGAGCGCTGATATTGTTTAAGGATATACAAATACAATATCTCAAACTTGTTTTTTTTAAGATGCAACGTTACTCAAACTTTTTTATTAAGAATAATATTTTTTTATGACAAATTTATGTGTTAAACAGTTAAGTTAAACTGGCCATGTATCCATTCTTTAAAATTCGAAAAACGCAGAAACACCCCAATCAGCAATTTTCTTTTAAAAGCATTATAGCAGTCAGTAAGTATATCTCAATTTTTTTTAACGATTTTCGAAAAATTGAAATTAGTAGCTCAATATCTTTTCATATAATTTGTATGGCAGAATACACAATATCTACGGGGAATTTTATAGTTTGATACTTAATCTTCATTCATGCATGCATAACATCAAGCTGTTTACCTATTCGGGGTAACAAAAAGGACTGAACTCCACACTATCCTATCCTGATGTTTTGTTTAGGTTGACAAATTATTTTTGTATAATCAATAATTTCCATTGAGGTTTTATAGTCTAGTACGTCTATTTATTTTTATTAATAACTTACATGGATTTTTAAGTATTCTTAAACTTAACACACACTATCGCCATCGACACATGTATCTCATGTGTTACATGCAACTAGTGTACACAATATGCATATTTTTTTTAGAACTACGTATCCCTACTTAGGCTCAATCAATAAATAGCAAATAATTGTATCATATAGTTTATGTTATAAAGGTATTTTAGTATTATGTGTATGTACAGAGGAGTATGTGTAGCTGGGTGAATAATAGTGTTATATTATGTAAGTAATATTTAATATTTTATCATTGATTATACCTTACTACATGTTCTGTGTTATTTTATTGGTCGTATTCTGTGTGCTATATCGCTATCGCTTATCAATAACACCTGACCATACGGGACTGTATTGGTATTGGTGATAAGTGGAGGCAAGCCAATAGTATTATATCGCATTATCAATCGAAGACTTGGTGCATATTTTTAGTTATTTAATAAATTGCTGGGAGACACCGGGTTAGAATAGTGCTTCCACTAATTTATATCATCGTCGTTTCCGGGTATGCTGCATCGAAAACACAATAAGCAAAAAAAAAACATCTTACACAAGTCAGCAATGAGATTCACCGCCAATGAGGTTCATTTTGAATGTTGCCTTTGTAGGTGAGACGAGACTCGTGTGTGGAGATACACGGACGCGTAGTGTTTTTTTAAGGTAATGCACACCCGCAAACTGTCGCTGGTCACCCCACATTGTGGGGTGACCAGCCCACAGATACGCCTTTATCACAAATTTGCGCTCTGTGCACCCCACGTGACGTGGTCAAATTGTTTGCCGCTGTTTGAACCTTAATTATATTTCTTTAGTACCTACCTAAAAGTTTTAATATTTTACTATATCAGTTGAAAAGGCAGTAGTTAACAAGCAAAACGATCGTCCTAGAAAAAATAATAAATGTTCTTAAAATATCAAATGTAGTTCGTCTTTTTACCAATAATTATTACGGATTTCAAAAATATAAAGATCTCAATAGAAAATCGAGGGTTTATTAAAAATTTCATCGGATTATCAACTTACAAGAATTATTTTTAGTGACCACTAGGCTCACAGCTTTGCTTAATAGAATTATAAATGTTAGGCTTTATACGAATACTACATAGGTAAATTCAGCTTATAATACAATTATGTTTTGACAATAAATTCAACAATAAAGTGGCGCTCTTTCGTAAACAATAACAAAGAGTGCTGTGGTCGATTCCCGGTAGAGGACAAAATTATTTCAAATATTACCTCACGCAATAAACTCGATGCAAGGTAGTGTTTACTATTATTTTTAACTAAATCGCGAGTTAGTATCCTACCCCGACCGATTTCGTGTATAAACATGTATGTATATCCAGATTATTTCAGGGAAGGTATGCAGATATAATATACCTTTTATAATGTATGCACTGTTTAACAGGGGCATATTCCAACTGTCGATTCGTTCATGAGAATTCAGTTCTCTGAATGAATCGATATTATTAAGCCAAGATGCGCGTACGAAGGAACATTTTGTATGGCGTAGTGGACTTTTTGCATGCTAATAACACCAACTAGATGCCTCGCAGCATATATGTTACCATACATGGATTTACTCAGAATTTGGAGTAGAACATTTTATGTCAGTTTTGTGTGTCTGTCTGTCCGTCCGTCCCTTATAACTTTTGATCTGCTCAATTTACAGAGCCCAAAATTTCAGAATATATAAACAGTTTTAGGCCTACAATACTTTTATACTCAGAATTGTGAATTTTTGTTTCAGTCAGGGGTTATCAACTTTTGAAATTTTGGTTTATTTTTCCATATATCTCAGAAACCATAAAAGCTAGAACGCTGAAAATCGGTATAAACATAGACAAATACAAAATCTCAAATAGGTTTTTTTTAAAAAAAATCCAGGGTTAGCCCAACTAGAAAATTTAATTATCTATAAAAAATATTAAAATTGTATTAGCACATCTCAATTTTTTTTAACAATTTTTATAAAAATTGAATTTAGTGACGACATTGCTTCATACAATTTGTATGAAGCAATATTTTTTATTTTTTTTTTCATACCCTATTCTCGAATGGGTTGTGGCCAACACTAAACTCTCCACACCATAATAAGCGTTCATTTTTTCTTCTTGAAATGTTGACAATTTCAATATGGTAAAGAATGCTTATGTTGTATGAAATATTTTAATAAAAACAGATAAATTTTGTTTTAAAGAGCGATAGAGCATTTTCAAAATTATAACACGTGATATCATATGAAGAATTTTTTTGTTATTTATGGAAAGCTAATCAGTTCTATGTTCAAGCTCTTTACCTTATAACATGAAATCAAATTACTGAACTTTTCCATACATAAGAAATTTATCTAATTACATTTTTATTCATACTAAATTTTACTACCAGGAATATAAATTTTCTTCCGATAGTATATTTTTATGTTAAGATAGACAAACTATTAATGCAGTATAGGGAAGAATGCTTATGTTGTATGAAATATTTTAATAAAAGCAGACAAATTTTGTTTTAAAGAACGCGAGAGCATTTTCAAAATTTTGACACGTAATATCATATGAAGAAATTTTTTGTTATTTATGGAAAGCTAATCAGTTTTATGTTCAAGCTCTTTACCTTATAACATGAAATCAAATTACTGAACTTTTCCATACATAAGAAATTTATATATTTATATACATTTTTTCATTCTAAATTTTACTACCAGGATTTCTTTCTAACGATTTATTTTCTAACGATAGTATATTTTTATATTAAGATAGACAAATTTTTATATTAAGATAGCCCCATAAGCAGAATCGGTGGTGTTGTTTACAATATCAGATGTTGTCTTCTAAGAGGTTTTTCTTTGTGGTCATGGTAACATTTCATAACTGAAAAAAAAGGAAAAATAATAGTAACATAAAAATAATAATAGGCTAATTTGATAGGATTTTTCATAACAGTCATTGTATTAAATAATAGTAGAAAACCAAAACATATTTCATATTAGTATGAATGATGATACTAGCACAGCATGAATTATACCAAAGAAGTTAATTATAATGACATCTATGGATTTAAATTGTACCAACATATTCTATCTACAGTTTTGGCTTTACTGATGTATGATAATATAAAAAAGTATTTTAACCAATCTTGTCAAAATCAATTAAAAGTATATATAGGACTCGCCAAGCGAATGTATATGGGTGATATCACCTGTGTATAAACCAATTTTAACAATTTAAATTGTATCAACCAATAAAATCAGTTGATGTTCGACGTTATACAGCGTATTGAGGCACATTTCCCCTGACCTTTGCAAAAATGATTTATAAAACTGTCACCTACATCCTCTTATATGGCGAGCACTAATAACATTGTAATTGTTTCTATAGACACTCAAAAGATTCTTTTTAAGTAAACCATGTACGCTCAAAATTTTCTTATACTAGTCGTTAACGCCTTTATAAAGCATACTTTATGTACTCAAGATTTTTATGAATAATTTTAAAATCCAATACCTACCGTCGACTGTCGCCATAAGTCTTCTTCTTCTTTTTGGATCTGTTAGCCTGTTAAAGTCCTGTGTCAATTTCCTTCCTGTGACGTAGAATGCCAGCTATCCTTCTATCTTTTGGGAGGACGTCCTGAAGGTCTGCTTTCTTGGCGAACATTATCCCTGGCTACTTTTGTTTGTTCGTGTTCATTCCATAATCTATGTTTCATTGTTCCAAGTTTTCTAGAGCAGAATTACAGTTCTCTGAAAACATCATTTTTGTTGGTTAAAATGTACTAATTTGCGTACAGTAAAATATAAATTGTGAAAAGTGCAAAGATATTATAGTAAAAGACTTTATATTATGTATGGGAGTTATCTAGTTTACGGTTATGATAAGTAATTTCATATAAATCTTGTTTTTTTATAACTCTTGTTCATTGTTGTTTTTTTTCAGAATTGTCAAATTCAACATCTTATAAAAGCAATTATGAACAAAATTAATAATCTTTTTTAGTAGATATAGCAAGAATACAGATTCCCACTATAATATAAATGCTTTCATAAGGTACGTTGTACATTATAAATCAATGTTTATAACTCATATGAAAATACTGTAAATACGTAATAAAATAACAAAAGTATTTAATTAACTTACCAGATTCCAAATAATTGTGCCCAGCCGGCAACGTTTATTTTGTTTTATGTGTTTATTTATCTAAATACCTACGAAAATAAACGAAGAAATTGCAATATAACCTCGCGAACTTTTATGACCAAACAACAAAATGTCAAAATCGTACGGCATGGATTCACACGAACCATAGAAAATAGAGTTGCCATTAATTAAAAGTAGTGGCGCTCGCAGATGATGGCCAAAAAGATACACTCAAAGTAAGGTAAGATTAATCTTAACTTACTGTACATTATAGGTTATCCAAAATACCGTTGCCAAGGAAAGATAGATCTTTCCTTAAAACAATCTTACAGTGAGGCACCTCAACTTTTTCTTATTTTTTTCTCAAGATAACTAACGAAATACCAGCCTAAATGTTACTATCAGGAATAAAAATTTTCTTCCGATAGTATATTTTTATGTTAAGATAGACAAACTATTAATGCAGTATAGGGAAGAATGCTTATGTTGTATGAAATATTTTAAAAAAAGCAGATAAATTTTGTTCTAAAGAACGCGAGAGCATTTTCCAAATTTTGACAGGTGATATCATATGAAGATTTTTTTTGTTATTTATGGAAAGCTAATCAGTTCTATGTTCAAGCTCTTTACATTATAACATGAAATCAAATTACTGAACTTTTCCATACATAGAAATTTATCTAATTACATTTTTATTCATACTAAATGTTACTATCAGGAATATAAATTTTTTCCGATAGTATATTTTTATGTTAAGATAAACAAACTATTAATGCAGTATAGGGAAGAATGCTTATGTTGTATGAAATATTTTAAAAAAAGCAGATAAATTTTGTTCTAAAGAACGCGAGAGTATTTTCCAAATTTTGACAGGTGATATCATATGAAGATTTTTTTTGTTATTTATGGAAAGCTAATCAGTTCTATGTTCAAGCTCTTTACATTATAACATGAAATCAAATTACTGAACGTTTCCATACATAGAAATTTATCTAATTACATTTTTATTCATACTAAATGTTACTATCAGGAATATAAATTTTCTTCCGATAGTATATTTTTATGTTAAGATAGACAAACTATTAATGCAGTATAGTGAAGACTGCTTATGTTGTATGAAATTTTTTAAAAAAAGCAGATAAATTTTGTTTCTAAGAGCGTTAGAGCATTTTGACAATGTTGACACGTGATATCATATGAAGAAATTTTATGATATCTATGAAAAGCTAATCAGTTCTAAGTTCAAGCTATTAATATTCTTATATCAATATGAAATCAATGAACTGAACATTGCCAAATATAAAAAAATTCTCTTGTTACATATAAGTTTCATACAAATATCCATTAAATAAAATATAATTTTTGAAACCGTTGAATATTTTTCTTTTAACATTGACCAACTTTGAATACAATTTTATGAAGATTCTTGGTGTTGTATAAATAGTTGAAACCAAATTAAAATATCTCTAATTTCCAGGTCGTGAGAGCATTTTTTCAGTTTTAATAGATGAAATCATAAAGAAACATTGGGAAAAAATGAACCGTTGTCTATGGAAAACTAATCAGCTCTAAGTTTATGGACTTAACACATGTGATATCAATATGAAGTCAATCGGACTTATAGTTTGGGCTGCAGAGAGGACACAAAAAAAAACAACGTAAATGATGAATTCATAGAGAAGAAATCAAAAGTTGTCTATGGAAAACTAATCAGCTCTAGGTCTTTGCACTTTACACATATGATGTTAATATGAAGTCGATTAGACTTATAGTTTGGGCTGTAGAGAGGACACAAAAAAGATAAATGCTACGGCGTACGGCGTACGGCGTACAGCGTATACGCCATACACACAAACACATCACGACGAAACTCATAGTGTGCATTCTCTACATGATACCCATTGAGAAATTGATGTAAAAAAAATACGCTTAAATTTTGCGAAATCATGACTCTCCCCTATTCCATAGTGTAATACTTAATAGTTTGTTACTAATCTCCAAACATACATACTGTTATGAAATTAAGTACTATTTCTATTTAAATTGAAAATTTAAATAGAAATATTTTGAAAATAAGAACCCAAGAAAAATGAAAACAAAAGATTTGAGCAGTGAGTTGGAAAAAAACTAGACAAACCTCATAGAATTATAATATACTAGAATGATCATTTGCCTGAAGTAAACGAAGCCGCTTTTTGTTTTCCAATTTGGGTTACATTTGCCGTGAGGATATTCAGTAATCATTTGACCGCCCGCGTGAAACGTTCTCCGTATTTATTAAATAAAACGTGGTCAAAATGCCCAACTGTGCAGTGTCGAGTTGTAAAACTATCCCAGAAATAATGAAACATTATGGAAATCTCATTTCACTCGTAAATATCGTGTTTTTCTATTAATATAGTAAAAAAAGATAAATACGTTATATTCAAATGAATCGAAATTAAGAACACGACATTTCATCGAAAGTTGTTACCTCTCAAACATTTTTTCCCCATTTTTGTGATTAGTACATAATAATCTGTATTATGAAAACGGCTGTTTTAAAAATTATTTACATTTTTTTTCATGGTAGTGTTTACGAGTGTGCTATAATATTAATTTATTAACTTATGATGATACAATAATACTATTAAAAGTTATTAATTTATTTTATTATTTTTATTTATTTATTTTATTTGGGTGGTAGCAAAGCGGTTAGCGCGCTGATTAGCGCAGTGGTCAATCCGGGTCACCACATAAATTTAACTCGGTTGATAGTTGAAAAATATATAAGACTTAGATGTTTTTACATTTATAAAGCAAAAAACCATAAACTGTTAGCATCATCCAAACGCCAAATATATAAAAAAAAAACAATTACAATTTCAAGGTCTTTAGGTGATTCGATTGTTTTTTTTTCATAGAGTAATAATAATTACAATTTCAAGTTCTTTAAGTAATTTTATTGTTTTTTACATAGAGTAGGTAAACTCAGTTTAAGTTTATAAGCAATTCGTTTCGTTTTTTATTTATTTTTTTCAAGAGAACGAATATGTTCTTGTAACAAGTATATACATATACATTCCTTAAACTACATCATATAAGCGAACGAAATCGGTCGTAGCAGGATTAGAACTCGCGACCATTGGATTACTAACCCAGCGCGTTAACCGCTCTGCTGCCGTCCGTCTATTAGGAAGACCACATAAGAGATGGAAGGCCAGTTGGACTTCATCATCTCAGGAAGCAGAGATGACCTTTCTGCAAATTTACACCTTGTTCTTGTTACTTTGTTCAGTATTATGTACTCGTAGATAATTTGTTCGTTTTGACTATTAAATAAAATAGACCATCGAATCCATTACACGATATTTTATATTCCTACGAATTCCCTCTAATCCTAGTTATTTTCGTTAGTATAAAATAATTTATTATTTTTTAATATCTCAATTAATTACCGATTGGAGGTTTTGTATTGTAAATCCAATGTTTTATTTCATATTTGATCATATTAAAGATTTATGCATATTTATTTTTCTCTCAAATCCCAATTATTAATATATTTACAAAAACCTGCGATAAAACAAGTTCTCTCAAGTTTGTATGATGTTGGCTTGTGACACAAGAATAATGAAATATTGAGGCAAGTACATAGGTATGGAAAACATCTAAAAATATCCAACGTCAAAGCGGAACTATTGACTTAATTTGACTTTGTACGTGGTAAATACAGTAACTAAAAAATAAAAAATTAACCATCACAATGTAACGCAAATAATAACATTAAAAATTTTAATAATTAAAAGGTAAGGTAAGGAATAGAAGAGGTCATGGGTGTCCAAGATAAGGATGGTACGACCATGTGAACAACAGACGAACATGTATAAGACAATGTATGAATGTTTACTAGGCGATGAATGTGTCTTAAGATTCGACTTTTCAAGCTTTTTATATTTCTTTCTTTCACAATATCATTCACATGGTCATGCCAACCCTTTCTGGGGTGGTCAGTCGTCCATCATTCATTCTTTAAATATGCATGGATGTAAAGGAAGCTAGGAATGTGTGCAAAAATAGAGGAGTATGGCGCTCGGTTCTCTCTGCTTACTCTGTAAGGGATATGGCGTGATGGTATGTATGTAAAAAATATATATTTATTACTAACTCAAATAATGACATTAAAATTATTAACACCATTTATATAGGGAATTTTTTAACTGTTTGCAACATTATTTACACACACAGTCATACCGAGTGGTAATATACGTACAACGCTTACCGACAGTATTACACATACATAGACAAGAGCCGGCTTCTCTTATACAGCGAGAGTTTGTATGGGAATGAGAATTCTAGTATATTATAATTCTATGACAAACCTTGTAAAAATATAAATTGTAAAAATAAATAAGACTTTGAACCATAATAAAATAAATAAATATGAATTTCGGTACATTTGGTGTCAGGTGTGGGGTATAAAAATACCCAAGTATTTTTTGTGTAAGAAAAAAATAAAATAGTTATTTATAAAGACATTTATTATGGCATCAAAAAAAATAACTCTTTTAGAGTTGAAAGTGGTTGATTTAAAACATGAGTTGGAGGAGAGAGACGCTGATACATCAGGAAATAAAAATGCACTTCAACTACGATTGAGAAAAGTGATGCAAGAAGTAGGTGAGGATCCAGACACATACCTTTTTGAAATGCCTTGCTCTAACAACGATCTTTGTCAAGTCATAAAAGAACATTCCAGAGACATAGAAGAGAAGTTTCAAGAACATTCCAGAGATATAAAAGGAGAAATTAAAGAAATCAAAGGAGAAGTAGCGATGCTTCAAAAGCATTCAAATACTATAGAAAAGAAATTCCAGAATTATTCTATGACCTTTGATGAGAAGATAAATGAATTAACTAAACAGATGAAAGTTTTGGAGAATCAAGTGCTTCCTTCAATCACGCCAATGAATTCCGAGCAAAATTCAGCTGTAGATACAAATTTTAAGTGTGTAGAAGATACAAGAGTACCAACAGTGGAGTGCGTGCGAAATGATATGCCAACCTTTGATGGAAAATGCCCCTGGGAAGAATATTTAACATTGTTCGAGACAGTGGCCATGATAAATGGCTGGTCCATGACAAGAAAGGCCTCAGTGTTGAGTGTATCATTACGAGGTGATGCTTTAAAAGTTTTGGAGACAATTCCTCTAGCTGAGCGACGAGATTTAAAATTGTTGATTGAGAGACTTGAGATGCGATTTGGACATAAGCACATGGAACAGTTTTACAGGTCACAACTTAAGAATCGTAATCAGAAATCTAATGAAACTCTCCAGGAATTTGTGGCGGATATAGCGCGTCTAATTAGATATGCATACCCTACGGTTCCTGATGATGTGTGTGAAAGCCTTGCAGTAGAAAAGTTCTTGGATGGATTGTGGGCAAATGAGACACAACAAGCTGTAAAACTAGCTAGACCACAAACTTTGAGTGACGCTCTAACCCAGGCACTCGAATTTGAATCTATAAAAAAATCTTTACGAGGTCATGCTCAAGCCCGCGTTGTTGAGGCCGTTGAAGAGAATCAAAAACTCATCGAATGCATTGTCGAAAAGGTGATGAAGGCATTGCAAGGAAGAAAAAGACAGTTTCGCTGCTGGGGTTGTGGACGAGCTGGACATCTACGTAATCGGTGTCCAAATGAAGCAACAAAGCAACAGCCACAGGAAAACTAAAAAGGGTTGATGGGAAGGGGCAACTGTTGACCTACATTACCAATGCCTCAAAGAGATCTGCAGTTGTTGCATCATTCAGTGGTCGAGATACCAGTATGTTTATAAATGGCAAAGTAAATGGAAAGAATTTGAAACTTTTGCTGGATACTGGAGCAACGATGACAATCATGAGACCAGATTTGCTTTATAACAAAAAGTGTATTACACCAACTAAATGGACATTACGAACAGCTACTGGGGAGTCGGCATCTATATGTGGTGAGACATATGCCAACTTTCAAATTGGTAGTTCTATCTTCGATCATCAGGTGCTAGTGGCGAATATAGAGGAGGAAGTTATTCTCGGAATGGACATAATGGCGAAATATGGATTCCAGTTGGATCTAAAGAGGCGATCTTTGAAAATTAGAGATGAAGATGTTCTCGTGCAAGAGCGTGAGGAATTTTCTACACGTGTTCTTGCAGCGGATGTTGTAACTATTCCAAAACAAAGTGAGATGTTAGTACGAGTCAATTTAGACTGTGTTATCCCGAATGGACATGTTTTGGTTGTGGAGTCCAACGCCAACAATGAAGCAGGAAAAGGAGTATTAATTGCAAGAGCACTGATTCAAAACCAAAAGGAAATTTTAGTCAGATTAATGAACATAAATGAATATCCAGTAACTGTCAAAAAAGGAGCTTATTTAAGTGTGTGTTCATCAGTTTCATCAGTAACACAAAATGCCTGCATCGCACAAGTTTCTTCAGAGGATGTACCAAAACATCTTGAAGACTTTGTAAAAGATGCTTGTAAGGAACTTACCAAAGAACAAAGCAAACAAATTAGATACCTCATTGCTCATTATCAAGATGTTTTTGAGAATGCGAGTCTTTCTAAAGGAAGAACCAATGTTGTTCAACATCAAATAGATACGGGTGACGCAAGGCCTATCCGCCAATTACCTAGAAGGCTACCATTAGCAAAGCGGGCGGAAGCAGATCAAATTATTCAAGACATGGAAAGGGATAGCGTTATTGAACCATTAAGCAGCCCATGGTGTTCACCAGTAGTGTTAGTTAAAAAAAAAGATGGCTCAACTCGGTTCTGTGTGGACTTTCGCTTATTGAATAATGTAACTAAGAAGGATAGTTATCCACTGCCTCGAATCGATGACACCCTAGATACATTGGCTGGTTGTAAGATCTTCTCAACTTTGGATCTAAAGAGTGGTTATTGGCAGGTTGGATTGGAACCCAAGGATAGAGAAAAAACGGCGTTTTCTGTTGGAAGTGGATTGTGGCAATTCAAAGTGATGCCATTTGGATTTTGCAATGCACCGGCTACGTTTGAACGACTAATGGAAAGTGTGCTAAGAGGATTATCGTGGGAGACCTGTTTGGTATACTTAGATGACATCATCGTACTTGGGAAGCGTTTTGAAGAACATTTAGGAAATTTGGAACAGGTATTTTCACGATTGAGGTTGGCCAACCTTAAACTCAATTGCAAGAAATGTATATTGTTCCGAAAGCAAGTCAACTATCTAGGTCATGTTGTCTCTGAGGAGGGAGTAGCAGTAGATCCTGAGAAGATTAAAGCTGTTCGAGATTGGCCAGTACTTAAAGACAAACATGAAGTAAGAAGCTTTTTGGGTCTGAGTACCTACTATCGACGATTTGTTCCAGGCTTTGCTGACATCGCAAAGCCACTGACAAAACTCACGGAGGAAAGCAGTGAATTCATATGGGATTTCAAGTGCCAACATGCATTTGAAGAATTAAAACAGGTTCTAATTAATTCTCCGGTTTTGAGTTATCCTCGAGCTGAAGGAATGTTTATTCTGGATACAGATGCAAGTAACGTTGGTATCGGAAGTGTGCTCTCCCAAGTACAAGATGGGGCAGAACGCGTGATTGCTTACTTCAGTAAAGTATTGTCGAAACCAGAACGCAATTACTGTGTAATACGAAGAGAATTGCTTGCTATTATCAAGTCAGTTGAGCACTTTCGCAAGTATTTATATGGACGGAAATTTCTTTTAAGGACAGATCACTCGGCACTTGTGTGGCTTTTGCGATTCAAGAATCCTGAAGGTCAAGTGGCAAGATGGATAGAGAGATTGCAAGAATATGACTATGATTCTGAACATCGAGCCGGACTTCATCATAGAAATGCCGATGCACTGTCAAGGCGACCATGTCCAGAGGATTGCCAGCACTGTAATAAGGCTGAGGAAAAGTTTTTTATAGCTTGTAGAACCACGGTCGTTGACAATTTTTGGCAAGATGATGAAATACGAGCAGACCAATTGGAAGACCCAGATCTCAAGTTTGTAATGCAGTGGAAGGAAAATGATCAAAGACCTTTATGGGAAGAAATAGCTTCACTATCTCCAAATATTAAGTCATACTGGGCTCAGTGGCAATCCATTGTCGTGGAAAATGGGTTGTTAAAGCGTGTATTGGAGAATGAAGATGGAACACAGCAGAGACAACAACTATTGATTCCAAGGAAGAGAATTCCTGAAGTTCTTAAACTGCTTCACAATGATGTGTCTGGGGGACACTTGGGAGTTAAAAAAACCACAGAAAAAATTCGTCAACGTTTTTATTGGGTCAATTACAATGGAGATGTAAAAGATTGGTGTAGAAGATGTGTAACTTGTGCCACTTCAAACGGACCTCAGAAACGAAGGCGTGCGCCAATGAGGCAGTATAATGTTGGTAGCCCATTTGAAAGGATAGCCATTGACATAGCGGGGCCGTTTCCCACAACGGAAAGAGGGAATAAATATATTCTGGTAGCAATGGACTATTTTAGTAAATGGACAGAAGCCTATGCACTACCGAATCAAGAAGCTACCACTGTTGCTGAAGTCTTGGTAAGGGAACTGATAAGTCGTTTTGGAGTACCATTGGAGTTACACTCGGACCAGGGAAGAAACTTTGAATCATCCGTATTCCAGGGAATTTGTGAAGCATTAGGAATTCGAAAGACGAGAACAACTGCTTTGCATCCACAGTCGGATGGAATGGTGGAGCGAATGAATCGAACAATTGGAAGATTTTTGTCAAAAGCAGTGTCCGATCACCAGAAGGATTGGGACGAATACATCCACTTGTTCTTATTAGCTTATCGAGCAGCAATTCATGAGACAACAGGGCAAACACCGGCAAGTGTGATTTTTGGCCATGAGTTACGGTTACCTTGCGACCTGCAGTATGGATCTAAGCCTGGAGAAGATCTAGTTGGAGAAGATTATGTGTCAGATCTTCGGAGGAAAATGAATGCTATACATGACCGTGTACGGTCCAATATTCAAGTAGCTAGTGACAAGATGAAGGAGCGATACGACATTAAAGCTGTGGAAGGTGGTTATCAGGCTGGAGACTTGGTTTGGTTATTTAATCCACAACGACGACGAGGCTACTCACCAAAGCTTCAGAAATCCTGGGAAGGACCGTATGAAGTGATCAAAAGGATTAATGATGTGGTTTATCGTATACGAAGAAAACCAAATGGGAAGCCAAGAGTGGTACATTTCAATCGCCTGGCTCCCTTTTTAGGTGATAACAAGGATGAGGAAAAAAATCCAGTTGCTCAAGTTTGCAATGTCCAAAGTGAAGAAAAGACCTTCGAGGAATTCATGATGACTCCTTATCGACGCACTCGCCATGGTGTGACTGTGGAAATTGAGCAAGACCTCTTCGATATCCCAGAAGATAATGTTTTAGCTTACTGTGTGGCTCAAGACATGAAGATGACTAGTGGTATAGCCAAAGTTATCATGAGAAAGTATGGGATGTTATATGAGCTAAAAGCCAAGAATCTGAAGATTGGAGAAGCGGTCCATTCACAGCATGGAAAACAGCATTTATTCTACATGACGAATAAGGAAACGTCTGAGGAACGAGCAGAGTATGCTCAGATGTGGAACTGTCTACGAAGTATGCGGGATCAAATGTTACAGTTGAATCTTATGAAGCTCGGCATTCCAAAGATCAGTGATGGTATGGATTGGAAAGTTGTTCGGAATATGATAGAAGAGATTTTTCATAATACTGGAATTAATGTTCTAGTTTGCTGCTATAATCCAAGATACAGTAAAAATATAAAAAAAAGTGTACCATGTTACTTTTTCAAAGCATCTCACTGTAGAGAAGGTTCAAAATGCCGATTTATTCATCTAGAGAATTCTGTTCGGGACGAACTGAACTAAGAGGGAGGCAGTGTTATGAAATTAAGTACTATTTCTATTTAAATTGAAAATTTAAATAGAAATATTTTGAAAATAAGAACCCAAGAAAAATGAAAACAAAAGATTTGAGCAGTGAGTTGGAAAAAAACTAGACAAACCTTGTAAAAATATAAATTGTAGAAATATAAATTGTAAAAATAAATAAGACTTTGAACCATAATAAAATAAATAAATATGAATTTCGGTACAATACATACCATCATGCTGTTTTCATATTCTGGGTAGGATCAAAGGACTGACCTCCATACTATCCTATCTTGACATACATACCTAGGTAAGTACATGTGTTGTATAGAAAACCAAATATCTTAAAATATTAAATAATTTGTATTTATGGGTTTATAGTTTGGTACTTATTCTTCAACTATACATACTATCGCTATCGACAGGTGGATCTCATGTGTTACATGCAACTAGTGTTTAATATTCCTCAATAAAAAAAAATATATAGTAAGAAATTTGTAAACATGGAAAAAAAAGTATATTTATATACTTAAAGGTTAAGTATATATTAATATATAGCTATATATTATCGTAAAAGGTTATATAACTAATATACATAAATATAAAAGTTATAACCTATATTATTATTTATTACTTATATAGTAACTAAAGATTTTTTAAATAATACCCGCAGACACCCATAATTTTGTAATAGAAAGTATGTATATGGGTAAATTATTCCCTAGTGAAGCTAGATTGTTGTCTGCTAAGCTTTATTTATTTTTTACTACTCATTATTTTTTTTGCTATATTGATATACAACATACATCTCAATGTGAAGCTTCCAAGGAGTAACTTTAAGGAAGAGATCCACAATATACTTAGAGAAGAAAAATAAGAACTGATGCCGGAATAAAAACAGCTCATATACGTATAATATTACGAATAACGTATGTTTTTTTTGTAAAACCCAGTAAAGTGTGTTTTCTATACCAAGCACTATATAATGTGGTTTGAATTCACTTCTTTGTAAGGTCCATGTGTTCACCAGACCTTAGAGTACCTATCTGGTAGACTGGACCATGAAATTCATTAAAAATTTGTATTGTTATGTCATACTTTGTTATGTATGACTGGATACAAATATGAAATGACAAATTTATGTAATACAATTATTTTTTACCACACATCAGAGGAAATGAAAACCATGATGTTTTAACACATTTTAAGAAGTTTTTATTATTCCTGTTTATTTGATGATCGAATACAGCAAGTGCACAAAGGCGCTATTATTGCCATTGGGTGTATAGATCATAAAGAGGAAGTATCTTGCGATTGCGAGGAAGTCTAAGATGGTAAGTATCTTCTTGTCTATCGAAACATGGTACAGGGATGTAACGAGGAAGACTAGGTTGTGGTAAATGTCGTGGCAATAGCTGCTGCAACGTATTGGATCATTTTACATAGTTCACTACACATTCTGAATGTTGCCTTTTTTAAGGGAAGACAAGACTGATACATGCATGTGCGGTGCTTCCTTTTTTAAGGTAATGAATACCCGCACACCTGTCGCAGGATACCTTACATTGTGGGATATTCCCTGATGGTGTGTGGTTATTTTTATGTTTGCTTAACCAGCTAATAGCAGGCAAATCAACGTTCGATTAGGACAACGTCCATCGGGTCTGCTATTATTATATAAGAAAAAACAAACTTAGAACAAAAATTAATTCACTTAAATTATACCTTACAAAACTACTTATTTGTAATTCAATTTTTTTTATTAATTTCTCTATGTGTCCTTAAAAGGCTAGACTTTTGGACTTTGTTTTGTTCTAAACAAAAAAAAAAGAACTGCAGAAAACTGGTTCAACTCACTTACTTATGAGTAAAATGTACAAATATGCAAGAGTGAAAAACGTCTTATAAACAATCTTATTTTTTAAATAATAATATGCACCATAGAATTATAAGGTACAGAAGCCGCGTGTAGTACAAATTTCGAATTCAAATGTATGCCAAGTTTTTTTTACATGTGTGTGTGAGGCGGTAGATCGGTTGGTGTGCGTATCGTTATTATGTAGGTGTGCGTATCGGTATGTGTACGTATAAGGCCAGGCGAGTGAAATTCGTCTGTTTCAGCGTAGTTTTAGTTGGCATACATTCATTGTGCTGAATAGGTATCTGTATCATAAATAATCTAAGAATATGCACAGTAAACTCACCATTTCTGGATACGTCGAGTTCGACAAGATTCTCGAAGTTCTGTATATCTGAGGGGAGTCGATGGATTTCATTGTCACTGAGACCCAACTTTCTCAATCTGTGTAACCTGAAGAAATTCTGAAATACAAACAACACAAAAGACACTTAAAAACAATTTGACAATAGTGAATTGGATTGAATATCTCTAATTGTAAATTTATTTTTTATTCGCCTCCATAGCGCAAGTCCAAAGAAATAAAAGTTTATTTTTCCTTACAATCATTGATGTATTATACCACATTTATATATGCTTGTCACATTTGGTTACACTTGTTTCAACTATAATAAAAATGAATCCTGGTAACCATATCTTATTTTATATTCCTTGAATGAATAATGTCGCTTTATTGTCAAATCACAGTCTACCTATTCAATCTTCGAACATATCAATCCAGACAAATATTTAATGTACATAAACTAAAAAAACTATGTCAAATATTTCCTGAATATTCCCTCTTCATTTCTTCTTCCTTTCCTCGTTGCTATTATCAGTGTTATTTTTTTCTCACCTACTATTGTACAAATTTAAACCTACTATCGCACAAATTTTAACCCACTATTGTACAAATTTAAACCTACTATTGCACAAATTTAAACCTACTATTGTACAAATTTAAACCTACTACAAAATCTACTATTGCACAAATCTAATATTAGAGACTTCATGTTGCTCAGGTTGGTTGGAAATTGCCTTATGGCAATAAACCCACCTTTGTGCATTTGCTGTACATGAAGATGTATAAATAAATAAATATTCATATGATTAATTTATTGACTTTTATTTTACTTTAGTTGAAGATTTTTTTTACCATTGTTTTCAAATGATAACTTTAAAATCAAGTGAAGTGCATAAGAAAGTTATCTGAAAACAATATATTACTCAAGAAATGACCATGAAAATGTCTAGTAAAATAGCAATGTAATATATGTACCTACACTTATTATTTATCAAATATGTAGTTATTATTTGCTCAAAGTAACAAAATTGTACAAGGTATGTGCCAAGCATAATATGTAGACTTGTAAACAAAAATATGTGTTGGTGAAAATTGTATCTTGATCAAGATTTTCATTATAATGAACTTTTTATAAAACTTATGTAAAATAATAAAATGTGTTCCTGTAATTAGACGTTTGTAAGAAGTAATAACTTGTTTATGTTGTGTTTTAATAATAAAAAGTCAAATCACAGATCAAAGGTTGCCCAAATATAGCAAATTTATTTAATGTTATAAATAACAATGATGCGTTATCTCACATTCGCAGATTTGTTCTGCAATCCAATCCAATACAAAACAAGAGGCGCAACAATCGTTGACGTTTACACCTGACGGGCATGAATACGCCCACATTCCACGGCCGGATTACAACAAAAGGAAATATTAGTCGGATAAACAAAAATATACATAAATAACAAACCTTCGGTAAGTCTCTGATATGGTTTGCATCGAGCAAAAGTTCTTCCAAACTGCGAGAATATCGCAAGATGTCTTCTGGGACGTTAGGCAAAGAGCAATGCCGCTTGTCAACATACTCGACCTGCCTATTGCAGCCTTTAAACAAAGGAATACAACGAAACATTGTGTCAACTACACTAAACAAACACTGCACATAATTATTTCACTAACACAACACTCATTTTAAATCATAACACCACAATAAATACAATTTTTGTTGAAACGAACTTCCGCACAAAGCCACACACACCCGACGTTCAACTCGTACACCATAGACTGAATTTAGACTGTTTTGGAAAATAGATGAATGTTCTCGGTGACGTCATAAAATTACATCATAGATAATATTTTTAAAGTCATTAAGAATGACAGAAAGTTATGATAATAATAAAAAAATATCGGTGTAACCTCTTGTCTTCCACGAAGCTACATCAATGCCGGTATGAGTTAAAAAGAAACAAAAAAAAATATTATTTCACTTGATGCAAACTCATGTCTTCGACAAGGCTACATTAGAGCCGATAAAGAAAGAAAAAAATATTGTAACACTCAGAATTGTTTTTAAATGCAGCGTTTTATTACGATAATAGTTCAACCTGTTGACGAATAGGATCCACGCTAGTGTAAGGGAAGGATTTTCGTTTCCGCGTAATGTCCTGTACATGATCCTGTACCGGAAAGGGCTCCAGTGCCGTTAAGTCGCCCTTGTCATCCTTGAGCCCTGCCACCCTGAGGACACCTGCCTAGCTGCTAGCCGCTGCTGTTCCCGATACATCCACTCAACAAACATCTGCTGCTATCTAGGGCAGGGGGAGTATTTCCCTAGTATCCTGTCCTCATAAACTAACGTCGACGTCCGTCCTGGCATTGGACGTGCCCATGCATGGCCATTCAGTAAACAACAATTACAATATTATTAGTGACGATGTTTCGGCTGTGTTTTTAGTATTTTTATTTACAATTAAAATTTATATATTTATGACGTCCATAATTGACTTTAATTGACTTTAATTATATAGTAATTGTGGCGTCCTAATTTACTGCCAATATAATTTTATTTTATCAACGTTTATTTATTTTAATATCATTATTTTATTGTGTGACGCTAGCCAAAATACGATCTGGCATTATTTTTAGTCTTGACTTTGCTTAACATTGTTGGTATGTGGTTTGTGGCGAAAAATTTTATTTGACTCTTATTATTTGCAGATAAGTTTATGTGAGTATTTGTACAAACAAACATTTTTTATTGAACTTAAAAGTGAGTTCGTCCTTTAACTCTGAGGGTGCTCATATCAAGAGCACTTTCTTATGAAACAACCTACAAGAAATTTTTTGTTTTCCATGTATATGTGATAAGTATTTCAATTAAAATATGCAACACTGATACATAAAAAAAAACAGTTAACATACGCTCATAAAATGTTTGGTTTGGGCTTTCAAAATCGCCGTTTGGTGAAATAATGAAAAGGCTTCCTCAATGTCAAAAACATTTGAGGTGGTGTTGATTCAAGCTACACGCATTTTGAAACTTGAAATCAATATTTTCTACAGTTGCAACCCAGATGTGAAAATGTCATTTTTTTCTTTTTCTCCGTAGAAATAGTTCTCGTTCTCATGTGTTCTGTGCTAGAAATGTCATTGTCATTCATTATTGATAATATTTGATATTTTTGATAATATTCATTCTTTCCACAGAACGCAAGAGATATAGATTCTTTCGTGTTATTTCTATCTTGAACATAATATGATGTGTTCTTGAAATCTTGAAGGATATTTTGTCTATTATACCTTCATGATATTTTGCATAATTTTGAAATCGCAATTTTTCCACAAAAATTTATGAAATTTTAGTTTTCAGTTTATTACTTAAACTTCTCTTCAATCTTTCTTTTCTCCATATAAAAAAATATTTGATTCTGTCATGTCTAATTTTGACTCAATCGGCTTTATTGGAGGCGGTAATATGGCATCTGCTATTTGCAACGGTATTCTTATGAAAGGTACATTTGAATATGTACATCGTCAACATTTTTGATTTTTAAATCTTAGGCGTCGGGCCAGGTTTACTCAGGTTTTTTTCTTCATATATTTTAGGAATTTTCAAACCACATCAAATTTGGGTGTCAGGACCACGCTTAGAGAATTTATATGAATGGAAAAAGCAGGGAATTAATGTTACTAATAAAAATGGTGAAGTCATATGCAATTGTGATTGTATATTTTTATGTGTTAAACCACATTTTCTCGATGAAGCCATTCGCGGAGCTTGCAATTCTTTAACACCAAGTAAAAGCCACCATGGAAAACTTTTCATCTCTGTCTTAGCAGGAACCACCTGTCATGTATTGCAGAAGGTACATAATATATATTTTATGAATTTTTAGTAATTAAAACTTATATAAGTACTTGCCTAAAAAACAACAATTTCTTGATTCCTGAGCCATACGCCTCTGCTTAATTCCCTGATGAGAACAGTTTAACACATGTCTTCAAAATGTGGTTACTTGTTAAATGAATACTTGACATACATGACTTGAAATATATTTTGATGAGTGTTTTGGAGAAAAATATAGGTCACTATTTACAAAATATTATTGAGTCCTGTGCTAATAACATACGGCGTTGAATGTTTGATGTTGAGTAAAAAAAATATGAAATGTCTCTCCTGATGTTTGAGAGAAAAATACTCTGAAAGATATTCAGACCTGTCTAGAAAAACAAAGTTTTGAGAGCATGGTGTAACAAAGAGGTCTAAAATATTTATAATCAACCAAACATTGTACAATCCATCAAAATAGTGAGAGAATATGAGATAAAGAACACCAAAAAGGATTTTTGTGTACAGGTTCCCGAGATTGATTGTAGCCTTGGTATACTCTAGTATACTCAAACTGATGCCTGGATATATAATAATAATTTTATTCCAGTCTGTGAGCAGGGGGGTGCAAAACATATATTATTTAAGATATTTGGTTTTCTATACAAAATATGTATGCCAGGATAGGATTGTGCAGAGTTTAGTCCTTTTTTCCTACCTCTAATATGTAAAAATCTTGATGGTATATATGAAGATTAAGTATCCAGCTGTAAATGTTTTTATAAAAAATTTAATTATCTAACTGGGCATTTATGTATTTTAATTTTTTTTGGAAACAGGTAGTTAAAGATGTCACGAAAATAATGTTTGAGAAACTCTGTAACTGTTCATAAAAAATGTTTCAAGATATTTTGTGCGTATATATTCAAATTTTCAGCGTTCTACCTTTTATAGTTTTTAGATATGTAGAAATATAAAACAAAATTTCAAATTTTAATAACCCCTGACTGGAATATGAATTCATAATTCCGAGTATGAAAGTTTTGTTGGCCTAAAATTTCCTATACTTTCCGAATTTTTCGAGCGGATCAAAAGTTATAAAGGGGGGAGACATACAAAATCTATAGATGTTCTACTTTGAATTCTGAGTTCATCGATATACATAACATATATGATGCAAAACCTCTAAGTTAATAAATTAAAATAATGATTTTTTTGTCTATACCACTTTTGAGTATTTAATGTTAAACGGTTTCAGAGATGTCCCGCTCCCTCATTCGAACAAACTTATACATTTGTTAAAATGAACCACAAAGTAACATCAGCCAAGTATCAAGATATTCTAAGTTAATGTTTTTTGACTTTAAGTTGGAAAAATCGTGCAATATAGACTCCCCACAATTTCCTCACACGGAACTATGGTTAATACTGTCGATTCACTAAGAGAAATAAATTCTCTTGGACAAATCGACAGTTGGATAAATATATATTTTTCGGTTTCAGGCACTTGTTAATTTTCCTGAAAATAGAATTATAAGGGTCATGCCCAATACTCCAATGTTAGTGGGAGCTGGAGCATCTGTTTATGCTCCGTCCCAAACATCTCTTCCCAGTGATTGTGAGTTTGTAGAGAAAATACTAGAAAGTACTGGTATTTATGAAAAGGTTTCTGAAGATATGATCAATGCAATTGGTGGGTTGTCTGGAAGTGGACCAGCATTTGTAAGTATCATTTTATTTATTGATTCAGTCCTTTTAATAATACAATACATTAAATAAAGATAAAAAAATATGATCAACATACAACTTCTAGTAAAAAATAAGCTCTGAAATTTCATTAACCAAATGATGATGGACTATGGATTGACCTAAGTGATTAGGTTGCAATAATCCATAAAAAATGGTATTATTAATTAAATAATTTCTTAATATTCCTTTTGCAACTTTCAATTCCTATCCTTATCGCTATTATCTGTTTGTTTATTATAGTTTTTTCCTAGTAACATGAATCGGGTTGGTCAGAAGAGATTATCTTATTTTATTGGGGACACTTACAGACATTGACAATGGCATACAAGAAAGTATATCTTGCAAATTTTATATATTGTCAATATATTATTAAAAGTGAACACGACATGCAAAGTTCATAAATATTTCACACAAACATATTAAAGCATCCGAGATAAAAACATTAAAAAAAAAAAATAAAAAGAAGACAATTATACAAAGTTAACATATAAAACAATAAAAAAAAATGAAACTTGTGCATGTAACAATAAAAATTATTGTCTTATTGTTATAAATCATTGTGCAGTTGGCTGTGCAAAAATTTGATAGATATATAATAATTTTAGGTATATTTAATGATTGAAGCAATGTCAGACGGTGGAGTAAAGCAGGGTTTGCCCAGAGCTATGTCTACTAGGTTTGCAGCGCAAACAGTATTGGGTGCTGCCAAAATGGTTTTGGAGACAAACAAACACCCTGGTCAGCTGAAGGACGAAGTATGCTCTCCCGGTGGGTCCACCATTTGTGGTATGCACCAATTGGAGAAGGGAAGTGTTAGGTAAGAATGATCTTATTTTTTATTTTATTACTAAACAGAAAGGCGATATTGCTGATGGGCTTGTATCATGTGCTTCTTTTTATAATACATATCCAATTTATTCTTGGGTTGGTTGAGAGTATCAGCAGACACACCTTCCTCTGGTATACTTTTCCAGGAATTCACCACCATATTAGGTGATGTCTCCTAAGTTGTGAATTGTGATTCATCATAGAAAAAAGTTATCAAAATCACTACAGTGATGATAGTCATGTAGGATCTTATGTGTATCGTCGCTAGGCGTTCAATACTGCGAATTTGACAATTTAAGTGAAATAGTTTTTTTAAGATATCGGTACAGAATGTTAAAATACGCGAATTTGTTAACAAAACATTCCCCAAATATTGTCCAAACTCCTAAAACGCCGTATGGAACAAAACATGAATATGCGTTCGGCGCTTTATTTATTTTATTCAGCCTCCTGTAAAATCTTGTTATTGTTACATTCGCACTATTGAACGTCGAGCGACGGTATTTTGTATTGGCTCTCGGGTACTACGTACTACGGGCGTGGCGAAGGCTCCCTGTGGCAGTCTGTTGTTCGTGGAGCTGTCGGGAGGGTAACCCTCGCCAAGATTGACAGGCCTTCACGAGTGTGGATGGACTCTTAGTGGTAGTGGTATGAAATATGCATGATAGTAGTTCTTGTTTCGTCCGACGAGCAGCCGCTCCAGGGATGTACAGAACAATTAGTTCTATAACGTTCCCTATGGAGTGGAGTAGGTGACTGCGACTTTCCTAAATGGCTCTCGGGTAACATGCACCCAATAACAAGTCGCCAGCTTCTGGAGACTTAAAAAATATATTGTCTCATAGATCCAGATTAAAAACATTATTAAAAACTGTGTTTCCACTGGTAATCGAACCCAAGACCTTTAAGCACAGTAATCAGATATCTTAACTAGACGAGCCACAAAAAGGGACATTTTCAGAATCATAAAATGTAACAGCTTGAAATTGATACCAGATCATTACTAATTTATTTCCCTGTTTTTTCAATTCATTTTCAGGGCATCATATATTCAAGCTATAGAAGCAGCTGTAGAAAAATCAAGATTAATGGAAAAACAAAAACAATAATCTATTACACATTAGTTTTTAATGTGATAATCTGTTTTTAAACCTTAAGAATTTAAGTTTTTCCAGATTATTGTTAAGTTAAATATGAAAGGTACTTTATTTGATTACAATTCACTTTGTTTTCAATCACAAGTGAGTTATATATAATACAACTGGATTCGAAGCAACCCTTAATTATATTCAACATGTTGGTTAACAACAAAAATCTATTATATTATAATTTTTTCATTGTGGTTTAGAACTGAGTAAATTTGATAAAACCTATGCCATAAAGTTAACTCCAAAAGTATTAATAATATTAATTAACACTGTATCGTCAGACAATGAATCTCATATCCTAGTATGTTCCTGTAAAATCGATGCTTTAATTAATATGAATTTCATTTTATTTATATTTAAAATTGTGTATATTATGTATTTATTAAGTTTAAGTTGTTTCGTTCACAGAGTGGAAGTTCATAATGAAAAATTAACAAATTAACACAGTTGTAATCCACGAAATATAATAAATGCCTGAGCGCTTTCGATGGTTTAACTATCATCATCGGAGGCGATACTTAAACTGAATACAAAATATTTAAATTGCCAGTATGTAGTATTATACGTAGCATGTGTTAATTTGTTAATTTTTAATAAATTTTCATTATGTATTATAATACATAAAGTATCATGTTTTTTTTTTGTCAGAGTATAATACATTATTTATAATAATTAGTATTTGAGATTATTTGTTTAAGTTTCAAAAAGACTTTACAAATTCCTATATATTTTTGATCATATATGAAGTATTAATATTCTTAAATATAATTTATATTGATAGATTATAATATATTGTCTATTGTGTAAACATGAATTTGAGATTTTTTGGTGTTTAAATTTTTTATTTATAATTGTTTATCTGAACTAATTTTAAATTGATAGTATCATAAGCAGACATATTCTTGGGGATATTTCTGATTGTCAATGACTCTGCTTCAGTGAAGATTTAATACATTTTTAAAAAATTCAAATTTGATACATTGAAAGATTTTATTTTGAAATAATAATTATTATGTTTTATTCAATTAAATATTACTTTAACATGTAAGGTTGATAAATGCCACAAATTATAATGTATGTAATGGTGTGTACTCAACACATCTAGATGGATCGGTTGCGAAGTATTCTTGGCATTTGGTCATTAATCGTTTGAGAGCTTGTATATACTTTCTTTGGGTCTCATCGTTCATAACGTGAGCTACATTTTTCGAAAAGATCTTTTCTCTTCCGGTTCTAGCGTGGATTCCCACCATCGTCACTCCAATAGGCCAGGGTGCGTTCCCAATTGCCATTTGCAAATATGCATCACTTGCCTGTGTTAAAAAAAAAACATTGAATTTATTTAGAAACTAATGAGGGAAATAAAAAAAAATTCTATTGTAAAATATAAATATGTGTTCATGTAAGAGCCGTTATTCTGCTTAATCCAGTGAAACCAGGTAAGAATCCTGACTCCGAATAATATTGGCTCTATTGTAAGAATATTGGCTCCGACATACTACATACATTGTGACAAAAATTTTAGAATACACTCTTACCATAATAAACTAGTTGACAATCTACAATAAAAAAATACTCTTCAAAATTTCTGATTCACAACTCAAACTAGATTCCTTCGGGGCTGTGAGAAATAAAACATAGGATCTCGTAATTAATTTTTTTCCCCACTCACCATAATGTAGTTTCTGTTAAGAAGGTGCCTTGTTATTTCACATAAACTGTCACTGATGTCTTCAGGTAGAGACTTGTTCCTTAATTTTCTCAGCAGAGGTTTGAGGTAAACTTGGGTTTGAGTAAATGTAGCTCTGGTCATCTTGTGTTTTGTTGCCATTTTTTCAATAGCACTGGCTGAATTCAATTGTGTGCCCCAAAGCTTAAGGAGAAACTAAAAACAATAAGCAATGTCAGGTTATAACTAAATAAAAATTATACAATAACTATGTATTAATTATGAGTTTGAATATTTTAGGTAGAACGTTTTCGACGAACTCTGGACAAACTTAGACGTCAACGTTATATTGACCTAAAATACTCAAACTCTTAGTTAATGTATTTAGTTTTATAATTTATAGAAATTAGCGACAAAGTAATAGCAAAATCGTATAAAAATATCAGGTTATTTGTATTTACAGATTCCTCTTAAAATGTTGCTATTCAAATGACATTTAGATAATTGTCCACTATGCTTCTTCTTTCTCTCTTTTTAGGCCTGTCGGCCTGATAAAGTCTTAAGTCAACATTCCTCCTGTGATTGCCTGCTGTGCTTCCACCTCTTGGAAGAACGTCCTGGAAGTCCGCTTTCCCTGGCAGCATTACTACTATGCAATCCTGTCCTACTATGTCCATTTTGCAATTATTTAAAACTCACAAGGAGACAATTTCTAGCTTCTGTTTTCAATAAATGACTAACTTTTTAAACTAATTATGTTTGCCTAATGCCATCTATTGGGCAGCGCTCGGCAACCAGCGGCCCATGGGCCGCTTGCGGCCCATGAGGCGTCTTGGTGCGGCCCGCAAGATTCTCGTCGCAATGCACGTGACGGACGATATTATACAAATCGACCGATAGTCGAACACGGCGAGTAGCGACTATTTATTTATTTAATATACAGAGACACCAACAGAACACTGAACAACACAAACAAAAAAAAAACATGAAACAAAAAAATAGAATCTCCAGTGCTCCAATAACAGGTATCTCCCGCATGGCTATTGTGCATAGTTAGGTAGGTACAATCAATGTCTCCTGACCATTCAAATTATAAAAAAGACATAACTTTGCACAGTTAAAAGGAAAGTTTAAAATACACATATACATATATGTAGGAAAACAAAAAGAAAACAAATGTTGAACTAATAAGATAAAACAAAAAAAAGAAGGAATAATTGAACTGAGACAAAAAAAAATAGATTTTAGCCCAGCATATTTTTAAGGATAAAAATAAGCAATTTATCAAAGATCAATTTCTATAAAATATGTACGTCATTGTCATTACATTAAATTGACGCAACGTCTGAATCTACCAATACAACTATGCTTGAATAAGGTAAAAAATATATGTTATTCAAGCATTATAAGGAACAATGTTCTGTTTTCAATAAATGACTAACTTTTTAAACTAATTATGTTTGCCTAATCCCATCTACTGGGCAGCGGTCGGCAACCAGCGGCCCATGGGCCGCATGCGGCCCATGAGGCGTCGGTGCGGCCCGCAAGATTCTCGTCGCAATGCACGTGACGGACGATATTATACAAATCGACCAATAGTCGAACACGGCGAGTAGCGACTATGCTTGAATAACGTAAAAAATATATGTTATTCAAGCATTATAAGGAACAATATACAAAGGAGTAATGGTATACAACAAATAAATAAATAAAAATATTTGAATATAGCGTCCGCACGATGGCCCCGCCCCCGCGACATGTGACCCTGGTGCGGCCCGCACTAATCCCCATGTAAAATATTTGGCCCCTTTACAACAAAAGGTTGCTGACCCCTGTATTAGGGTGTAGCGTAAATTATTTAAACTTAAATTATTTCCAAAATGTGGTCAATAATTTGAGATGGTTCTAGAGATATATTTTTTTTGTATCTTTGCAAATCTACTCATAATCCATGTATTTACATTTGGCTGAGAGGCACTGACTTAGAATAATAGAGTGCTTCCACTCTTGTATTATCATCATTTTCTGGTGTCCCATAAGAGCCGGGTAATCGAAAATATTTCAGCAGAGAGGTGCACCACCCATTTTAAATGTTGCCTATTCGGGTGAGACTAAACTTGTGTGTGTGGAGATTCGCAAATGTGTCATGCACACACGCAGAAGTATGAATGGTCTTTTCTGTTTTTTTTTTCCATAAATGTCTAAATTTATTTAAGTAAAAGATAAAAAGTAGGTACATACCTTTAACAATATTTCTATGACATTCATGTCATGTTCTCTATCTCCTTGTCCCATTTTTTGTGCCATTTCTTGGATTGTATCATATGTAATAGTATCATCAATTGATTCATCTTTGGCTGATTTATCTGAGCTCCCCTACAAAACAAATTAGTTGTGTACATACATTTTTTGCCATGTTCACATAGTTCCATATGATGTTGCCTGTTGTGAAAACTTGTTAGGGTGTACTCATTTCAAAATAGTATTAACATGATTATGTAATTTTTTTTAATTAACAATAACCCATTCAATTTTTATCATTCATATATATCTTTTTTATTTTTAAGTCATTCTTTTCATGTGGTCTTACTAGTATAGTGTTTTCACTTTTATTCTGTTCAAAATATTCAAAAAGTAAGATGTTATTACAAATTGATTTTTTGTAAAAGATTTAATCTTGTTCCTGTAATTTTTGTTAAATCAGTTGTGTGTTTGTTAAAATAAAATTAAGGCCTTGTTGAAATTCTATTTATGAATTAATTACCTCAGCTCCTAAAGCGAGAATCTCATCTAAATATGCTTGGTCCACCTTTTCCATGGCTTCCTGGAAATCATTTCTGAAACCCTGAAAATAAATTGAACAAAATAACCTAAGTACAAAAACAATGGCATATTTAAATTAATTATAAAAATATGAAACACATTAAAACTCGTGCACTAGATTTTCAAAATTTCCTTCGGGAAGTCAATATAAGAAATATATTAATTTATTTACTTTAAAAAGTTTCAATGAATTGTGAACATATAATATAATGGAGGGACTTCCAACCATGTAGCATATAAAACTTGCATTAGAGATTAATAAATCAACATTGCGACAAATGTCTTTATTTTGTTTATTAAAATATAAACATTAATTTTATTTATTACATTTGATAGGATAATTCTCTCCTGGACAACAGGATGCACTAGCGAAGGAAATATATCTTTGAGGAACAAATCAAAATTTGATTTATTAAAACCCTGAGATTGATTTGTAGATCATTGCTGTCAACACTGACAAAATAAAAATGTATAATAATGTAATAATCTTACTCTATTAGCTTCTGGTTCTTGGATTTCTATTCTTCGGAGACGTTTGAAAGCTTGCTGTTCACTTTCACCATATAACAATATTGGATGAGCACGGTCTCTTAACCTTCTGATAACTTCACTCCTCGGCAATGATATATTATTGTCTTGCACTTCATCATCATTCGTGGAAGGGATACGATCTACAATATTTATATGAGGGTGTAAAAAAAAATATATATAAATTATGTTATTTACATAAAATGACGAATTTGCATATTGTTTTCGTCGACAACATTTTTTTCAAGTTTTGTGAATTCACGGACCATAATATGCATCTTATTCTACTTCCGTGTTATGTCAGATCACCTCCGACATTGACGACCACCATAGAGAAATCCTCCCCTGTCACAAGCATTTCTGCTAAGTTATTTCCTTTTGACATTTATACTTGTTACAAGGACATATTCATTCTTTTAAAAAAATATATATAAATATACATGGAAAATAAGTAACAAAATATAAAGATGTTATTTATAATTTTACCTTTAAAATCAGAATTTATTATTTCTTTAGGTGGTTCTGTATCTTTTGCAACCTGCGAAGAATGTTGTGTCTTTTCAGCCAACAGTTCACTACGCTTGAAATATTTCTTATTTGATTTCTAGAAAGTAAATTAATAGTTGTTAACAACTTTACTAAATATGCACATGTATCACAATGTCAAATAGTATCTAAACATATTTGGTACATATAATATTCTTAAAGAAGACCCAAGTTGAAATCACTGAAAAAAACAGTTTAAAAAGAACTGAAAAAAACAAGTAATGATGCACAACATTGTTTAGTTGAAAAAGTAACTGAATGTACATGATATAAAAGAATGCATAAAAAATAAGGTTATTTGTACGAAATCTAACAATAAAGATTATTTATTTATTACTTCTTGGACAACTAACAGGTACTATGTCAAATATTAATTAAAAACGCACCCAATAACAAGTTGCCACATTCTGGAGACTTACGATATTAATCATCTCACAGATCCAGGCTGAAAATACAATTAAAAACTGTGTCGTCTCTACCGGGAATGGAACCCGGGACTTTTGGATCAGCAGTCAGATACCTAACCAACTGAGCCACGAAGGTCGACGTTATTGAAAGAATACATTCAATATCACAATCAAAATAAGTGTTTGAAATAGAATATTATGATAGCTACTAACCAATAAATTACTGTCTTCCAGTAATTTTCTCTTCCGAGCTATTTCAGCTTTTAATGCATCCATTGTGACTTTTTGTTTGAAGGTGCTTGAAGCTACCCCGTAACACTAATTGTGATATTATGCAAACTGGTGCCAGTATATTATATTCTTTAGTGTATTCTATGACTGGTACAAACCTTGTTTTGACAGATCGAACGTCAACATGTTTACCATAGTAAAGAGATTGTTTACCAGAGATAAAAGATCTTGAACCCTTTCGAAATCAGAGTGAATCGCTCTGGCAGTGTGACCTGAAGTTTCAACGATAGCTACATTTTAGTATCATACCTTCATGATTTGAGCTAAGATTTGAGCACTAGATGATCGGGGCTCCAGGAGAGCAACCAATAGCGTTCCTGTACTAGAAAGTATACTTAAAGGTGTTTACCCATTACAACGTATCATACCATGATCGTGATATGAGCGTACCAGGCACGAAAAACAACATGATACGCTCTACTATGCCCACTGAAACGGATCGACGGCGTTCTGTGCCTGTATGCATCCTGTATGTTGCCCGTATGTACCTACTATGCAAGATCCATGAAATCTCTCATACCGTGCCTGTATCAGTGTTGCGAGGACGTCTTGAAGTGCTAATCAAACTGAAAAAAAAAATAGATATGGCTATTAAAAAAATAACTATTAGATAATTGATAACGCTTCTATAACGGTCATCATACGCGGTTACAACTCGTATACTCACTAGCTTGCCGCCTGCGTACAGCGGTTTGGCAACGTCGCGTGCCATGCACGGAGCGTGTCAACGCCGGTAAAATATTCTCGCCGACAAATTGTTGACGCTCCGTTCATAGCACTCGACGGTGTTGGTCGGTGAGGAATCGGTCTAGTGGGCATAGTCTCATACTTTTCAATACAAAGAATATTTTTTTGCCTGACACGTTCCTATTACGGTCATGGTATTATACGTTGTAGTGGGCAAAGACCTTTAATCATAACTGTGCAAATCAAAGATTGTAAAATTATTAAATTTGAATTACTTGAAGTCTGAGAATGGAGCGATGTGTTTGTCAATACAATACAAGATGACTAGATATGAAAAGGAGACTTTTTTTTGATAGTATTAGTCAGGTTGTATTTCAAGATTTTATTTTTGAAGATTATATACAAAGTAGTTGAATAGTAAATTTATGAATTTCTGTCAGATAAATATTATTAAAATCAGATGAAGCTCGTTATTCTCTCTACTACCAAGAGAAAATTATATGGTATCTATCAATTGATTTATAATATTTCTTTAACCTATCAACGTTTTAAAAATTTCATATATTTAAAGTCATATAGCCTTTTCTGTCTACTTCGAGGGCATGGTGTTATGGTAAGTATGTAAAAAAATATTTATTGTTTTCTAGAAATCAATTTTGATATTAATTTCAAGATATCAACTTGTTGACAATTTTGACACTGTATAGGTACAAAAAAGATCCACTTGATGATCGCCATTTTGAATTGAATTCAACCTTCCAGCTTCAAACGTCTTGTATACAAGTTTTTCGAGATGGCGCTGATTTGGGCGACATTGATACGAATCAACACATGGATGTACCTTCATGTTCCGATAAATTATGGAGGTATATCCATGAGTCCACATGATTCTGAGAGTGAATCACCGCCGAATCGTTCAATGTATTCCAAACGCTTCAGATAACATTCTAAAATCGCCGAGTGATCGTTGACGATATTCTAAACGTAACCCTGAACGGCAACATGTTCACCATAGATAAAGTATAAATACGAGAGTGTCCCGATAGTAAGCTAAAATCATTCCGCGCGTAATATGAATGAATGCACTTTCTACATGATACCTGTTGAGAAATTTCAAGTAAAATTGCATTACTAGCAAGATGAGCACTTATAAGACAGTGTATCAATGTTGATGAGGTGATGTATATGTGTCAAGATAGAAGAATGCGGTGTACGGTTCTCACTGCCTACCCCTTGAGGAAGATAGAAGTGGAGAGTAAAAAATACACTTGTCTATAGAGTCACATACAATATCAATATGAAGTTGATCACTCAATTTTCCCATACAGAAGCTATTTTATTTCTGTTAAATACATTTTTCATACAAATATGAAATTTATTTTACATTGATCTGGCAGACTATAGATTTTTTCATTAAATTTTGACAATCCTTGAATGAATTTTTGATTAGTGTATTTTTATTGTATCAAAATATTAAACAGTCAAAAAATTCCTCGATTTTCCAGACCGTGAGAGCATTTTGAAAATTTGGACAGATGAAATCATAGAGAAGAAATTAATGGATATCTATGGAAAACTAATCAGCTCTAAATTTATGGACTTTACATATATGATATCAATATGAAGTCAATCGGACGTATAGTTTGGGCTGTAGAGAGGATACAAAGAAGATAATCCGTACGCCAAACGCCGTACATACAAACATATCACGACGAAACTCACAGTGTGCACTCTCTACATGATACCCATTGAGAAATTGATGTAAAAAAATATGCTTAAAAATTGTGAAATCATGACTCCACTATTCCATAGTGTGGAGAGTAAAAACTGTTTAACTATCGATATAATGGATTGATCATTAATTAGGAAAAACTTTTCATAAAATGGGTACAAAATCATACTAATACCTTCATGGTACAAAAGAACATTAAATAAACATTGAATGTGTTTGGTATACCCCCATTCCACCTCACTTTTTGTACCAATCCCCTGGCCTAAAGTTGTAGCTTATGTCAGCTCTGTACCTATATTATTAACTCTGTGCACTTTCCAATATATTTCTAATAAATAAATTGTATGTGCTTCTGTCAAAACCATCCACTCTCATATTTTGCAGCTTGCTACAATAAGTCAGTTGAAATTCACCTTGACAAAAAGCGGTCATTTGGAAAATGTTTGTATCAAATAATACATGGTTCGAAATAAATGATTTGTAAAAAATAAAATGAAAACTAACTTATTTATGTTAGACGAAGGAATGTTTAGGATTCAATGAGCATGTTTTGAAAATATTGTATATTCCATAAATAGTATTGTACATGTTAATGTGCATTGCACAAAACTGGTCATAGTCAAATAAAATTTGAAGAGGAAAATTAAAGACAGTGTTTTTATTTCATTCTTAATAATATTTAAAAAAAATTAAAAAGTAGGGATTGTACATGGTTTAAGAATCTATTTTAATGTTTCAATAAAATTTAATGTATTATAAACTTCATTATATGTATTACTCCATGGTCCATATATGATATAAAATATATCTAAGACAGTCGAGTTGATTGTTTTTAACTTACACTGCAATTCCCTGAAATAAAACAAAGGTTTTATATTATTTTGTTGAATTGCATCAATCTTAATGTAGTAATTTAAAAATTATTGTTAATATCAATATTCCCATTATAATGTATGAATTGGGTAAACAATTGCATTCACCTATCGAGTGGTAAAGAAGTGGATTTTAACTTCATCAGTAAGACATCAGAGAGTTTCTGCAATTCGTGGCCAAATTCAGGACTTTCTTCACCAAATTGTTCTTTCACTATGATCAGTCCTTTCTCCATTAGATTGATACCTTCATCAAGCTGCCCTGAAACCACAAGCCAGTTAATATAAATATTCTAAATTGTTCTCAAATATAACAAACTGCTTTATCTAGTGTTAGTATGCACTTTTAAGATGGGCTAGAAGTGTTTGTGACAAAATAATATGAAATCTAATATTGCATTCATGTGCATACATTTCAGAATTTCAGTAAAAAGTAAACTCTAAGCATGATTTAACACCTATGAAATAAAAATGACAACAAACTTATAATTTATTTAGCGTTTCGCCTCATATATCACAATTATAAAATAGAATTAAAATATATTTTTAATCTAATAATAAAATGATAGAACCACTGAAATCATAATTTAATAGGTGATGAAATGATATAACAATCTAATAATAATATGATATAACACAGTGACAACAAATAATAGTGACCCAACAATTTATATTCATACTTCTACTATCATAACCTAACATGATTGTTCCATATAAATTATTTTGTTAGATTAATATTCACATATAAAAAAAAAATTCCCTAGCACCCTGTGCAAGTGGCGAGTTTATTGCCATATGGCAGTTTCTTCCAAGTAACCAGAAATTCCAGCCCAGAAAATCAATATTAGCATGAAAAATTAATTTAAATAAATTTCTCTTGTGATGGGGATCGAACCCAGGATGCCCACACAGAAACAACACGGTTTACAATCCAGCAGTCGTATAGTACCGTTTAATTTTATAGGATCACTCTAACATCACAGTGTGGGTTGCAGAAGATTCAGAAGTAGTTCACTGACCCGACAGAGAGACTTTGTTAAGTCTGCTACAGGACCTTTAATCACCTTTTGCTGATTTGCTAAAGACCGTCCTATATAAAGGCAGATCATTTGTTGTCGTGAAACCACCATCCTCAGTCATGAGGACAAGAAGGTAGAAGTAAAATACTAACCTGCTAGTACTAAATGTTTAGCTAAACTGTCATTTGTTTTCCTCAGTTCCATGTGTTTTGGATAAAGTATTTTATTTTGAATTTCTCGAACTTGTTTTAATGCAGCAATTGCTTCTTCACCTTCATATTTTTCTGCTGAAATAATACAACAAACTCAAATAAAAATCTAATAAATGTTCAGGAATCTGTAGGGTTGATGAGTAGTATAAAAGTATATTTATACTTATTACTTAGTAGCGTGGTTGACTGGTAGATATTGCCTACAGGCAATAAGTCCGCCACATTATTTAAAAATGATTTGTTGCACTTTATTTAGATCTTTTGAATAATTTACAATTTATGCATTGATCTGCTAATTTTTTAGATGAAGTGAATAAAAACGGCAATAATATTTGTGAATTTTTATTTGTAGTATGTACATAACTGTTATAAATATAAGTCAATTTCAGTTATTTTCAATTGAACAAAACTTGACAATGAGGAGGTACCTTGTTTATATATTTGTTGAGATTTCACATACAATCTATCTACATGCTGGGTATCTTGTTTTTTCCCACAATTGTGACATTTGAAGTCATACTGCTTTAATACTGGACTGGAGCAATCATCACATACAAATGCACTAAATGTATTCTGAAATTAGACATTATTTTTATTTCACATCATTTACAACTAGAAGGCTTTCTTAAAAAAATACACATCTCTTATAATTCCACCAAATACATAGAATTTATGTCATCAAAAAAATAATAAGTAAAAAGAATAATCTTAAATACAGTGGAGGTTCAAAATATAAGTTCAATTTATATTTAAAAATAGTTTTATTCCACTAGTATGAGATCCAATAAATCTAGTGATTTCGATAGAGGCAAGAATTTACAGTCTCTGAGAATGCTAGCTATATTTAGCAAAGCGCTAAGACTTATTGAATCTTATACTCAATTTGGAAAAGAACTTTTTTTTACAAATAAATTTAATTAATTGAAAGAGAAATAAAACATTATTTTTTGTTTTACTGATTGAGTAACAATGTCCATAGCTACTTGGACCCTTAAGTCAGAAATTGTTAATAAAACAATAAAAAATCATTGTGACATTTTAAAATTATGAAACAAAAATAACTATTGATCTGTTACTAACAGCAAAATGGTCGAGCAGGGGGGATATACAGGCTGAACAGGAGCAATTAAAGTGATATTGAGATAGCAGGTGATCCCTGCGAGTGTCACCCCCTTCTCTTGTATAGTGTGGGCCATAGCAGTTATTAACCTCTGAGCCTTCACATATACCTTGACCACTTGCTCTTACCACCAAAATCGACCCCAAATAACTGAAACATAAATCATATCCCGATTGTCAAGTCAAATAATTTATTTGCTATCAAATATTTTTATAGTTGCATATACAAACAAAAAAATTCGATTCTTTTTCCCTGTTGGGAGTCAGTGATATTTTATATCAAAATTTTTAACATCTCAACAGAGACGAAGATGGATTATTATAGGAGAACCAGGATCTCAATAAACCTACAGGGCTTAAGTAGGGATTGATAGGGAACTTAATAGGAAGCCATAATCGGTGAAAGTTGCGCAAGCGCTTAAAGTGATCACGTAACCCAGCCAATAACAGGTTGTAAGCCCTATAGGTGACTCGAGTTGTTGGTTCTATTTCTGGTTAATATTCCATCTTTGTTTCTATTGGGATTTTAAAAAAATTGTCATTAAATTTTTTGTTATGTTAGAGATAATGTTTTTCACGTACCTATTCTAAAAACATATTTACATACATACCATCATGCCATGTCCCTTACGGGGTAGGCAGAGAGAACCGAACGCCACTTACTTCTATCTTGACATACATTCATCGCCTCGACAACATTCATACATCGTCTTATATATGTTCGTCTGTTGTTCACGCTTCTAACATTTCCGTCTTTCAAAATATCATTCACATGGTCGTGCCATCCCTTTCTTGGGCGGCCCTGGCCTCTCAATCCAATCCTATCCACATTGTATATTTTCTTCGTCAGGCGTTCCTCATTCATTCTACCCATGTGGCCAAACCATCTCAGTGTGTTCACTTTCATTCTATTAATGATATCATTCTTCCTCTTACATTCTTTCCTTATGTTCTCATTTCTTACCCTGTCATACATATTTAACATATTTTTTTTCCAATAAAGAAATTATTGCAGATAGTAAAAAGACATAATTGTAAAAAGGGCATAATATAATGCTAAATCTAGTGACTGAAAACATGAATTTATATCAAAACCTCCAAAAACACTATGAAGTTCCAGATTAGTAAGGGTACGATAAAATATAATATGCAGATGGGTGGTTAGCGCACTGGGTTAGTAATCCAGTGGTCGTGAGTTCGAATCCTGCCACAACCATTCAAATCCATTTCATTCACCTATAGCACAAGCATTACTGCTTAGTTTAGGGAATGTATGAGGATGTATGTACTTGTACTTCTTACAAAGACATATTCATTCTTTAAAAAAAATAGTATTTTATATTTGACATTCTTGATTTGGGCGTAACGTTTTACGAAAATCTCTCATTTGTTAAACATATAAATAATATTTGCACTACGGGACTTCAAACTTTGGGGTTCATTTTAAGAATTTCCAAAGATTTCAAAAATTTGTATACATTAAAATTACTTTACACATCACTTGTAAGAAGCATTGTCGAGTACAACTCCTCAATATGGTCGCCCTATTATCGAGTCCACTCGGACTCTATAGAAAAAATTCAGCATAAATTTCTCCGTTTTGTAAATTTTAAAATGGGTATACCAATCGAAAGATTAAATTATGACTTTCTTTTAAAATCAATGCATTTGTTAAAGCTTTCAGATAGGCGTAAACTCACCGATTTGTTTTTCTTGTTTAAAATCATTATGCATAGCGTGGACAGCCCTGAAATACTGATGCGCATCAACTTTCATGTACCGCGTGTGGGTACTCGCGATACAAACCAATTTTATTGTGACAATTCCCGCACACTAGCGCATCACAATTCTGCACTGAACAGAATTCAGAGGTTGAGCAATGAATATGCTAGTCATATTGATCTGTTTATAGGCAATATAAATAATCACAGAAATACCCTACGGGTTAAATTCCACTGATCGTGTTTAATTTTATTCTTCATTATTCATACCTGCTTTACCTATATTGTTTATTTGTTCATTTTATACCTACTTTCATTTGTTTTCTCTTTATTTTTTGGTTAAATTTTATTTGTATGTATTTTTATATGTATTTTTTAAAAGTTTTTCTTTGTATTGATTTCTTCTTGCTTTATTTTCATGGTTTATTGATTGGATATGTTTGTTTTTTTTATATATATACATTATCACACATTATGTACTATATTTTGTATCTTTTGAATTATTCTTGTAAATGGCAAACGCCGTTAATAAAATAAATAAATTTCTCGGGCAACTAAGGTAATATGTCAAATTGGCCACTTTCTGGAGACGTACGATTATAATTGTCTCACAGATCTAGACTGAAAATACAATTCAATAGTGTGTCTCCACTGGGAATAGAACCCGGGTCCCTTGGATCAGCAGTCAGATACCTAACCAACTGAGCAAGTCTGACATATATAAGTAAAAAAGAAAGAAACTCAATTTCTTTATTGTCAACATATTCCAGCTTCATCTCTATTTAGAAGTAATGTTAAATATGCCCCTTCAAATGAATGTCAGATGAATGACTGAACCAGGGGTGGTCTACAGTAATAAAATTGGACGACGAGTGATCGATTCGCAAGCATTTTTTTTTATATAAAGGCATTTATTGTAGGTACCTAGCTAAGTACATATTATTTAGAGGTCGATGAATGGCACTGCGGGTTTTCGACTAATTTCTCGTAGAAAGGCACGTATTACAAACATAGGCACGAAGACAGATGTTCGTCAGTAAGTCGATTGCAGTATTTTGAATTAATTATTTTCATTTCATAAAAGCAGATTCGCACAAACACGCTGACCCAAACAAAGCAGTTTACTGGGCGATTTGTTTTAGATTTGGGTTTTTTTATCGGATTGAATAAGACCAAAATCTGTTGCTCTGACTTTGAGACGTATGTATGAAATGATCTGCATCATCTTGTTTACAAGAAGAGGCAAGTCCATGTCAAAGGTATTTGATATTTCAGAAGCAGTTATTTTAACCTCCTCAAAAGTAGCAAGTAGCAACGTTTGCTAATTTTTGGAAGTCAGAAAAAAGTCTTTCAAACTCAAAAGTATGCGCGATCAATTCTAAAACCGCTTGTGATTGACTGGTCGATCGCGATTGACTGTTTGCTCATCCCTGATTTTCATTATGTAGTAATATACTTCTAATATAATAACAAAAAAATATAAACAAAGTACCTAGTTATTTTTCACTAACTATAATATATAACTGCTTCAATGAGAAGATTTTATTATTCATTTACTTTATTATCAGATGAAAAGCATGTTTCCAGGCGAAATCGTAGTATATAAAAAGAAATAAAACATAATTGAAATAATCAAAAGTTAATATTTTTATTTGTTTCTTAAAAAATCCGTATCTTTGGCTTTTATTTTTCTCCACTCATTTTTTATTTGGACTTTTCGTACCCATCCACTTCTAGTGACGAGGACAATATCATTGGCCTACATTTTATGAGGTTACAATGAAATAAGACTTTGATTACAATAAAATAGAAGTTTGGTTACAACGAAATAAAAAATAAAAGTATTTGGATAAGTACCTGTTGGTGATGTTGTGGGCACAGGAATGGTTCATCATAGAAGCTGAGGGGTAAATGGCAGTGGCGACACGTTGATCAATTCCACAAACAGCATGACCGCTGCTCACTAGCTGTCCCAAGTGGCGCAGTATCAACACAGAGCTGACCATACTATTTTCACATCCCCTTATATGCGAATCATTTTTCTGAAGATTGAGATATTCCGTTAACATAACGCTAGTCTGAAACAAACAATATTATATTTTTATTAACAAACTTTTTAAAATCTCAATAGAGACGAAGTTGAGATATTATAGAAGAACCAGGAACTCAAGGCACCTACAGGGCTTACGACCTGTCTTCGGCTGGTTTACGTGATCACTTCATTTTCAGGTGATTTTTTACACACTATTCAAATATACAGAACTTTCCAAAAATTACATTGATAAGGGAACTCAATAAGAAGGCATAATTGGTGAACGTTGCGCAAGCGCATAAAGTGATCACGTAAACCAGCCGATGACAGGTCGTAAGCCCTGTAGGTGCCTGAGTTCCTGGTTCTTCTATAATATCACAAATTCATCTCTATTGAGATGTGAAAAATAAAAATATCATTTGACTCCCAACAGGGATAAAAATCCAATGTTTGCATACCTACATACAATTGAAAAAATATTCTATTTACAAACAATATTATTTGATTATAAATCAATTCACACAAAGACTCACTCGATACATACTATTCTTTTAATTAATAATAATTCTTCTTCTTCTTCGCCCTCGCCTTTATCCTATTTACTTGGGGTCGGCTCTCCTTATTTTATTTCGCCAAACTCGCCTGACCTGTGCCAGATCAGGATTCAGCTCCCTCTCTCGCAGATGCTTTTTGATGCTCGACAGCCATGCAGCCTGGAGTCTCGATGTCCAAGGCTTTATTTATCATATTGTCCGTCGGTCGTCTCAAAATGTGGCCATACCATCTCAGCCTGTTCTCGACTATTTTTTCGTCAATTGGGGCCACTTCGAAACCACCGCGGACATTCCTCACTTTGTCAAACTTTGTCAGACCCCCAGCCCACCTTAACATCTTTGTTTATAATAATTATTAAAAAAAAGATTGCTTCATAACAATAGTTGATAGTTGTTAATTGCTTCAGTTCTTGATACAATTTGGTCTAGTTTTCAATTTCCGTTGAAATGCCTTTTCATTCATAGTTTTTAGTTATTCTGGCAATTTTCTTTTTTAAATTAATATTGGTTTTTGTCTTCTTCTTCTTTTATTAGGCCCAGGGCCTGTTTTATGCTGCATTTTCAGCCTCTAATTTGACTATTGTATTTTTGACAACTCCTTTGTATTTAATTTTTGTATTTGTTTGTGTAATTAATGTGTGTACACTTATCTATTGTTGTTCTTGTTGATTCAACACTACATATCCAAAAATTAATATGTAAATGCCCCATTAAGGGCGTGCATGTGTATAAAATAAAATGAATTTATTGGACTCGCATAGTTATTTGTGCATTATTCTTTCATGTCCCATTTTTTTTGTAGCTTTTCAAATCCAAAGTAATTTTTTGTATGTGTGTTGTAATTGTGGATTTGTGTTTTCTGCTTAAGTCTTAGTTCAGGGTCTTCCATTATTCCTATTTTTATTTTGTGTATTAGTTTTAATGTTTCATTCTATGCCATCTTATGTATATTTAGTTTCTAATATAATCAATATCATCACTATACGAAGTATTTAATCTCACATATAAGATTTATTTTATTTTTACAACTAAACGTTAATTCTTTTATCCTCAAGCATATGAAAGTGAATTCTAATATGATTCACGCTTCTGATAACCACAGTGAAATCCATTACAGAAATTCCACACATCTAGTGAAATAAATCACAGAGAATTGAGAATAAGTAATGTCAAGTGGAAAAACAATGTTGATTTTGACGAAGACAATAAAAGTGAGTGTAGTGAAGACCGGACAATGCCACCAAAGATATTATTACCAAATTACATAATTACCAAAGCATATTGTAATAAATCCTTTTTGGCCATTTGGTCAAAGTTTGTCAATAGATTGTATACTCTATGGTAGCCATTCATAGATTGCGGTTGTTTGTTCTCTTTATCTATGCATTTCAATATCTGTTGGGTATCCATTGTCTCAAAATTAATATCATTGCATACTCCAAATTTTTCCTTGGATGCAACCAACAGTACTCTGAAAAAGAAAAAAACCATTGAACGCATTACAAACTTGAAAGAGTTGATAAAGCTTAGATGACGCTGGGCAAAGAAAACTAGTCTGAATTATAAATTATAAAATCACCTCAGAGCCAGATGGGCAATTCCGATAGAGGGCCAAAGCAGTAATTGTGTTCCCACACATTCAAAGCGATGGAATAATTCCCATCCTTCTTCCCGGCATCTTTCTCCACAGTACACACTTCCATTGCATACAATACATCTGAAAATCACAAAAGACATTAGAAACACCAAAAAAGAACATATTCAAAGGTAGGCTTGGTTGAAAGAAAACTGAGTTACTAATATTTAAAGTGGTTTTCTGTATGTATGCTAACAAGAGAAAATAATTGAGTGACAAATTAAAATGAAAAAAAAAATGTTATAGATGAAATATGAAATGAATTAGGTATGTAGCATCATCAAAGAATATAAAAATATGGAAAAAACAGTATTAAGAGGACATAATATATAATCTTAAACATCGCATTTAGGATTATTTTGAAATAAAATTTCTTCAATATGTTAAATTAAATTTCTTAATAACTAACTATAAGTTGTACAAAAAAAAAATGTGCATAAAGAGTGCATAAAATTGTAAATCAATTAAGATGTCTGACTGCTGAGCCAAAGGTTCGATTCCCGGTGGAGACAAATTTTTTAATTGTGTTTTCTGTCTGGATCTGTGAGACGATTAATATGATGTGGCAACAGGATGTGTCTTCAGGATGTGGCAACTTGTTATTGGATGCGTGTTAAATAAATATTTGACATAGTACCTGTTAGTTGCCCGACAAGCAAATTTTGAAATTCCCATAATTTGAATTAGATATCTAAACTCTTTTCATGAGCATGCTTTAACTAACCTTAATAGCATAGAACTTCAAAGTGCACTCGGCGGTTTCAGTATATCATGTTTTTAATCATTTAGTTGATTTAGTTTTAGCGTGTTATAAAAGCAACTCACCCAAATGAAGACAAACTAATTTATCTGAATGATATTTATTGTTCATTGATCATGAGGATTTCAATGCATTTATAAAATTAATTTTCAGTGCAAATAATGAAGATTATGTAATCTCAATGGCAGATTTTTTACACAGATGGTGTTAACTTTTTCATTACGAGGTAACAGTAAAGTTTTAAACATTAAAAGTTATCAATATCTGGTCGTTTCTGGACGTGGAGATTTCAATGCTTACCAGAAGTACTGATCCCAGATGAAAAATTTCCTTATTTTTTGGATAAAAATGCAGTTACTATGTTGTTATTTATTATATTTTTTCAATTTTATTAATGGATATGTAGAATATTATGTTATTAATTAGATTTTATGAAACTCACGGAATTGGAAATATATCAGTTTTACAGCACATTTCACAGACAACAGATAAGACTCCATTAGGACCGGGAAGAGCAACAAATGCATATGGTTTCTCTACAAACAATATTTCTCCACTTTTTATATCCTTATTTGCTTGTATGTATCTTCCTTTATCATCACTATACCTGGAATGAAAACATTAACTTTGTATTTTAAAAAGGTAAGTTGTTACTAATGCTAAATATCCTCTAGATACATCAACAGAAAAATAAGCATACAATGTATAAATTAAGACAAATAAATTTAGAAATATTTGAAAAATATCAGAGACATTTATCACAATATAATAAAAAAGAACTATTTGCATTAGTTGTTCAGTTATTAATGAAAATACCATCACTAAATGGTACGCAGAGTGTAATGAGATAATAGATAGATAATTTAAAATATTGAATAGATAATATACTTGAGGGTAAGTGCAGCGGAAGCGCCTTCCAAAGACTGATGTTTATCTGGTAACAATTGAGATATATTTTTATACATATCTTCTCTTGGGGTGTTACTTTTCAAAGTATTCAAGAAATTATTCATTCTTGTCAATTCTTCCCCGTCCCTTCCTTGTATACACACTGAAAATAATTTTCTCAATAAAATGTATTTACTATATGACGCATACTAATGATATAAGAAAAGATTGAAAGATGTCTTGTGAAATGTGTTAACAGACAAATCTCGGTGATAATTCAAGATAAATAATGAAATTACAAAATGCATTATTTACATTTCATTACAATAATTTACAAGAGGAAATTACAATAAAAATATAAGCAAGATAATTTGTTTTATTTTCAATAATTTACTTGTAATGAACAAGCACACTTTTACATGACAAAAGGTATTTAGTATACTCAAAAAGTTGGCGAAGATCACACAGATGAATTTTAGAAGTATTGGTATGAGAAGTTAGAAAAATAAACGAATGTGTATGAAATTATGATTAAATAAAAAAAAACTGAGAAGAAAGATTCATTTTTCTATGTTTAATTTTAAATAAGGAGACAAATAGAGATTTTTTCTGCAAAGTTTTTCATCTATTATAAAAGTGAATAGTCAAATAAGTAATAATAAAAAAATTTTGGATGGTGAAGCTAGAAACATAAATTGGCAAATTTATATGCTAGAATCTTCTTTTTTAATAGTGCTACAGATGGCTACAGCCCAAATTAAGCCTTGTCCTCCTTCAACTTCTATCTCCAATTACTTCTTTCTTCAGTTCAGTTTTTGTTCTCCAGTTAGTAACTAGCAAGAGCTGTGCCACATCTCTCCTTATATCGTCCTCCCATTTCAATCTTGGTCTCCCAATTTTTCTCTTATTTCTTGGGTGTCCAACCATGATACTTAGGGGTAGTCGCAAGTTTGGCATCTTTTGTTCATGGCCAGCCCATCTTAATCTGAGTAGTCTTATATGGGTTGAAATGTTAGGGGGTTTATAAAAGGGGCTTGCTATAATGAAATATTAAAATAATCCTAATTATATGTCATTTACCAGTAGTATTGCATTGACTTGCAAGTGCAGTGGAACATTGTTTATGTCTAAACATCAACTTGGATCTTCGTTCATGAGGGTAACCATACTGTAATGATAACTCCACATCACTGATAGCTTCCTAAAATATAATATTATATACTATTTTCAAGTTATATATTTAATGATATAAGAATTACACTGGATCAGTGTTGAGAGGGTGTAAAATTTTAAGTACCTCAGCAGCATGCTTACACATACTTTTAACCCAGAGGTGGAAGTAAAGTGCAGAATTAAGTGGCGCAAAACCGAGAAATATTTACAGAAGTGATAGCCAACATTGGGGGGACCCAATAGGACATACGTAGATGAAGAATTATAATTAAACATTTATCATTCTTTCAAACATTTTTTCTAGATAATGTTTGATAAATATTTGCAGTAGATATTGGCAGTCTCAAATATTTCTTCTCAAACATTATTGATCTGTTATCATAAAACTGCACAGTATAAATTAGATTAAAGGTATTTAAATTTAAGTTACAACTCACTATTTAATATTTTTGTTCTTTGTCGTATGTTAATCTTTCGATATAATTGTTATTGTGAGTGACTAATGTGTAGGTTGATCGTATATCCCTTTCTCACTGGGACATTGCCATATTTTTCGTATATACTAACTTTTCCATTTGTTCCTAAATAGGTATTCAAGGTTTGTCCTGTATTTTGATAATAGTTGATTGATTTTTCTTTAATGTTTACCGACGCTCAATGCTGTCACGTGACACACCAGCAACCAATCACAAATGTTCTACTCTCTGAGAGATTTGGCTAGCCAAGAGTTGTGTATATGATTAATATTTATTTATTATAAATTAAAAAAAAAATACCTTGTATTTTGATATTTTCATCAAAACTGCTGCACGATTGGCCAGCGCAAGAGGAAATGTTTGATCAGTGCGAGGTGCTGATAGAATACTCAAATTGTAGTATTTTAAAGCATTATCCATATCACCTTTATTGAAATAGTCATTTCCTTTGACTCTCCACTGAGCCGACTGTGTTTGGGACTTCGTCATTAGGCAATTTGCTTCATTAGACATTTCATCTAGTAGCCATTTTAAAAATATTTTACTGCAATTATTAAACATTAAAGATGAAACAAGCCCAAAATACAACATGATTAATTGCAAAAACAAAAGACAACTTTTGAGTATCAGCGATGTTAGCTGTGTAAGATTAAATAACAGATCAATTATAAAGAACTCAATTTAAATAAATTCCTACATTTCTGAAATATTGAGGTGAAAGTTAGTATAAAAAAATGAATATTTAAATAACACTCTGTTCAAGTTTTCAATGTAAGGAAACATTTTTGTTTTTCAAGTAATTTTTGTAGTTCAGTTAGTAAAATACCAAGGTGATTTTGGATATTTCTGGTCATTTTTTGGGTCAATCATAGAAAAAGATTTTGGATTGATTATGCATTAAAAAACTACACGAAAATCTATTGGAAAATATATTATATGGATATATCATATTCTGCCAAAATGTTAATTTTTATAAAACACATTTTTCAGGAAGTAATCCATGTATGTAAAAGAAGGTTTAACTTATGAAATATTGCATTGCTTAGATATATTTGATTAACTGTGGTGCAAAATATTAGTAGTCAAACAGAATCAAACTTTAAATAATGAACATGATGTATACAAATTTTAAATATTACCGAATTCCATGAATTTTGTATAACGTAGAAATTGCATCAAATTCATTAGAAATATCAGTAAATTTATCCAAAAGTTCCGATGAAAGAGAATCTAATAAGAGCTCCCATTCACGAAATCTCTTTTCTAGAAAAACTTTTGCTGACATTTCAATTACTTAGTTAAAAATTATGATTGTGAATCAATTATAGCAATGCGATGAATATTATAAATACCGATGAATTAATACCGAAATACAAAACAATCGGTTTCATTACAAAATCATAATATAACCTAAAAATAAACTGTCACAAATAACTGTCAAAATTCGCAAATGTCACATAATTTGTTCAAACAGGTTTTTATTTATTTTCCAAAAATATTGAACAGTGTCAAGTATTTATATCTCTTTACTAGGTTTTTCGAATTTGATAGATTTTTTTAACGGTTCTTTCTATTTTAATTTGGTAAAAAACTCAAATCTGTATCCATTCCTTTCTTAAAACAAATAATATTATCGCATCATAATGATAAAAAATATTTTTTATAGGTAGTGTCTCCCTGACCAGCCAGAATAGCCTAGGATGTACATCGATTTTTTAAACCTAACCTACAAAAGTTTGGTAAAAATAGGTTGGTTAGGTTTGTTTGTAGTTATAATTGCGACTGGCGTGAGCCAGTTGCATTATACATATATTAAAAAAAGTAACTAAAATATTAAAATAAAACAACTAAATTGGTGTTGGTCAAATAATTTTTAACCAGCTGGCTGGTCAGGGAGGCAGTACCTTTTTTATAACCTTTTTAAATATAAGTGATAGTTATATTATTATGTAAATTTTAAGTTCAGAAAATTAATAGAATTTTTGGAAATTATTTTGATTCTTCTAGAATAAACTTGCAGGAAAATATAGATAAGTAACTCATTTCATATGCATCGAGCAAATCCTTGTCAAATAGTGGATCTACATACATATGTTTTAATAATAATAATAAGGACAATTAGTGACAAAGCGCCGTTAAGTGACAACCGTGGTCACCTCAAGGGTGCGTAAACCAGTTTACCATTATATTGTATTATTGTCATAAAATGAGTGGGTTTTGATCAACACTGAACTCCCGACTAAAATGTATGTAGGGGAAGGTGCCCAAAATGACATAGATTTTCGTAAAAATAAATATAAAAAAAACGGCTTGTAATTTATAGAAAAAAAACTTTATTGTTACTTGTAACACTATCTAGGTAAACGTATATCAGTTTAAAATTGTCAAAAATATGAAATTTTGTATTAAAAAAAAATATATACAAAACATACTGATAAAAACCATTTTGCCCCACCGGGTGTACAAATTGACATACGGTGTATTTTTCCAAGTATTTTTTTAAACGTTTTCATACACAAATAAAGAGTGGAAAATTATTGATAGTACATAAGTCCCGTGGGTATTCGTCTATTCCACCATGTAAAATCAATCTATTGAGGTTTAAAACTCAATAGACTTTCATGGTCCAAAAGTTCATTTTTTATATTTTCTCGAGCAAAAATGAGACAAGGTGGAACATAATTTCCATTTGTTCCCATGCAACAAAGAACGTTGTGTGTGATTCCCTTTTAGCACTTGATACAGTCCCAATCTGCTTTCTCCCTGATGTTCCAAATTTTTTCTGTGGTCAGTGAACGGTTGACAGTGCTGACATACCATTAGTGGTGCAAAGTTCGATATTTTTGTAAGATCCTGTCTTTTAAAATCGATTCATGAAATTTATGCGGATCATCAATTCGCTCTTCGATTCAATATGATTCAAATATAGCTATCCTTATCTATCGTACATAACATGTACGTAGTATGACAGAGAAAACAAAACCGATTCAAAATATGATATGCAAATGTAGGCGTTAAAATGTTTGCATTTCAATGTACTTAATGGTCAATATTGCTTAAATATTTTATGAACCATAATGAATTAGTCGTGAATCGAAGATCGCCTTCAAAATAGTATATTCAATTATAGACGTTACGTATTTGTTTTTCAAAGTATGTTGCGGTCAAAATTGCTTAACATATTTAAGAACCGCAATGAATTAGATTTTATGAACCATAATGAATTAGTTGTGAATCGATGATTGCCATGAGTCGGTATGTGTATCGCATTCTAACGATATATTTTATATGAGATAGAAAGTGTGAGAGTGATGTCCGGTTCATGAGCGGATCGTTGTGGCAACGTGAACCGTGAGTCACCGATTCAATTTAATGATCCGGTCAAATAATACGGATCACTCATTTTTCCCCGTCTCTACATACCATGTCATTTTGCCCTACCGTTACGTATGTCATTTTACACCGCTATCCATGTTTTTTTAATAACATAAAAAATATCACATTCCACTTTTATAAAATTAACAAAATTATATTACAATTCATAGATAATTAGCTACATAACGAGACACTGCAATCACATTTTAATAACATACTTAAATAAAAAAATAATTAACTATAATGACCCAACAAAAATAAATTTTTCTTGCGTTAAAATGTTATTTACAGCACGTGCTCCTCCGGTAGTTACCACAGACTAACTAAATGTTGGTGAGTGATCATGAAACGGGCGGATGTTTGTTCCTGTTCAGGATCAAACCTGTCATTTGCTTCGTTTTTGAGATATGACTATTTATCATTTTGCCCCCCTATGTCATTTTGGGCATCCTTCCCCTACCTATAGGCACTTTTTTATAATTCTTCAAAGGTTCACCATCCCTGAATGCATTTTTATGAAGTTAATTAATATTGCATATCTATATAGGTACACTGTTTGGACCATGGTTTGGACAAACATAAAAGAACTCAACGTGATAGTATTTTAAAATTTGTTTGCTTAAATCATTGATACAAAAGAGAAAAGCAATCGTGGTTTCACTAGTTCACGAATCCAGGCCCACGAAATGTAGCGATATAGGAAAATAAATTTGCTCCTAGTTAATGTACTTTACATAATAAGCATTATTTAGTAAAGGTATGTATGTATAGACTAGAGGACACACAATTTCATTGCATGTTACCTATACACCAAAAATAAAAAAAACACAACGAAATTCATAGCATGCACTCTTTATGTGATACCCGTTGAGAATTGATATAATAGATCAACACAAGACTAAAATATCAGCGCCTTTGGAAAGAACCTAAATCATAAAATGGTGCTATAAAAATTCAACATTTTAATTATTATTACTTAATAGAAGTATTCGTTTTCTTCTTATACTGCTTAATTAACAGATTTATCTGCATCTTATGATTGTAATTCCTGCTGTCTTTCCATCGTTTAGGGAGGTTTCCAGGCAACTTTCTTCCCTCTGGTTTTTCATATAGGGCAAGGAGTAATAGTCTATAGGAATACATTCTTTTCATTTGGTCTCTCCGATGCCTTCTTTTTGTCTCCCCATTTGCCAACATCCTGTATATCACACATCCCTCTGATCGTACTGTTCCTTATTCTGTCAAGTAGAGTCTTGCCTGTTATTTTTTCAAGGGTTTTCATCTCTGTGATTCATAGGGTAGACAAAAAAAAGAAGACATTGGAGAGACTGACGCGACCTCTCCTGTTCGCGTTATTTTCTATTTTGAAATCGGCGCTAAATCAGACCACTAACAAATAATTGTGAGAATGAAAGTGTAAGAAAAAATATTTGACAATAAGACATAACCTGAAATGTGACAGTACAAGTACAAGTACAAGTGACAGATCACAGTCGAAATTAGACACGCGTCGTGTCGACACGGACCGCGCTCACCGTGGCCGAGGGATGAAGGTCTGCATCCCTCGTGGCCAGAGCAGCTGCAAGCCGCACCAAAGGGTGTCGGTTAGGCTCGCTCCACATCAGCAGCCATGGACGTGACACCTGGAGTGCCGAAATGGATCGGCGCATCACCATTCGGCGGCGAGAGAACCGCTTTCCTGGACCGAAGCGGGTGCTGTGTTTGGAAAGTGTTCCAAACACTGTTGGGTCGCGCTGGACCCTGGAGCAACGGCCTGCATCTCCCTGAGACTCGCCTCGCCGTCGTTCGCTCCCGCCAGTCACCCGACCGGCATCTGCCGGTGTCTGGGACCCGAGGTTGCTTTCGCCGATAGCCTTGCCCCTTCGCCCATCGACGACGGTCCATTCCGGCATTGGCGGTGCATCAGTACGCCCATGGCCGAGATGAGAAAATTATGTGTGCCCCAAAACGACAATATTTGTGACATTTTGTTTTATTTCCGTGGTGACAATATTTCGGCTGTGTGCGATTTTTATTTAATTATTTTAACGTGTGACGTCCAATATTGACTCTATTTATTTTAATTTGTGACGTCCTAATTTATCGACAATTTTATTTATTTTATTAGACATTTTAATATTTTATTATGTGACAAAATCGTGCCGTCTAACCATTAACAATTTGACATTCTTTTCTTTGTATAGTCAGACCACGATTGCATTAATTAATATTTTCTTTTAACCTAAATTGTGACATGAACCTGTGCTTCGACTTGAAAGGTGAGCTCTACCTCTCAGCCTCTTGAGAGGAGGGTATCAAGACCATGTGAAAAGAATGGACTACCTCACCTTGCGCTACTTAAAAAAAACAGAGGGAGGAAGGATGCCTGGAAGACCACCTGCTAAAAGGTGGAAAGAAAGTCGGGAGTCCACATCACATTAGGCAGCAAAGTAACCAGTAAGAGACCAAAAAAACCAACCAGTGTAAGTAAAAAGATTCATAGGAGTGATTTATTTGCAAACTGTGTCAGATCTTATTTTATATAAGCGAAGATAAAGTAGTAGAAATAATATTATGCACCGGGTATTGCAGGTATATGTATTGTAGGTATATTGTATGTAGGTATATAACATATATCTATTATTATATCTTTTCTCTTCCTGTAGTCGTGAAAGTATATTGGGTATAGTTTCTTAATATCAATTTTGATCAAAATGTCACCATAGACTAGAGACTACCTCCTCCACCTCGCACACCCGCCCCAACCCTTTCCGTATACATCTATTATCCGCTTGGGTTCTCTTGACCTTTGCCAGAATTGTTTCACTTGCCATTAGAACAATGAAGGTTTGTCGTGTCTTTAACATAACACAATCCTTCACTCACACACCCTTAACTATTAAACATAGGTATATATTAATTAATGTCTTAAAATATTCATATTCAAGATTTAAATGGTAGGTAGGTAACCTATATTTTTACAATACAAGTAGGTATACTTTATTTTATCTTTATTGATAGAAATTTTTCGAGCTTTCACTTATCTAAAGTTAGAAAGGTAGGAATTGAAAAGACTATTTTATTCAGCCGAGGCCCACCCAGGGCTGTCGAGCTAATGATGATGATCTTCAGCAACAACTTAAGTTAAAGTAAATGTTATTAAAGTTATATTACTACAATGTCTTAAGATTATTCATAAGAAGTCTCGTTTATTTAAACTAAGCGCGCAGATCAGAATCAGCCAGCGCGCAGCGATTGAATATATTATTAAGAGGCTATAGTAGGCTATACATTATATTTTGAAAATAATTTCCCTAATACCCTCAAAAGATACGTCTTTGAAATAAGGAACAGTTTGTATGTACATCTTTAATCTATTGCATTATTTTTTTGAATTTTGAATTTGTTTAATACTTTTCTTGTAAAATTAGTTTTAGTAAAACCCTTTTTTATTGTAAGTAACTAAAAAACTACAAGGCCTATGAAGTATATTTTTACTTTATTCGATAGAGTATATGAAAATCTACCGGCTGAGTTTTTTATTATTATAAAATTTTAACAACATTTCTTGCTATTTAAAAAAAACCTCTAAACTTTACCATTTTTGCACGATAAAATGTTGTATATCACATTATCAGGTGATATAGAATATTTTCTCGTGTTTCATACATTAGAAGCTAATTAAGTGTGCATTTTTGCGTACATCCGTATATTCAGGGTATAGTAGGGCCTTAATATATACGAATTCCCTAAAGACATAAACACACGCCGCGTTTGTTGCCCGAACAACATTTGATGAATCGTCTAACTCTATGAAAACAACCAAGAATCATAAAACATAAAACATTTGTCAGACATATTGATTCTTGGCAACTCTCAGATCAATGTAATTTACAATAGATAGTACCTATTTGCTATGATTTTTGATTTTAAGTAAGTATATATATACATCTTCCTACGTTCCCTAAAATAAGCATGAATGTTTGTGCTATAGGTGAACGAAATCGGTCGAGGCAGAATCCGAACTCGCGACCACTGGATTACTAGCCCAGCGCGCTAACCGCTCTGCCATCGACCCATCTATACTCTGAATTTCGAAAAAAAAATTGTGACCAACTTGTGTTTTTAACTGCCTATATTTACAAAAATATCAAAAAACGCCGGAACACCCAACTAGATAATTTCATTTTCTATAAAATACAGACATATTGTAACAGTACCTACATCTCAACCTTTTTTTAACAATTTTCATAAAAATTTAATTTAGTGACGACGTCGTTTCATACAATTTGTATGGGAGAAAACACTATATCTACGATATACGAGGACTCTTATATACATACATACATACCATCAAGCTGTTTTCCTATTCGAAAAAGGGGTGAACTTGCAGTAACTTGAGTTACAATAATAAAAATTTAATCCTGCTTTTTCGGTGACTAATTGCTGTGTACCTATTTTACGAAAATGTCAAAAAAGAGACAGATTTCGGTTTTATTTTTCTAAAACGTAAAAGTTCGCAAAAAAGTGCAAAATTCGCCAAGAGAATCGGGTTTATCGCAAACGAGAATACCTAATTCAGGGGGGCAAGTCTGATCCAATCGGCGAAATCAAAACCCTCGTGGTTACCCATATCATGGATATAATTATTACATGGAGTTCTATAATATCTTTAGATGACATAACTCCATATGGGGACACGGAAGGAGCCTCCACGTAGATTGAGTTTCGGTTAACTTCGGAAAAGCAATCGGGCGTCCCTGGAAACGGCAGAATGCCGGCCAATCCTTCCACCACCGGAGCACCAACCAATATGATGGTGTTCCGGACACGGAAAGTAGAAGAAGTAGAAGTACATTTAAAATTTATTCGATCTTTGTAAAAGTTGTTTTAGCAATTAATTGCGTAGGTTGTATGTTTTAGGGGGGAGTATAAAGTATTCCCTTTGTGCATAGTATGTGCCAACACTCGTATTTTTGGGACAAAATTAACATGAGACAAAATTAATTGGTGTTTATATAAGCTGGACACGAATTTTGATTTTGGCTGTATCGGTAAATACGCTGATTATGTGGTTTTTTAATACGTACACGCGAAAATGTTGGTTGACGATATGAATAATGCGTTAAAATACAAATATTTTGTGTTCCCTGTGTATAAATCTTTGTCAGAGAACGTGCCATGAGAAAACCCCCTAACATTACTGGCTAGACCCCTATGGCCGTAACCTAGCTCCACTACCTACAGTTTTAACTTTTAATTCAATCGACATCAAAATTGTATACATGTAAAGTCCCATACTTGTACCTACATACAAAAATATCAGGATGAAACTCGTAGTATGCACTCTACATTATATCTGTTTACATTGATGTTAAAAAATATCTTCAAAATTGTAAACTCATCTCTCTTATCTCTAGAAGAGATGTACCGACAATGCATTTGTACAAGAAATAGATAAATATAATTTCAAAGATTCGCGAGGAAGGTCCTATTCAAGACTTTAAAGCGCCAATTGTAAATATTTAAAATATAAACCATCTTTGTAGGCAGTGGCGGTCCAAGGTTAGCTAAACGCCATTTTGTTGTCATATTAGCTCCGTAGTATGTATGTATTTATCTTTTATTTAGATGTCAAAAAATAAGAACAGTTTCTTACATCTAGTATGAACAAAAAGAATATAAACAAGTTGAAAAAAAAAACAAATTTATAGAGTATGATATGTAAAAAAATATTTCAATATCTAAATCTTATCCTGTATAATAACTTTTAAATATTTCTTAATCTTATCCTCTACAATATTGTTCACATCACTGTCATATTAGCTCCGTTATCTTAATCTTATCCTCTACAATTGTTCACATCACTGTCATATTAGCTACGTTGTCTTAATGTCATCACCTACACTTACTCACATCAATGTCATAATATTAGCTCCATTGTCTTAATCTTATCCTCTACAATTGTTCACATCACTGTCATATTAGCTACGTTGTCTTAATGTCATCACCTACACTTACTCACATCAATGTCATAATATTAGCTCCGTTGTCTTAATCTTATCCTCTACAATTGTTCACATCACTGTCATATTAGCTCCGTTGTCTTAATCTTATCCTCTACAATTGTTCACATCACTGTCATATTAGCTACGTTGTCTTATTGTCATCACCTACACTTACTCACATCAATGTCATAATATTAGCTCCTTTGTCTTAATCTTATCCTCTACAATTGTTCACATCACTGTCATATTAGCTACGTTGTCTTAATGTCATCACCTACACTTACTCACATCAATGTCATAATATTAGCTCCGTTGTCTTAATCTTATCCTCTACAATTGTTCACATCACTGTCATAATAGCTACGTTGTCTTAATCCTATCCTATACAATTGTTCACATCACTGTCATATTAGCTACGTTGTCTTAATGTCATCACCTACACTTACTCACATCAATGTCATAATATTAGCTCCGTTGTCTTAATCTTATCCTCTACAATTGTTCACATCACTGTCATATTAGCTTTGTTGTCTTAATCTTATCCTCTACAATTGTTCACATCACTGTCATATTAGCTACGTTGTCTTATTGTCATCACCTACACTTACTCACATCAATGTCGTAATATTAGCTCCGTTGTCTTAATCTTATCCTTTACAATTGTTCACATCACTGTCATATTAGCTACGTTGTCTTAATGTCATCACCTACACTTACTCACATCAATGTCATAATATTAGCTCCGTTGTCTTAATCTTATCCTATACAATTGTTCACATCACTGTCATATTAGCTACGTTGTCTTAATGTCATCACCTACACTTACTCACATCAATGTCATAATATTAGCTCCGTTGTCTTAATCTTATCCTCTACAATTGTTCACATCACTGTCATATTAGCTCCGTTGTCTTAATCCTATCCTCTACAATAGTTCACATCACTGTCATATTAGCTACGTTGTCTTAATGTCATCACCTACACTTACTCACATCAATGTCATAATATTAGCTCCATTGTCTTAATCTTATCCTCTACAATTGTTCACATCACTGTCATATTAGCTCCGTTGTCTTAATCCTATCCTCTACAATTGTTCACATCACTGTCATATTAGCTACGTTGTCTTAATGTCATCACCTACACTTACTCACATCAATGTCATAATATTAGCTCCGTTGTCTTAATCTTATCCTCTACAATTGTTCACATCACTGTCATATTAGCTCCGTTGTCTTAATCTTATCCTCTACAATTGTTCACATCACTGTCATATTAGCTACGTTGTCTTATTGTCATCACCTACACTTACTCACATCAATGTCATAATATTAGCTCCGTTGTCTTAATCTTATCCTCTACAATTGTTCACATCACTGTCATATTAGCTACGTTGTCTTAATGTCATCACCTACACTTACTCACATCAATGTCATAATATTAGCTCCGTTGTCTTAATCTTATCCTCTACAATATTGTTCACATCACTGTCATATTAGCTCCGTTATCTTAATCTTATCCTCTACAATTGTTCACATCACTGTCATATTAGCTACGTTGTCTTAATGTCATCACCTACACTTACTCACATCAATGTCATAATATTAGCTCCATTGTCTTAATCTTATCCTCTACAATTGTTCACATCACTGTCATATTAGCTACGTTGTCTTAATGTCATCACCTACACTTACTCACATCAATGTCATAATATTAGCTCCGTTGTCTTAATCTTATCCTCTACAATTGTTCACATCACTGTCATATTAGCTCCGTTGTCTTAATCCTATCCTCTACAATAGTTCACATCACTGTCATATTAGCTACGTTGTCTTAATGTCATCACCTACACTTACTCACATCAATGTCATAATATTAGCTCCATTGTCTTAATCTTATCCTCTACAATTGTTCACATCACTGTCATATTAGCTCCGTTGTCTTAATCCTATCCTCTACAATTGTTCACATCACTGTCATATTAGCTACGTTGTCTTAATGTCATCACCTACACTTACTCACATCAATGTCATAATATTAGCTCCGTTGTCTTAATCTTATCCTCTACAATTGTTCACATCACTGTCATGTTAGCTCCGTTTCCTTAATCTCATCACCTTCTCTCGCTCACATCAATGTCATATTAGCTCCGTTGCATTAATTTCATCACCTACACTCGTTCACATCAATGTCACATTAGCTGCGTTGTCTTATCCTCTACAATTGCTCACATCAGTGTCATATTAGCTCCGTTGTCTTAATCTTGTCCTCTACATTCGCTCACATTAATATCATATTAGCTCCGTTGTCTTAATCTTGTCCTCTACATTCGCTCACATTAATATCATATTAGCTCCGTTGTCTTAATCTAGTCCTCCACATTCGCTCACATCAATGTCATATTAGCTCCGGTGGTGTAAATTTAATTGTTTTATTTACCAAATACAAACATTTATTAATTAACAGGAAAAGATCATACTGAAAATCAGTTGCTGCCTTTCCTCAACACGATTCTTTTGAGATGTAAAGTTATTTTTATCTATAGATGTATTTCTTGTTATATTTATGTAAACGACATTTTTGTCTCAATAAACCTTATTATTATTATTATTACAATTAATGACAAATCTTCCGTGAAGACTACTGAGGGGTCCCTTGGGACTTGACGCCTGGAGCGGATGCTCAGTTCACTCTATGGTAGGGGGGCCTGCCCTGTTTGTAGGTAGATAAATACAAAGTACATGGGGACGGGAGAAGGCTGTCTGGTATTATTCTGTTGACTCTCCAAATCCCCCGAGGATTTGGGAGACTTCACTCACATTGCTGGGAACAATTAATAATCAGCTAAAGCCGCAGAATCTGAGCCCTATGCGGCCCTGTCATCTGCCCTGCGGTGTTTTCTTATTGTCTCTTGTGTTTGGTACATTCCCTGCTGGAGCACGGCCTCCACTCCACACAGTCCTCATGCCACACCTAACTGTACTGCTAATCCCCGTTTATGCAAAGTATCTAATTTGTTCACGGGCTAAACATCACCACTTAAGCTCGTATTATGCCCAAAACTGGTTTATTCTTAACTACCTACCATATTACTCGCCCGTTACACATACGCGAAAGAAACTATAGTTGAAACTGTCGTGGATGAATTGCGTTTGGAAATTCTGACTATTTTTTTATTTTTCGACAAATTTTTAACATCTCGATAGAGACGAAGTTGGAATATTATAGGAAAACCAGGAACTCAAGGCACCTACAGGGTTTGCGACCTATCATCGGCGGGCTTAAGTGATCACACGCGCTGCGAAACGTTCACCACTAATGCCTTCTTATTGAGTTTTCTTATTAATTCAATTTTGAAAGTTCTATATATTTTAATAATGAGAAACTGAAAATAAGTTGTTTTTACCAACGCCATCTATGAAGTAACGAAGAAACATTTTTGTAACTCCATCTATCGTTTTTTTTTGTAAACAATTATTATTTTTTTATTTTATTTTATTTAGGAAAGCCAACAGCTCATTTAAACTTTGATATTTCAACTCAGATATGATATAATTACAGAGTCAAAAAAAGAATTGAATCAATAAGTACAAATAATAACAACAGTCAACATCACATACACAAACATACACAATTGGGGAGGAGATTAGAAGGGTAAGAGGGAGGAAGGGTAAGTATCACCTTTAGAACTTCGCGACGAAACTTATCGTATTTTGCATCGAAGATGACCCCGGTTGAGAATAACGTGTTGTTAGAATTACATATGCGTGGAATTGTGGCATTCTTCCTGACATTAGTTCTACACATTGGTACATGTTAAAGTTCAGATCGGTGAACCGTTCTACCTGGAACATGGATACCCTCTAGGGTGATAAGCTCAGGCGAGTCGATCGACGAACCGTTCTACCTGGAACAAGGATACCCTCTAGGTTGATAGGCTCAGGCGAGTCGATTGACGAAAAGTTCAGGCGAGTCGATGGCACCACTCAGAATTTAATGCAGCAGCGATTGGTCATGTAAGACTCTTCTCCATTCGAGAGTATAGAGTCTGTGATATTTTAGTGATTCCCGATAGTCTTCAAATAATATTCGTGATTTAAATAATTAACGACTTATTCTTATGTTATCTAATAATTAATAGTGCATTATTTCTTTATAACAACAAATCCGCTTTTGAGCTGTTGCTGTACATGAGGATAAATAAATGAGTAAATTAATTTTATTTTTCCCAACCACCCTCAGCAATATATTTTCTTTTTCTTCTCAACTTATGAGTCTGTCAATATATTATGTTCGTCTATCATGTATACAGACACATGCACACCCACCATCACACACACATACCTACATATTGTTACTCTTCTCTCATGCGCGCACCCACACTATAATTCACACTTTTTATTGTCTTCTTTTGATATAAGGTATAGTACGTAAGAGGTACATGTTATATTTGTATTTTTACTTATTTATTTTTAATAATTGTATGCATGTACCTACTGTGTGCTGTCCTTTGTAAAATAAAATAAATAAAAAATGAAATAATATCTCATATTTTATTTTATTTTATTGAGCATAGATATAGACATGAATACCAAAATATTTCTATCCGAAATAGTTAAAGATATTAAGAGTAGGTATAATGCGTATGGCGTGTGTAATGTGTATATTATAATCTTTCCTACCTACACTACACTATCATTGTGCAGTGTGCGGTAAGTGTAGTGTCTATCTTATGTTATGTTGCGGGTGGAAATTACACAGTGATTTTAGTGTCCTTAAATAATATTATATAAGGTCCTTGTATACCCTGGGTATACGGATGTACACAAAAATGAACGCTAAATTACCTTCTAATGTATGAAGCACGAACCAATATTGTATGGCCCAGTATTTCAGTCGGCCCTTAGGAGTTTAACTCAAGTTTAACAAAAATATTGCGTATTTCAGTACCTAATCTTCCCTTAAATACGTCACTAAACGACAAATATTTAACTCAACGTTTCTGGCGGATCGCGTGTCTTAATCTTGAGTTAAGTATTGTTTCTAGTCTTTTTCGCCAGGTGGCGTACTAATCGCCACACGCTTTAATGTTTTATTTCATTTTATACTACAAATAACTATGCATAATAATTATAATTATGATTTATTTTTGTTGTTAAAATAAAAGACTTGATATAGAAGTGGTTCATGTATTTAATATTTATTTTCTTTTTTACATAATTATAATGTATTGCCTGACAATAAACGAAATATGTAAACTGTCAGCCATAATGAAACGTCAGGCACGTAACTTTATATTTGCGATGTTTTTTCATCCCACTTTTTAAATTGATCCATCCTGTTTCTATATATATAATGTGTATTCTTAAATTTTCTACATAAGACACTATTTTACCATTATCACTTAGTTGCATATCCATCTGTAAAATGTACATACATTTTGCATTGAAGTACTACGTACGTAGTACGTACATATTCAATGACATTTTTTCACTACAATGTTTGATTTTAATTTAAAAAAACATCGATCGGTATAAAAAATTGAAAAAGTAACATGCTGTGTAACATTTTTTCGTGAAGAAAAGGGAACATTTACAGTTTTTTTAAATAGCAAGAATAGTAATTAAAATATTATAATATTATAAAACTCAGCCAGTAGATTTTCATATTTTCTTTCGATTGAAGTAAAAATCTTCTTTGTATGCCTTGTAGTTTTTCAGTTAAGAGGGTGATTGCTGCCAACGTACCTATTTTTTCAATTTGATATACCATCATTATTACTAAACGAATCATTTTGAAAAAAATAACCTAGTTAGTTTGGATATTAAGAAAGAGAAATATACCTTAACTTTTTGATTATGTTCTGTATATATTCTTGTAGGAAAATAATAAGCATACCCCGATTTTAGACATTTTTTAGGTTTATTTACTAAACCTGAAGCAGTAATGCAACGTCACATCATATTTTTTTAGATATTTTTGTCTTCTTTAATTTAAAAAAAAATATATTACTCTACGCCTTATAGTTTATTAAAAATATATGATAAACGTTGAAAATCGGGGTATGCCATTATTTTTCTACAAGAATTTATACAGAACATTATCAAAAAGTTAAGGTATATTTTTGCTTATTAATATCCAAACTATCTAAATTATTTTTTTCAAAACGATTTGATAAGAAATAATGATGGTATATCAAATTGAAAAATAGGTACGTTGGCAGCAGTCCCCACTTAAGTACTTACAATAAAAAAATAAAAAAGGGTTTTACTAAAACCAATTCTACAAGAAATGTATCAAACAAATTTTAATTACAAAAAACTCGTGCAATAGAATAAATATGTAAATATAAACTGTTCTTTATTTCAAAGACGTATATTTTGAGGAAATTATTTTCAAAATATCCTATATAGCCTCTTAACACAAGAATTGAAACAAATAAATTAAAATGTTACGAACTGGGAGGTTATGTGGTTTTTGAATATCAATTTGGAATTTGAGAACACATCAATATAATTCATTAGATGAAGCGATTTGCAAGAAATAAACAATATTTGTATTATAGAAGTTTAGGTGAAATATATTTCCAATTATATGGAATTTCTAATTGGTATATCTAAATAATAATTTATTACTGTACATAGTAGCAAATTGATGGCTTATACCCTGTTTAAAAACCAATCTTATAAACAAGAAAATCAATAAACAAAGGGAGAAAATTTATAATTTTAAAATATAAATTTAATATTTATGGAGTAAATTGCAGATTTTTTTTTATTTCGCACAATAGCATTAACAGACAGGTACAGTGAGACTTTACCTGTTTGTTAATATAGATTTATCTCATATACTTTTATTATGTAGTCCGATTTATTAAAATTCATCGCCTGCGTCAGCTTGGACATGTTTGCCGGATGGATGATGACCGTATTTCTAAAAAGGTACACCTATCCCGAAGAGACAGACCTAGGTTGAGATGGTTGGACGACGCGACGTGCTGTGCGATATTCACTTTGCGCCGCTCAATTAATATATTTAAATACTCGTGTAGAGCAGCTCAATCTGAGTCGCTCACCGTGCGCCCATTCCGTAAACATTAATTACATATGTAAGATATCCTGTTAGTTATTAAATTTTAAGTTGCTTGAAGTATATTTTTTTACATGGGGTTTTTAACTGTTTCACTAAAAATAACGCAATTATGTTTTTTTTAATTTATTTATTATTTTTTTAAACCATGTTAAAACCATGAATTGAAATTCAGGTCTTTTTTTTAAAATATAGAGTTGTAGCCAAACATCTTGAACTTTTAACCAAAAAGAAGAACGATTTGCACGGAAACCAACGAACCAAAAATACACAAATTTGCGCTCTGCGCAACCGTTAGCTCGTTCAAGATGTTTGTCGAAAATTATACCACAGAGTGATTTCTGAAAATATTAATTGTAATGTAAAATTTCCCTAATAGATTTTTTTTTTATTTATAATAAACATGGCATTTTACATAAAGAGGTTTGACAACAATAATAAAGGTATATAAAAAAAGATTAAATGCTATACATATTTCAGACAGAGACAATGAAAAGGTACTCATACACATCCAAACCATTGACACTCTCTTGCGCTTTGCTGTCAATTAGCGATTTTGCTCTCCAATATGCTAGGGATAATCCCTGTGTTTATATAGGTACGACGGTGAAATTCTTAATAAACCAACAAATATACAAATAAACATGCTAGTCCCCTTCCATGCCCCAAGTTTTAAAATACGAAGCCTCTGATGATTGACAAGATTTTGAAATATATTAGGTATTTATTTATCAATTATGTGAGTGAAAGAATTAATTAATTGTATGAATATTTTCTGGATCTTTGTCTTACCGTGCGATGAGATCTTTTGTATATAAAAAAATTACACACAAAGTATAAAATTCTATTTTTCTTCATACCAATAACTGCGCGTTATTGACGTTTCATCGACGTCTGCGTTGAGTTAAATATATATCCGGTTGGGGGTCAAGACTATTGTAATAGCGTAATTTGTTCTGCAATATGGTGTATAGAAAAGGTGATTTTGGGGTGTTGTTCTCATTGGGCAGTTCAAAGAGATTTTTTGGAGGAGGTAAGAGCTATCTTACAAAGTTATTCAGTATTTTGTAAAGCAGATGGACATCAGATATCTTTCTTCTTTTTTCAAGGGATATAAACCAATGTAAATTTGTTTTCTAAAATTTAGCGTTATGATATTTTTTCTGAATCTTTTCAATTCTGTCGATGTCAACATTATAATTTGGGCTCCATATGGTTGATGCGAACTCTAAATGACTTCTAATAACAAAGGCATTAAACAGAAGAACAATGGTATGGTATCATACTATATTACACTATATTACATAATACTATAATATCATACTACATTTTTATATTTATAATATAAAGAAGAAGTATAAGTATATGTGTACATATAAGTGTGTGTATATGTGTTATTGATAAGTGTGTAATTGCGAGGGTACAATGAATACCTCACTAGGAAGTCCTGTGCCGAGGTGTTCATTTGAACAGTTGTGTGACATAAATAGTACATTATGTGTAAAGTTCTGGAATTAAATTATAAATTAAATTGTTATTGAGAAAAAAATGTGAAAGTTAATTAAATTTGATTAAGTGTACCTAATTATGTTATTGATATGATCTGAACCGGTGTTATTTATCCATGTTGTTACCTATGTGTTTTTTGTAGTTTTGTGATGATGTGTTTTGTGGTAGCAGTTTTATTGAGGTTGGTAGGCAATTATGTAGTTCGATGGCATAGTATTTAAAATAAGTATTTTGCAACTTCGGGATATTTATCGTGTTGGTGATAGAGGATCTTGATTATGTAATGTGATACTATATTACGCTTGATATAATAATATCATGTTTGATATAATATCATGTTTTCAGTCACTAGATTATTTTATAACGTTTTATTGTGCCCTCCAAACAATTATGTCTATATTATTATTTTATAAATTACTAGTGAACACCCGACAAACTTCGTATTGCCTGTATAATTAAAAATTGTCCTCCATAACCACCCGTCGCTTCAGACTCTTCAATACCTCCCATCCCTTCAGTACTTCCCGTCCCTTCAGTACCTTCCGTCCCTTCAGTACCTCCCGTCCCTTCAGTACCTCCCTCAGTTACTCCCGTTCCTTCAGTTACTCCCGTCCCTTCAGTTACTCCCGTCCCTTCAGTTACTCCCGTCCCTTCAGTTACTCCCGTCCCTTCAGTTACTCCCGTCCCTTCAGTTACCCCCGTTACTCCCGTCCCTTCAGTTACTCCCGTCCCTTCAGTTACCCCCGTTCCTTCAGTTACTCCCGTCCCTTCAGTTACTCCCGTCCCTTCAGTTACTCCCGTCCCTTCAGTTACTCCCGTCCCTTCAGTTACTCCCGTCCCTTCAGTTACTCCCGTCCCTTCAGTTACTCCCGTCCCTTCAGTTACCCCCGTCCCTTCAGTTACTCCCGTCCCTTCAGTTACTCCCGTCCCTTCAGTTACTCCCGTCCCTTCATTTACTCCCGTCCCTTCAGTTACTCCCGTCCCTTCAGTTACTCCCGTCCCTTCAGTTACTCCCGTCCCTTCAGTTACTCCCGTCCCTTCAGTTACTCCCGTCCCTTCAGTTACTCCCGTCCCTTCAGTTACTCCCGTCCCTTCAGTTACTCCCGTCCCTTCAGTTACTCCCGTCCCTTCAGTTACTCCCGTCCCTTCAGTTACTCCCGTCCCTTCAGTTACTCCCGTCCCTTCAGTTACTCCCGTCCCTTCAGTTACTCCCGTCCCTTCAGTTACTCCCGTCCCTTCAGTTACTCCCGTCCCTTCAGTTACTCCCGTCCCTTCAGTTACTCCCGTCCCTTCAGTTACTCCCGTCCCTTCAGTTACTCCCGTCCCTTCAGTTACTCCCGTCCCTTCAGTTACTCCCGTCCCTTCAGTTACTCCCGTCCCTTCAGTTACTCCCGTCCCTTCAGTACCTCCCGTCCCTTCAGTACCTCCCGTCCCTTCAGTACCTCCCGTCCCTTCAGTACCTCCCGTCCCTTCAGTTACTCCCGTCCCTTCAGTTACTCCCGTCCCTTCAGTTACTCCCGTCCCTTCAGTTACTCCCGTCCCTTCAGTTACTCCCGTCCCTTCAGTTACTCCCGTCCCTTCAGTTACTCCCGTCCCTTCAGTTACTCCCGTCCCTTCAGTTACTCCCGTCCCTTCAGTTACTCCCGTCCCTTCAGTTACTCCCGTCCCTTCAGTTACTCCCGTCCCTTCAGTTACTCCCGTCCCTTCAGTTACTCCCGTCCCTTCAGTTACTCCCGTCCCTTCAGTTACTCCCGTCCCTTCAGTTACTCCCGTCCCTTCAGTTACTCCCGTCCCTTCAGTTACTCCCGTCCCTTCAGTTACTCCCGTCCCTTCAGTTACTCCCGTCCCTTCAATACCTCCCGTCCCTTCATTACCTCCCGTCCCTTCATTACCTCCCGTCCCTTCATTACCTCCCGTCCCTTCATTACCTCCCGTCCCTTCATTACCTCCCGTCCCTTCAGTTACTCCCGTATCTTCAGTAACTCCCGTCCCTTCAGACCCTTCAGTACCTCCCTTCCCTTCATTACCTCCCGTCCCTTCATTACCTCCCATCCCTTCATTACCTCCCGTCCCTTCAGTAGGTCCCGGTCATACGCTCGACAATTCACCAATGTTTCATTGCGATCGGATGAACGCTTCTCAGAATAGTCCACCTTCATCGGTAAAATGACCTGATACCCGATGAAGAAGAAGAAGAAGATTTTTTTTTAATCCAGAAACCATCCCGGGCATACACTCGACAATTCGTCAAAGTTTCATTGAAATTGAATGAACGGTTCCCAGGATAGTCCACCTTCATAGGTAAAATGACCTGATACTCGATGAAGAAGAAGAAGAAGAAAATTTTTTTAATCCAGAGACTATCCCGGTCATACGCTCGACAATTCACCAAAGTTTCATTGCAATCGGATGAACGCTTCTCAGGATAGTCCACCTTCATCGGTAAAATGACCTGATACCCGATGAAGAAGAAGAAGAATATTTTTTTTAATCCAGAAACCATCCCGGGCATACACTCGACAATTCATCAAAGTTTCATTGAAATTGAATGAACGGTTCCCAGGATAGTCCACCTTCATAGGTAAAATGACCTGATACTCGATGAAGAAGAAGAAGAAGAAAATTTTTTAAATCCAGAAATCATCCCGGGCATACGTTCGATAATTCACCAAAATTTCATTGCAATCGGATGAACGGTTCTCAGGATAGTCCATCTTCATAGGTAAAATGACCTAATACTCGATGAAGAAGAAGAAGAAGAAAAAAATTTTGAGCCAGAAACCATCCCTGGTATACTCTCGACAGTTCACCAAAGTTTCACCGTAATCGGATGAGCGGTTTAGGAGCGCATTTAACACATACATAGATACATACATAGATACAAACATTCAAATTTATAATATAGATGTACCTACCTTTATCCATTTCACACAACTAGCAATATGCCCGCGTATGCACAACAAACGCATTTATTAAGCTTCAATTGGGAATAATTCACCCATCCAATTAATTTGCACTATCAGCTGAGAGGGGGACTCTATTCTACCTATCAACACTGTCGATTCCTGAATGTGTAAAAGATCTTTATTGATTCTAAAAGCATAAATTAAAACCGACTGTTGTATTTACATAAAAAAAATATTTATATGCGTATGTGGGTGTGTGAAAATTATTAGCATATTAATATTGTTTCAGAAGTGTCAAATGATAATTTGTGAATTTTCTGAACTCCTTCCCCACAAGCACAGGGTTTCCACATTTTCGGTGAGAATTTCTAAAAGTGTTTTTCTATTTTATTTTTTCAATGTACCTATTGTTTTACAATACATGTATCTTTTATTACATTTCGTACTTTAAGTCTTATTATTATTGTTCAAACTATGATCTCGGTTATGACCCGGCAATTTATTTAATTTCACAAAGGAGTGTACTCAAGTTGTATGGCTGTATATTTGTATAATTGTGAAGCTATGTGTTTGTGTAGTTGTTTAAAGTGGTACCTGTAGGAATTTTCTGACTATAGTACATGTGTGATTATTATTTTTTTAATTTTATTTTCTAATATTACAAGCATGTAGCTTGAAGTGCAGGACGTGTTACTAATTTGTGATAAAATTGTCTGCCTTAAAACATGAATTATTCCTAGTTAGATAGACATTAATTGGAGGAACTCAAAACATAGTACATCCCAATAACAAAATTATAAGTTCAACAATTATTTATGTTCCTGTGTTTATTCTAAAGTGGATAAATTAAATAAATAAATATTTTTTATTATTATCATCCACCCGCTCTCCAACAGCCGATACAGGTGCTTTGATTAATTATTCCTTTCCATCCGCCCTTTGTGCGTGCCTTCATCCCCTCCACATCACCGGGATTTGAATTAAAGACGTGTACTGGAAACAATACCGCTCCTTTGTTTTAACAATGCCAACTCTGAAGCTTTTAAGTAAAGCTCTTATTCACCTTCTTCCTGTACACAGTATATTATATACCCTTCACTCACTGCCTGAACTGGACGTACACTTCTATTATAGATATGTAATCCATAAAAATAGTATCTAAATTGCTACAAAAGTATTTACTAGTATGGCAATAAGTTTTTTGCATAATAAACGATTCACAGGGTAACCGGCGAAAAAATTTGTTTAATTATTATGCATTATGCATATTTTACGATCTATTGAAGATGTGATAATTATTCTCTTTTATATCTGTGTGACTATAAAATTGGGCAGATTGAGTTTTTTTAATGCTGTCATTCATATTTTTAGCTAAAACTCCTGTAGATAATATAATGAACGGCATTATCGTAACTTTATTTTGTCCCCATTGGGTTTGTATCTGATCTGCTTGGGGGAGGTATTTTTGATTTTATAATAAACTATGTTTTGGTTCTATATTGTTGTATTTGGAATAGATATTTCAATTACTTAAATGGGTTTGCTTTGTATTTTTCTCAGAGTTATGCCTATCAGGTCTATTATGCAGGTTGGTTCTATCTGTAAAACAATATTATTATCTAAGGCTAGTTCAAAAAAGTATTTATTAGGGGTTCTAGTATAAAAGAATAATTGTGATATGGACTTGTCACAAAAAATGTAAAATCCAGATATTTTAATTATTTTATTTTATTTATTTTTGGGAAATTTATAGTAATAACATTACTTATACATAGATTTGTAATAAATTTTAACAACAGTATTTGTAATAAATTTTAACTGGTGTACTAACAACAAACATACTTAAAACTATGAAAAAAATATTTACAAGAACAATTATCACAACTCGTTCATAAAAGATCCCTGTTCCCAAAGGAACTGTTTAGAAAAATGTTTCTTCCTTACACTGGTGAAGAAACAAACCAATATTTTTATTTAGGTAAATGTTACATGACATCGCATAGTATTTTAATTAAAAAGTTTTAATTAAAAAAAACATTATTCAATGTAATAAAACAAAAGAAATATTAAATCAAATGTAAATTTAAGCTGAAACTTAAATAAGAAATAATAATCTCCTCTTACGAAGCATTTAAATGTTTCAACGGATAAAATTACGAGGCATTTAAATGTTTCAACGCATAAAACAATGAGAGATTAGATTACTCAATACCATTCATTTTTAGATCATCAATGATATTATGAAAAAACTTAAAAACCACAAATGATATTTTTTATATACGGTCATGATAAAAATAGTTAATTTAAAATCATGAATAATGAGATATCACATTTTTTGTGAGGATCGCGAAATATGACGAAATTCTGATATAACTTTTCACATTTTTTTTGAGACAAATTAAATAGAATATCACAATTACGAATGATCATTCTAGTCTTTTTAAAAATATTCCGTGGTCAGTTTTTTTCAAACAATTTAAAATTAATATGATTAATAAATTCGAGGTTTTAAGCTTTCTTTCTTACTTTCCAGAAATTTATAAATACAAAAAGCAAAGTTTTACGATAAGTTGTCTGAAACGGACGAAAAACACAAAAGTCGGTGAACAAAAAAGTTCAAACAAAATGATCCGATCGAAATCAAGGCATTTACTTTTTGAAAGAAATATGACGGCTATTCCAACTAAACCAAAGCTATACAAAAAAATTTGCCAAGTCAAAGTGCACAGGTTGGCCGTTAAGGGAGATTGTTTTGGAGGGATTAAAGACACAGATAAAAATGGACCGTCCACCCCCCCTTTATTAACTATCACGTCGCAGTCTGCGCTGATTCCCCGGCTACTTATTGCCTCTCCAACTCGGCAGGTAGTCTTTTTACGACCGGAGAAAGGCGCATAACCCCACAAGAGAAACGATAATCATTTTCCTGTCTATGATTGGACCTGTTGATGAAGAACACACCCCGAGTTTTCCCGCGCGACTTTGCTTTTCGATTTCTTTAGTAGCGTCGCGGCGCTCTTGCCTAGAGGACGCACGGTGTCATGTCGATGCGTATCGGAACAAACTGTATCAGAAAAACATCGTCGATATCAAATTCAACAACAACACAGAATTGAAAACAAAATATAATGACGAAATATTTTTTAAAATCATTTTTAAACACGAATAAAACTCGATTATTTTAGATGCATTGTACGAAAAAACTTTTAAGACTACATTTAGACGCTAATCCAAAACTTTAGGTACGACAAGTATACTTCTTAGTAGTATTTCTTTCGACATTATCAGCCAAGTTTTTCAAATTTGAAAGTATTAATGATTGTAAATAGTTTGAAACAAAAGTAAATACTCATTGTTTCGTTTCTTTTTGAAGTTTTGTTTGTGGTTATTACTCCCCGGAGAGTATTGGTTATCTGCAAAGTTTCGAGCAGGAATATTGCCTATAGCGCAGAGAGAACTGCCAACAATTTACAATAAACACTATTTTACATAATAAATCCATTCAGTATCGATATTCCGCTCTAGTAGGTTCGGCCGAAAGGAAAGTGTAGGAAAAAAGAGGGTTATGTAGTATGGAAAAAGTTTAGAAGAATAATTCTGCAAGGATGGCCGGGACTGAAGGACGAGGCATTTTGCTGATAGCTATAATCATGACAACTTCTTGCAGTGGATTCTTGGACACGGCTGGTGAGTCGATGTTTGTTTTAACTAAATACTTTCAAACTATGTACCGTTATTAAATGTAGGACTACTTACCACTACTTACTACTTATTATTTTTATAAATTGAATGATTTGTGATTAGTCCGATTACTTATTTATTTATTTAATTATTTATATAAATTCAACGCTCGTGTGAGCACTTACAAAAATTTGTTATTCAAGAATAAAACAAATATGTGCATTACTAAAATAAAATAAAATAATACAAACAAAATAAAATAATACAAACAAAATAAAAAATATCAGCAAGTAAAATTAATAATAGAGAAAAAAAAAATTAAAACACTCAGAACAAAATTAAAAAAAAAAATTAAAAAAAAGTTTTCAAAATAATATGTAAAAAAATACGTAAAGAGTTTCAAGAACAAACAGCAAAACAAAAACAAGTTCAAAATATTAACTTGTTTTTTTTTTACTTTTCTTCTGCTATCTTTATTTCTTTTGTAATGTGATAAACTTATTGCCTTATTAGGTACACTCTGTTTTGTAAATTTAACATTTACTCTGGTTGGTTGGCAGAAATTGCCATTAGGCAATACGCCCGCCAGTGTACTAATTATATGTACAGGCAGATTCAAATAAATAAATATAGTAGCAAAATAAATACATAAATGAAAATACACAGACAAAAAATACATTTTTAAATTGTATTTACACTGACAGTGTTGACTATGTAGAATTCCATTTTTAAATAAATTAAACACTTGTTTTTTTTTTTTCTACATTTATTTTATTCGTCTCCAGGACGATCGTTTCGCCTGGAGAGGAATAAAATAAATGTAGGAAGGAAAAAACAAGTGTTTAATTTATCTAAAAAAATAATATAATAAAAGAAAAGAATAAGGCAATACTTAAAAAGTACATATTACAGTTAAAAGTTATTGTATTATAAAAATATAAACTACATTAATATGGTATACTTCCAGTACAGCTACTTCGCGTAGAGTTTAAAATGTGTATATTTTGTTTCCTAGAAAAAAAAATATTTTAATATAAACTAAGTATATTGAATATGTTCATTAAATTTTGAACCGTGGCCGCGTGGGTTGTATTTCTGTATTTTGTTAACACGGCTTAAATAAGCGGTAATTAATATTTATATAACATAAATTTTGCGGAAACCTATCTATTAATATGTTGTAATTTTATTTTTTTAAAGTTCGTTTGATTTTTTTCAAATTCTTTTCTGTTGGGAATTGAAACCAAGACTTTACCATAAAAGTCGAATGACTATGTAAACGTTTTGCATTTTTATAAATACTTATATACTTCCCATCCATTTCCTCGTTACAGTGTTATTTAACGGCAGAGTGACACGTTGACCAACGTTTGTTGAAAGTTGGTGTACAAAGTTTTCAAACAACAGAATAACTCACACATTTTAATAATAACTTTAATACGATAATAAACACATTCTTGTATCCTGTGCAAGTGTCCTGTAAAGTATTTGCGAACGGACACGCTATTTGCAATTAACTGGTTTTCAACCCAGAGAAGTTTAAATTTGTGTTAAAATTATAATATTTCACCTCAGTCGGTAATTGAACTTGGACGATGTGGTAGTAGTCAAACGATTAACCACTATACCACGGCGTTCGACCGTATCTGGCATCTTATCCGTGTATCAAAAAAACAAAAAAAGGAATACATAAATTTATTGATATTCCAGCTTTCGATTTGTTCAAGAGAATTTTATTCTCTTAACATATCGACAAAGTATCAAGCCAAGATACGCGAGATTTGTATGCAGGGTCTATATTTTTCACGGGTGTCGAAGAGGTGTCGGCAGACCCCAGGTAAGGTGGTCTGATGACATCAAGAAATGTGCCGGAGGGAGATGAATGCAGTGTGCCCAAGACAGGGGATTGTGGAGGATCAAGGGGGAGGCCTATGTCCAAGAATGGATAAAAACAGGCTGAAGAAGAAGAAGAAGAGGTATATGGATTTTCTCAGAATTCGGAGTAGAACATTTAGTGTGTCTGTGTCCCTTCCCTTATTTGATACACTCAATTTACAGAGCCCAAAATTTTAGAATATATAGATAGTTATAGGCTTATAAAACTTTTTTACTCAGAATTTTGATTTTTTTTCAGTCAGGGTTTATCAACTTTTGAATTTCTAGTTTATTTTTCCATATATCTCAAAAATTATAAAAGCTAGAACACTGAAAATTTGTGCAAATATAGACAATACTAAATATCAAATTTCCATTATATCTATGATATAACAAATATAATATTTTTTTTCTAGTTGATTTTTTAATTGTACGATTGTTCCTATTATGGGAATCACATTAAAACTAATTTTATTTTACAACTTTCTCACGCGAGTAATTATAATAATTATGATTATAATATATTTGCAACAAACCCCGAAAATAATTTAATTTATGAATAATAAAAAAAAACATTATTCTTATACACACATAACCAAAAAATTAGCCAACAAAGTTTACATAATACATATTACCTAGCCCATGTACCTACATTAAAAACAAATCATAAAAATCGAGTTCTCTTCATGGTGGCACGTAGTAATATTGTAATATTGTTAATCTTCCCTTTTAATCCTCTCCTAGATCCTTTTGATTCAGATACACAATCATTCACATGTTTTATATTATAAGTGTTACATATTCTGGTCCTTATGTGGGTAATTGTCTTATTTAATGTATTTTTGTAATTGTTACTGGTTGTAACCATAAATAAATATATGAAAACTGAAAAAAAAATAAAAGAATAAACTGAATAAGTTATGCTTGATTAATATGAAAATGGAGATAGCAAGAGTGGGAGGCGCACTCACTACGATGACGCTCGAAGTAAAGAGTTTGTAATTGAAGTCCTCTTTCTTCCTCTCCAGCGTATTTTCGTCCACTCCTGAACGAAGGCTTTCTCCATTTGACTCCACGTCGTCCTGTCCTGTGCAGTATGTATCCAGGACGTGCCAGCATAGCGTTGTATATCATCCCTCCACCTCAGCCCCGATCGTCCCACACTTCTCTACGAGGTTTCCAAGTCAGCACTCTCTTTGTCCACTTATCGTCCGAGCTTCTGGCTACGTTTCCCGCCCATTTGCACTTGAGAGTCACCATACGGTGGATTATATCAGTCAATTTTGATCTTTCTCTTACCATTTCACTTCTTATTTTTTTTATCTTAGGGACAGGCCCAACGTATGAATTTCTTTCCATATGTATTTGACTCGCACTTTATCGGCACTTAGTTTAGAAATAGTTTTGTTTCTAGGCTATATGTAGCAACCGACAGTACAACGCGCTTTATTCATTTTCTGTTTCAGGTGTTTTCTGGTTTTTCCAGATATAACTACATATCCTATTATTCCGAAGGCAGCCCAACTTAGTCCAATTCTTCTTTTTTGGTCAGCAGACTGGTTTTATTTCTCTAGTCGTATTCTTTGCTCCGCGTATATAATATTCTTGGACAACTCAACCCTTATCTGGAGGTATTTTTTGCCCATTACTTTTGTTTGTACCAGGTTCATACATAGTCCCAAATTCCTGGAGACCTCAATTTATCTAAAGCAACATTTTGGCCAAGGTTTTTGCTAACCAACCCTTGACTTTCTCATATTATGAGGTATATTATTTTTAGCATAGTCATACTTAACGAGATGACGGACAAAAAATAGCAATATTTGTAATAAATAGTTAAAAAAAACTATGAATTATGCTTTAATCTGACCTTTCAACTATACGTATAATAATTCCGTCACAGAAGAAAATAAAAATAAATATATACATACTAATTAAAATAAAAAGTCAAATTCGTATATTAAAATATTTTTTTATTCATTATATTCTTTCAGTCTTTCGTTATACCCATACTCCAATATGGTAAATTATTTCAATCGGTCTGTATTGGCATTAGGGTTCTGTGGAAAATATATTATAGCTACATTGTATAAGTATATTGAAAGAAGTCAAAACATCTGGAAAATAAATCTTTGATCTAAAATGTATGTTCTCAGAAGTAAATGAAAGTCAATAAATACAAAACTAAATAATCCAGTACGATTTATTGACATGTGATATTTTGTCCGAGTATTTTTAAAATCTATCCATAAGTACTCTTTATGGATGTATGGATTTGGGTTGAAAATAAAAATATTTTTTTATGAAATAAGAAATATGAAACTATGGGAGTGTTCCACTCCATTGTAGATAGGAGCTTCTCGTTGCTGTCCGTGGACATCTTTGAGTTTGTTCTCGAAGAATAATTTTAAAGCGTTTAAGAATTTGACATTTATACTGTTTTAGGCATACGTAGTGTCTTAGGTAGATATTATTTGAAGAGCCCTGTTACGTAAATTATCTCCTGAGATGTAAATAGTAAAAGTTAATGACAGCAGTGTGAATCATCAATTAACACTCATTGGATGATGTTCTTATTGCACTAGGTTTCTAATCGAAATGGCTCCATGAGCTACTCTTCGCTCTGTGCATTTTTTGCTGTTAATTCTAACGTTCTGCGAAAACGTCGATTACAGTCTCCATTAAATATACGAAAATAATCAGTAAGTTTTTATCAGATTAAAACATACAAGAAAAAAAAGTAATATTTTATTTTATTGCGTGCATGCATTTGAGAATATCTTGGAATCATACATAATACAATCACGGTTTGCGTCAAAGAAAACAGCTCTCTGGGATGTACATATTTCACACTCAGTTCGTCAGGATCACAGAGTTACAAACTCCATAAGGAAAGTCAACAAATCAGCTTAATATGATTGATGTTTAGATTTGAGTGGTCCTATTAAGTTAATCGCATTGCCCCTAGAAGTCCACAGTGCTCAAAGCAATATCACTTTTACTGAAGTTCGTAGAGTAACAAAAGACTATACTATCAGCGCCTTTGGAATGATTATATATCATCGATTGGCGATAAAAAAAATACTATTACTACACTGACCAATAATTTATAGACATATCATAAGCAAAAAAAAAAATGGTACACACCGCGTGATTGTGCCACCAAAATTTGGTGGCAATCAATATACTGTATTTAAATATTTTCGTAATGAAGATTGAAACAGTACTCAACCCTATTATCAAAAAGCACACGAAGTTAACAAAGGGATTTAAATTTAGAAAGCAAACACTTTTGCTTTTTACTGCTATATACATGCATACATCGGCCTTCGTGGCTCAGTTGGTTAGTTACCTGACTGCTGATCCAAGTGTCCCGGGTTCGATTCCCGGTGAAGACACAGTTTTTAATGGTTTTCATTCTGGATCTGTGAGACGATTAATATTGTAAGTCTCCTGAATGTGGCAACTTGTTATTGGATGCGTGATAAATTAATATACCTGTAAGCTGCCCGAGAAGCAATATAAAATAAAAATAAAATGTGTTATTAATATCCGATTTATATTTCAACATTGAATGTGCTTGGGATACCCTCCGTTTCACCTCGCTTTGTGTAACAATTCCCTGGCCTAAAGTTGTAGCTTATGTCAGCTCTATATTTTGATGTGTGTTATTATTATTTTTGTTTATTGGAAATGATATAGGTACGTTTTGTACCTTTCGAAATCCTCTATTATAATCCGCTATGCAGATATTTGTTTGATGTCTAACGATTCACCTCTGGCTTTCAACACAAACGTTACATTACAAAATATATAACAATTATGTACAACGATTGCAACATGGAAAGAGTTGAACGATGCACTTGGATTGATTATCATGATGGATGAATGATGTGGTGTGTTGTGTGAAGCGGAAGACAAGGTAGGGTAGAGGGTAAGGGTAGTCAAGGTAGAGAGACAGAGATGGAGGGAGGGTGTAGTGTGTATTGAATTAAATCCTATAAGAAGCAAAGTGGCATCAGTGTGGAAAGGAAGTGGCTAATTATTATGGTAATGAGAATCAGAGGGGAAGATGGGGGTTGTAAAGGGGTAATAGGATTAAAAGTTCTATTTTCTTACTTTACCTCCTCCGCCCCTTTACGACGTTACCGTCATTTTGAGAAGACACAATAACAATTTGTCATTAATTATGATTTTTCGTTTGTTTTACGCTCGATTTTTAATAATTTACTAGAATAATCATATCATGACTTATGAAGTTGAAGCATGGGCAGACGCGGTGAGAACAAAACAGCTACTCAGAACAACAGAGATTAAAACACTAAGACCTATCTTGGGTAGAACCCCCAGGGACAGAATGCTCAATGAGGAGATCCGCAGAACCTGCAATGTGGAGGATATTGTAAGGTGGAGCAGGCAAAGAAGACGATTCTGGAGAGATCATGTTAAGAGGATGAATCCAGAAAGGCTGCCAAAGATTGTTAGATGCGAGATACCAGAGGGACGCCGACCACCGGGAAGACCATCAACGAGATGGAGGGAGAGCTGGACATCCTCGTACCAGGACCTGTAAAACAGATAGTAGATCTACAAAAAGAGGAAGAAGAAGAAGAAGAATCAAATCATGTAGGTAGCAGTTACATATAATCGACTTTATTCAAATACAGTTGTAGTATTATATTTCCGTGTATCCTTTCGTTGCCATTGTCTCCTCACCGTTGTGTTTGGGTATTGTCACTTTGAAAGTTACTTGCAAAAATTTTGTGTGACTATACATAAGTGACAAGTGAAAAAAATTTAGTAAAAGTTTGAAGAACACCGCGTGTGGATGTTACGACCACAGTGCACAGAAAAAAGAATTGGAAGCATCGGTGAGATCGTTTATTATACAGTCCACTTATCCTACAACATTAATACCCATCACCTGATGCTTTCTACAGTAGTTGTCCAGAAACAAGAAATTCATCATCAGTTGATTCTTCTTCTTGTTATTCCGGCTCCCCTCATTCCTGAGTCCATCTTGGAAACCCATTATTGCCTCCCTGACAAAACTCTTCCATACGCTTCTGTACTCTGCCTTTCTTCGAACTAACTTAAATGAGAGACCAGTTAATGATGCAAAACATAAAAAAAATTGTATTGAAATACACGCTCAGGCACACCCGACAAAGATTGTCAAAAAATATGTAGGTATCTATCTACATAATGCCTATGTAGTACATCGAAGTTAAATCCGAATGATCGGTGGCAAAGCAGTTAGTGCGCCAAATTATTAATTCAATGGACCTGGCTCAGAATCCTGTTTCGACTGATTCCATTTAATCGTAATCAAAATAAACGTTTGTGTAGTTTTAGTTTAGTTTTGGGAATTCGAATGTACTTTAAAAATTTTACTCTTTTTTAAATTAATTAAAATTAATATTGTTTTGATCACGACTGAGCTATTTTATACAAATGATTATTTTCTTTGTGCGTGTAGAACAAAGAAAAATGGAAAGGATTATGTTGGCCATAAAACTAGAAGACAGGAAGAGGAATGACTGGATACGTAGTCAGACCAAACTGTTCGATGTGGTTGAGAGAATAGCCATGCAGAAGTGGAGATGGGCAGGACACATATCAAGAGTGACCGAAAATAGATGGACGAAAAGACTGGTGGAGTGGAGACCGAGAGGTGACAAGAGACCACAATGGCGACCATCTACCAGATGGATGGACGACATTAAAAGATTTGTTGGACCACAGTGGATGGGAGTCGCACAGGAACGGGAGGAGTGGAGAAGGAGAGGGGAGGCCTATGTCCTGCAGTGGGCAAACACAGGCTGGTGATGATGATGATGCTTATATCATGAAGTTTTCATCTATCTAAATGAAGAAGCGATCGCTGTGAAACAATGCAATTGTTAAAAATGTTCCACAAAAGACACCCGAAAACAATGATTACATAAAAAAATGGAAGCACTTTTCTAAACCGGTGCCTCACATAAAAATCACATCATAGCTTTGGGTTACAAAAGGATTAAATAATGCATAATATAGAAGTTATATCTAGTATAGATTGAGTACGGATGAACAAAAATAGATAAGATGTTTAATAAATATATTCGACGTATAAGATTTGATAGTGTATGTAAAATATTTGATGGTGTAGGTATATAAGAACGAGTAAAAGGTATTGTAGAGGCGAGTTGAGTTGTTAATGAAGTGGAAAAATAACAGGTTAAACAGATAGAGCAATAATTTGAATACAAATGGCGTACAATTAGGGACATGCGAGGATACTCCCACCCCCTTCAATTGGGGAATAAAGATGTCTTCACCACCCTAAAACATTCACTCGGAGAGACGGACAAAACTTTATTTATCTTATTCCAGTACAGAAGGGCTGACACAATCAATTTTTAGTTAAAATATTAATGTAATTAAATTGAGTGTACCTGAATAGTAGTGACGTCATGAAGCCATTAGTTTAAAAAATACTCCTTATACCTTGATTGCATCGCTGGCCATTATACCTAAAATCAATGACAGGTTTTCGTTTAATTGTCCCTTTCGTAGTACTAGAACAAATCTTACTTTTATAGATTGCCTCTCTGCAGAACTAACTGTGTCTAAAATTATTTTATCCAAAGGGCATGTAACATTTACAATGTTTTTTTTAAGAATGTTAATATTTTTAGACAAACTAAAATAAAATATAAAAATGCTATCTCTGAGACCCTTAGAGGTTTACGGTAGCTGATTCCTGCTTGGTTCTTTTTGACTGCGAATGCCACAACCTTCCTTTCCGTTTTTTTGTCCTTTTTTTCTGAATTTTAAGTACCTACTAAATTTTAAATAGCAATTGTTTTACACTGTGCAGCTTAATAAGATAATGTAATATCCGCAAACAAAATTGGTCTATGTTGTATTGTTAAAATTGAATTTGTTGTAATATTTGTTTGTATGACTGTATGTTTGTTAGGTTTAAATAAAATAAAATAAAATAAAATATAATAAAAAAAGAAATATAAAAATGTGCATAAATACAAAAAAAAATTACATTTTAATAAAGTAAAATATAAAGTAATAAACGGTACGAGTATTACGGGAATTGACCAGAAAGAGGAATGGTTAAATGGTTTCATTAGTATCATAAGAATTTCATGATAGCTACTTAAGTAAATAAATTCTGTATGTTTGAAATTGGTGGAGATCTCCCCAAATATTTCGTATAAGTTATTTTGCAAATAAATTTCTAATTATTCATTTATTTAATTAATTTAAGGGGAAGCATACATGAATTTGCAAATTATAAAAGACAGTAAAAAAATGTTAACCATTTGCCAAAATAGTTCCTTCAATATACATCATGCGTAATAATATATGTTTCCTTCTGTTGATAATGAAATTTTTTTTCCTTGGTAGGTACGCATCTAGGGACCTGTTCATGGCATTGAGGTCTCCTGGTATAATGAATTTCAACAAAGTTTAATGTTTTTTTATATAAAAGCATAGTGAAAATACTTTGATTTCATAAAATTGTGCAACAGTTTTCTATACTTTTAAATAATTTGTGGGTTCGATCCGGATCCCCAGCAGAGGAGCAATTTATATAAATTCATTTCTTACCCAAATGTTGCTTATCTGGACTTGGAACACTGGATAGTCAGTAACTTTTATTAAAGGACTCCTACCTTAGTCTGTCACTGTTCATTGTTTCCACAATTATTGGTTGCGTACGAATAAAACACAATTAAAAGGTGTGTTTTTTTACCAGCCCTTAAAATTGAAGAGTTCGCCGCAGTATACTTCGCGGGGTGCGTGTCTTTACCTGCCTCAATTCTCCACATTCTCACACCCTTCACCCTAGTGTAGTGAAGTTCAGCGGTGGTTTGGGGAGGTGATTTATTGCTCAGTTTGTATCAGTTCCGGCCAGGGAACGATTTGCTAAACATCGCTGGGGTAGGGACCTTATCATATTCTTTAAAACAGGATAAGAGAGAAGGGGTAGGACATGGGGAGGGGTGACCACGTCATTGTGTTTCGACACAATGGCTGTTTGCGATGACATCTCATTAAATTATTCGGCAACGGCTCTAATTAGTTAACATATCTCTTCTCTTCTATTTGTATTACACCTGAGTGTAGTTGCATAACAACAAACAATACTAAAAAGGACAAATTTATATTTTAACTACACTCGAATTGTATAACAACAAAAAAAAACTAAGAATATTTACATGTGCAATGTCTTCCCTTTGTATTTCACCTGAGTGTAGTTGCATAACAACAAATAATGATAAAAAGTTCAATTCTATTTTTATCATTACACCTGCACGAAGTTGCATAACAACAAACAATACTAATAATATCTACATGTGCAATGTCTTCCGTTTATATTACACCTGAGTGTAGTTGTATAATAACAAACAATACTAAAAAGGACAAATCTATTTTGTTTGTATCACCTGAATACAGTTGTATAATAACAAACAATACTAATAATACCTATATGTGTGATGTGTTCCATATGTATTACACCCGAAAGTATTTGTGTAGAAACAATATTATAGTAGATAATAAATACATGAAATGTCCTTCACTTGGAATACACCATAGTTGCATAATAACGAACAATAAAAATAATAAATGTGTAAAATAATCTATCGCACTTTTAATAATTAGCCACATTAGTAAATTTGAGACAAGAAACTACCCAACAAAGCACAAATTCTTGTATTATTTTGTGAATTAAATAAATTGAGTCATCGGGTCCACTGGATTACTAGTCTAGCGAACTTTATCAAAAAATCTAAACAAAATAAATTCACTATTTAATAATATTTCTCATTCGCAAATAATTTTTTTGGCATTATAGTGTGTTCATAAGAACGCAAGATTATGAAATGAGGCAGAAAGCCACGTCTGGTAAATTTAGATTTCGCCTCCGGGAAGCGAGGGTAAAGTTAAAAATCAAACGATTGTTTTACGAATGTAGGTACTCTATATTGATGTCGTGTCGAATTGTGTTTGCTAAGATTGGAGGCAGCGATGGCAGTAAAGTGAAGTGTTGAAACACTATATAGCATTGTTATTATTGCACCGAGGATTGTTAGTTGGTCCCTACCAGAAGGTAATCACCGCTAGTCACGCAGCCTTCTCCCTCTCTCTCCCTCATCACCAGCTACATCACCTTACCCATCCCATTCCTCAACCAAATCTCCCCCCCCCCCCATTCCTATCAGTCGATACCTATCTGACACCTCTGGAAGAGCCAGGGGCGGATCTCTTAGGATACACCTCTAAAGTTCAAGAACCACTCCGTCATTCGTACACCTCATTAGGTCTGGTATTTATTTAGTAATTGTTCTCCTCGTGTCTCTTTGAATGATTGGAAGTATTATTTTATTTTTGAATGGACCGTTGAGCCGTTATTAATGGTTTGATAATAAGGAAATATATGAGCCAATTCTGTTGATGGTTGTATAAAATTCCTGGAGAAGGTATATGCGATAATTTGGAAATACGTAGACTTTCTAATAATAATAAACTAATTCTAGCTATAAAACAAAGTGCTTTTGTATTTTTACTAGTGCCATCATCATAATCATACATAAGCTAGTCAACCCTGACTGTAGGCTGAATTCAGAAGTCTCCTCTATTATTTTCTGTATGTTTTTATTCTACTTATAGCAAAGCGTGTGTTAATTTGGCTAAGAGTCTAAAATAAATAGTTTGTTTTCATAAAGTAAACAGTATCTATCAAAACGTTTTCCTATGTATGAGTTGTCTTTGACTGTGATATCCTGTTCCTAAAATAGAAACCTGGACAAAAAGCACAATATAAAACGATAACATTAATATGTTCCCACCACAGCATTAGTGGGTACGAGTAAATTCATATAAAGTAAATAATAAACTGAAAGTGTACCCAATTCAGTTTCGTGGTAACGCGCTATGTAGTGTAGGTACATGGATAAGTTCATTCGTTTTCAGAGCTAAATAAAATTATTATCATTTCGGTACAATGGCAACGGTTAGCTATAACCGTTTACCTTAAGATCACGCTGCCGATGTCAGAGTGGAATGGGAATTTAAAGAAAAGACTTTGGGAGTAGAATGAGGGGAGATGGGGGTATGGACCAGGTTAGGAGGGGGGTGTCACGTACGTGTATATATATTTGTAAAACTAAGGAAATTACACGTGCTCCACGGAGAGTTGGGCACAAGTGACGTTGGTAATTAATTCCTAATATTATTGTGCCGCGGGAATACTAACGTACGCATTATCCACCCCCCATCCCTACACCACACTATACTATCCCCCAGGTACAAAATAAATATCGCAGAGGGAAAGAGAGGGGATGGTTTGTAGTCAACTTACCCCCGCACAGCGCGGCACAAACAACTCGGCTTATTAAATCTATTTATTAAAACAAGCATTCATTGCTACTTTTACTCTTCGTACACTTAATAATACGTACCTATATTACCAATATACAAGTAGAGAGATGCGCAAATCTAGAATAGGTACCGTATTTACGGACATTTAGTCCCTTTAATAGGACAACTGTTTCATCTGGTTAAGGCCAGCAAATCAAAAATATAAACATTTATTTATTTTGTTTCAATAATTTTGTATATTTTGGTTTTGTAAAATACGTAGACAGCATAATTTATCTTTTTATTTTTTCAACTAAATTCAATTTTTAATTATTTATTTTAATTTGTGATTATATATATCAAAAATACACATGACCATAAATTTTATTTAATTATTTCTTCATTTCAGAAAGGTACAGCTTTAATTTATGTATTTTACATTACATTAATTGTTTAGATAAAATATGTATTTAATATTTTTATTTAATATTTATATATTTAATTATTATTTTTTTTAATTAAAAATGAATATGTCCTTGTTAAACAAGTACATATACATCTTCCTACGTTCCCTAAAATAAGCATAAATGCTTGTGCTATAGGTGAACTAAATAATAAATAAAGTAATAAATAAAAGTTGAACCAAAAATGTTTCTTCAATTTAAATTAATGATTATACAATAATAGGTTAATAAATAGTTTTATTTTATTTTATTTTACAATACTTCTCGGGCAACTAACAGGTAGGTACTACATATGTCAAATATTAATTTAACACGCACCCAATAACAAGTTGCCACATTCTGGAGACAGAGAGTCAGACTGAAAACACAATTAAAACTGTGTCTCCACCGGGAATCTAACCCGGGACTTTTGGATCAGCAGGCAGACACCTAACCAACTGAGCCACGCAGGCCGACAATTATAGTTTAAAAGTCATAAAATAATACACGATAAAACAAAATTGAATTGAATTTTGACTCCTAATGACATTCTATTAACGTCTGTATTATGAACCACTCTCAATGTACGAAAAAATGGTAAAATACTTCACACGCCACCACCTTCTCTGAATATGGGGGCTGAGATCGACTCCTCATCAGAAGGCTAAGTGAGCGACAAAAACATGCATAGTACGAAAAGTAGCTCATGGAGCCCTCTAGATTACCAATCTTGGCACCATATAACATAAAAAATAATCGACGAATGTGAATAGTAACTTAAAGATTGGTAAATAAATAAAATGCGGTCTACATAGAAGAGGCTCTGTGGCAGAACAACGTCTGCACGGGTCCACTTATGTATAAATAAAATGAATGATTTCTATAATTTATTTCTCCCATCATCAGGTTTTATTTTGAAAACTATTGTTCTGTATTGGACGCCATGATTAAAATTATTATTATTTTTTATTAACAGGCAGGCAGCTATTGCTGAAAGGCCTGTATCACGTGCTTCTTTTTGAAAATTGATTCATAGTAAATTATTAACATGTTTATAAAAAATGTACAATTGTTTTAAAGAAAATTCTGCGATTATAAATATTAGATAAATTGTAGTAGGTAAGTATCAGTCCCCGCCATTAATAACTCAATAGACTGAGGCACTGATCTTCACTGATTTCCGTCGAAAGACAGGGGTGTTCAACTGAAATAAATCCGAAAGCAATATATTATCATAAATATATTTTTTGTATTTGTTATTTAAAATCGGCTAAATAAATTATTTTATTAGTACGAAAGAGTTATTCAACTAATTTAAATATTTGAGTACTTATGTACAAATAACGTTTTAAAAACTTATTCAAGAAAATAAAATGTCTTTTATTGTTGACCAATTAGAATTTAACCCAAATTTTACTCAAAACAATAATAAACCTTACTTAAAAAATACTTAATTGTTTGGCTACGGAACTATTGTAATCAGTAGCTTTGGTTTAGTTATATCAACTGTATAGTTTAGTTGTGAATTCTAGTTGGTTACAAGTTACAACTGATACCCGTTGAGAATTTGAATAAAACAAATAATAATAATAAATAAATTTGGATCATTTTTATAGCGCCGTTTTTGTGATAACCTCACCTCAAGGGCCTCAAATATGCTTACAAATATGTGAAATCATTATTTTTCTATTGAAATCAAGTATCCATCTTGAAGTTATCCTAAAATATCTTGAAAAATCAAGTTGGCGCGCAGAACAAAAATTTAGGTTTTTTTATGTCATTTAGTTTCATTTCAAGACGCCCACTATAATCTTTCACGTAAAAATATTTATTCTTTAACACCTGATTCCTATTTCTTCTCCTTGTCTTTTTTTGCTATGAATTATTTAATTTTTTTTTCAATTGTAATCTAAGTGTAATATATCTTTTCTTCTTTTTTTTGCTTTCATTTTTTTGTTTATGTATAACAATTTTTTTTTATACTTTGTAATCTGGTTGGTTGGATGAAATTGCCTAATGGCAATAATCCTGCTAGTGTCCAATACATTTGTTTATATTATTTACAAAAAGATAAATAAATAAATTGAATAAAAAAACCGACAATAAAAATCGGTTGACGTGGTAAAACCATTGACCAATAATCCGTAGACATGACCAAGGCAAATTTTTTATGAAATCGCAAATACTGAAATTTGGTGGTGGTATTTAAATATTTTGCGAATGATTTGGAATGAAAATTGAAACAATACTCAACACTAATAATAACATGTTATTAACAAAGGGAAAAAAAAATTCGAAAAGCAAATACTTTTACTGGTTTTTCTTCTTATATCGTGTCTTCTATCAGTGCCCAGCGACGTCAATAGCACAACCACTGCCCACCATAATTGTGCATGGAGCAGTTGAATTAGTTGAGCAGTTGAATACCGGACTTGAGGGGATCCTGCCCAGATGACTTTGAAACATATTAATATTGGATTTATATTTAAACATCGAGCGTGTTTGAGATACCCTCGTTCCATCAATTCCCTGGTCTAAAGTCGTAGCTTATGTCAGGGCTGAACATTCTTTACTTTGTGGGTAATATATGATTCGCCCATAATATGGGTCATTAGCATTCTGTACGACATAATAATATGTCTATGCAAATTAAAGAGATTGTTGGTTTTCTCATGAATCCCATCATCCGATTTTGGCCAAATTTGAATTAGATCATCCATGAGAAATCCCCTTTTGAACGAAAAAAATCTGCATAATTGAAGAAACTAAGAATATGTTAAATATCAATATAAATAGGTGTGCAAATTGAAAAGGCCATGTGTTTCAACACGAAGATCTCCTAATCATCATCTTGGAGGGAATGGTTGAGGAATCACTTGGCAGAGGACGTCTCTGCTGAGAGTTTTTAGAACAGTTGTGTCAGGACATGTATCTCCTACAGACATTAGAAGGGAGTCGCTGAAGACCTAGTGAAGTAGAGAAAAAGAAGTATCTCTTTGCTGCCAACCAATTATCAAAATTGAAGCCAAAAAAGAGGTAGAGAGTTATCGCTGCACATACAGAAGAAAAATCATATCGAATTGACAACTTGCACGTTTTTCGACTTCGGTTAAAAATGAATCAAACAATCGAACGAATTTCGTTGTTTGAGATTGACCTGGCCTGTTTTCATTTCTCAGCCTCAGGACGGGTACAGCGATAGGTAGGCACGAGAGAGCAGAGTAAGAAGCGGTTAGAAGGAGAGGCAAACACAAACAGGGGCACCAGAAGCTGGTGGGAAAGAGTGTTATCTGCGTCACTTTAACAATATTTTATTCAAGTTCCGACAAGATGGATGACTTCCATGCCCTTCCACTGTTATTTCCTCACACATTTACCTTTCAAAAGAAAAACTTTGTTTTATCATAGATTGCTCATTGCCTGGGCACTAAGAACACGCACATCATTTATCGAACTAAGAGAGAAAAATTACATAAAATGGTATTACTATGAAAGAAATAACAAATATATAATGATGTATTATATATTTTTTATGTTATTTTAGTACTCGAGACATTTCTCTAAAATAAGAACGCATTTATCTTAATCATCTATTTTTTATAGTCTTTTTTGTTTTCTGATTGAGTTCAATTGTATCTTGTTACTTACGACTAACGTTACAGTGATAGAAAAATCGATTCAAATCAATATTACGAAAAAAAAAAGTTGAAGATTTGTAAGAGGATTCGGGTGTTCTTGTATGAGCATAATTTTGAGTTATGTATTAAATCTCATTCATTCATTCATACCATCACGGCATATCCCACAATGTGGGGTAACCAGCGAAAGGTGTGTGGGTGTGCATTGCCTTATAAAAGGGAGCACAACATATCTGTGTATACCCACACACCAGTCTCGTCTCACCTAAAAAGGCACTACATTCAGAATGGGTGGTGAACCTCATTGCTGAACTATGTGAGATGTTATTGTTGCCTGTTGTATTTTCGATTACCCGGCTCTTACGGGACACTCGAAAACAATAATAGAAAAGAGCGGAAGCACTATTCTAAGCCGGTGCCTCACAGCTAATTTATTTAATAGTTTTATTTCCTAGTTTATTTAATAGGTTTATATATGTGAAATGAGAAATTCTAAACGAACTAAATAATGCAAAAATTGACTTCAGGTACTCAAAACTGATCAAATATATTTACGAGCACGCAACAATGGATAAAATAATTGATGATGAGACAAAAACAGATATAATTAATATAAACAGAAGTGTCAGACAAGGGGACACCATATCACCAAAATTATTTACCCTGCTGTTGGAAAACATTTAATAAAATAAATTGGAAACACAGAAGGATAAAGATTGGTGGAATTTACTTAAACCATCTTCGCTTCACAGACGACATAGTGATCATCACTGATTACCAGAAAGATTTACAGACCACGCTAAAAGAACTCCACGACGCATCCTTTAAGGTTGGTCTAGAAATTGAATACTAACAAGACAATGAATCATCCAGACACAGATATAAAAATTTGAAATGGAAATATTGAAAATGTGAAGAAGTGCAGCTTTTAGTATGGGCAGCTTTTGAAAAATTCGACCCGTTCTCGAGTGTCGTTATATACCCATGTGTCTTAAAAAGAAAGTATTCGAAGCCTGCGTCCTCCCTGTAATTTCATATGACTTTGTCTGTCTCCACTATACATAAATTGAAATGCACACAAAGGTCTATGGAAAAAAAATGCTGGGAATAAGTCTTAGGGACAAAATACGGAATGATGAAATTACTAAATTAGACGCCGTACCAAGCTCCTTACGATAACAGACCATGTTGAAAGTCTCAAATGGCAGTGGTCAAATTACGCGGAAAGACAGGAAGTTGACAGATAGGCACCATACATTCTACAATGGAGACCTTGGGAAGTCAAAAGAAAAGTATGTTGACTCCAGAAAAGAAGGGTAGACTATATAGTTGTAGTCACGGGAAAAAAGTGGTACAGGGACGCTCAGGATAAAGAAGGGTGGAAAAAGTTGAAGGAGGCCAACATCCAGCAGTGGAGAGATGGCTTAGAAGAGATAGAAGAGATATATGCCGAGCCGGATATACATACAATGAAATATTATTTCTTTGTTGTTGTAATGCACATCTATTGAGTAATTTACTCAAGGATTTATGTTTAGAATGGATGTAAGTCACCGTTATCATCCTCAGCGTCACAACCCTTGATGGGTCCGAGCTGCTTTCAAGAATCTTCTCCATACTGCTCTATGGGTAGCTGCCACCTTCCAGTTCTACTGGCCCATAGCCCGACAACATGCGACAACGCTGTCCCAACCATCGTAGTTTAGGTCTGCCTACGCTTCTTCTGCCGGTTATAGGTCATTAGATAACATCCTTTTTGGGAGCTCTAGATTATCCATACGGTGTAAATGTCCCAACCAGCGTAGTCTGTTAATATTAATGAGATTTACTACGCTGATGTCCTGGTAAAGATCATAAAGCTCGGTGTTATATCTTTTACGCCATGTTTGACCATCATCAATATGTCAATATATTCTGCGTAATATTTATCTTACAAAGGCGTCCAGTCTTTTTTCATCATGTTTTATTAATGTCCAGGTTTCCGAGATATACGCAGCTGGTCTAATTAGTATCTTGTATAGCGTGGCTTTAGTTTTTCTGGACAATAGGCTTTCCATTTTTTTTCTGGATAATAGAATAAGAATAGGATGTAATATCTCATTTTCTTACTCCTGACTTCAAAAATATTTCGATATAAAAAGTGATAAAAAAATTATAGAGGAAAAAAAGCATTATAATAAGTTGAAAAATTAAGATGCACATTTTTCGCAACTTATGTACGTAAAGAGGTTTCATCATATAGGTATAAACGATATATGAAATCTGAGCTATGGTGAAGTTTCTATTCATTTATATTATCATGGCTTTCACATAGTTGTGAATTATAATGTATTTTGAAATAAAAATAAATTAACAAGGATTTACATTTTTGATGGTATATTTTGTTAAATAGGCACATTTTTGATTAACAGACAATGCAATTCACTTTGATAACTGTCGAGAGTCATTCGTGGTACATAATAATAATAATATATACAATAGGTAGGTACTCTGGTTATTAAATTTTCCGCATTCAAAGCAAAAGAATGCAAATGCATGCAAATAATAATCTGTCATAGCTAATGGGAGGACAGGACAAGAGGGGTTGGGGAAAGGTAGGAAAGAGGAGAAGGGAAATTGAAAGGGAAGAGGAATATCATATTTAAAACAGTGCAACGAGACCAAAGTGAATTTCAAATAGATTAGCGGCTGGTCCATCAGTGACTATGGCTCGGTGTTACGTAGAACCCTCAACTCATTCCGATACAGAAACAAAGCTTAAAGTTCACGGGAGATTACATAATTTAGTTTACTATTTTCAGTACTTACAGTACCTTTGAAACTGTTGGTATGACATCATTTGGTGTTTAGGATAGGTACGTTGTCTAAATAAGATAAATTTATCTACGTCACTTAGAATGGGTTTTCAATTAAATTAATACTATATTGACTATTGAAATATCGTAGTAAATTATTAAAACTATTTTTACTGATATTTTGTGCATCAAAATATCAGTAAACATAATATAAACATATATCAGTAATAGTTTGCCACTAAACATAAAAGTATCCACAAGTCTTGTTACCTTTCGTAGGCTAGGTGCTGAACAGTGCTGAATACATAGTTAAAAACTATTAATTTTCCATAGTTTTACATGTTTTTTATAATTAATTGTCAAACTCTTACCAAACGTATTGTATAAAATAATGTATTTTTATATATTTTTTGTTTATACTAGATGTATTAATTTTTATATATGTTTTTACATCTAAATAAAAATTATGTACTATTATAATTATTAAAAACAAAATATTTAAAATATTGCTAAGTTTAATTTGTTGTTTTACACAACTTTATAAGAATGAAGCTGTAAATCCTGTCTAATAACAACTATTGACACTCCTCCATCCTCTCTCTCTTCCCACAACATCCTTCGCCTTCCTTTCTTTTTTGCTGTGATTTTAGATAAAAAATAATAATTATAAATATTTCCTTGCACCCTGCGCAAGTGCGAGTTTATGGCCGTGTGATTTTTTCCAACTAATAACCAGTATAATACCCCCTATTCAGTAACTATTGTAACTAAATTAGGAACGTTCTAAAATTGTAGATTTTAGATTTGCGGTCTTATTTCTGCGTTATAAAATATCAACTTGGACTAAATGGAATAGGAAAGGACCTATATTGGCCGGAACGTTCTTAAAAAGTTACTGAATCAAACGTATTATGAATAATTATGAAAATGATGAAATTTTCATTATTTTCATAATTATTCAAAATACGTCTAATTCAGTAAATTTTTAAGAACGTTCCGGCCAATATAGGTACGATCCTATTCCACTTAGTACAAGGTGATATTTTAAACCACTAAAATAAGACCGTAAATCTAAAATCTACAATTTTAGTATGTTCCTATTTTAGTTACAATAGTAACTGAATAGAGGGTAATGTTATGTGTTTGTCTTTCTGTTCATTTTTTTGTTAATAATTCAATGTACCTACCACTACAACATTTATGTATTTACGTTGCCTTGGTTGATTGGACGAAATTACTTTATGGTAATTAATCCGCCATGGTGCATATTAATGAATATTAATTATATAAAATTAAAATTAATATAGTAAATGTTACAGATAATATGTATTTTCTAACTACTTGTACTTTTTACGTTCAATATTATGATTTTTTTTTATTCACAATCTTTTGTTTACGATATAGAATTTTCGCCTTTTGATTTTAATTTTTAAGCGTTTTCTTTATTTCTCACATTGGTCTCGCTTTTTTGGGTTGGAAGGAACTGTTTTCAATATTATAACTACATAATATTATCTGGTTGGTTAAAATAATTTTCAATATGCCTAAGGACAAGTAAATCTTATTTATCATAGGACTCCATATGATAATTATATCCACTAAATGAGGGTTTTGATTCCGTTTGAGTGGACTTGCCCCCGTGGTGGTATAAAATATATTTATTTATAAATATGACAATCGTGGCAAATACTTTGCTGTTTCCACTAAATGGATACTGAAGTCAATATTTTCGTGTTGAATTGTATTTTTCATCAAATATACTTTAGGAGCCAACTGTAAAACTGGTCATTTAACTACCTACCCCATGACTGTCTTTTGTACTTGTGTTTAAAATTTCACCGGAATATACCTATAATCATATACCCACATAAAATATAGATACAGCGTATACCTACCTACCTAAAATATAGATATAGCGTATACCTACCTACTTAATATATAGATATAGCGTATACCTACCTACCTAATATATAGATATAGCGTATAACTACCTACCTAAAATATAGATATAGCGTATACTTACCTACCTACCTAATATATATATATAGCTATAGCGTATACCTACTTACCTTTTTTATTGAGGGGAAATCCTTCATGGACATCCAGTCTTTCTGACTGGATAGTGCCGGACTACTGTCGACTAGAACCCATCGTCTTCTTGCAGCATAATGCCCATATTTTCGATACATTTTTACTGAACATTGTGTTTATCGTTTAACAGACTGATGAGAATCATGAAGAATGGAGGATGTAGAAGGATTATTGAGCTTGTTTTACGGTATAGAAACATAACATTTATAGTAAAAATAAAATGCTTTTATTATTCAAAAATATATTTTTACATAGTATTAATAAAAAAAAATACCAAAATTACATGAGATTGATTTGAAATGACCTAATTTTGTAGGTATTTTATTAATACTTACTTACTACTAACTTCCGATGGTCATACAACTCCGGTATAGCTTTAGCCTCCTGAACAATAGCTTTCCTCATCCATGGTTGGAAAATTATTTGAAATAAACTGGGTGCATACCACTAATTTCGGCGATCGTGCGTTTGCTGTGGCAGGACCAAATGCATGGAATAAGCTCCCAAATACCCTCAGACAAACTGAAATATATCTACCTTCAGAAAAAATCTCAAAACACACCTTTTTCGCAAATCTTACCAAAGCCATAATGATACATCTTAATCAATTTTCAGCGCCCTTGAGGTGAGATATTCACGAAAACGGCGCTATATAAATCATCCAAATTTATTATTATTATTTTCAAGCCTTCCTATCAGCTACAGTGGACTCCAAGTCATCACAAACATTCAGCACGTTCAGATCTCGGATAACATTGATTATTGCATTTTAAAGTTTATTCCTCCCGCATTTTTTAATCGACTTTCAAAAATGGAGTTGGTTATCAATTCGACGTGACTTTTTTTATGTATATTCACGTTGACTTATTTCGATGATTATTTTTTCATCAGAAATTGGGTATCTTCCGATTTTTCCTATTTCAATTTAGTCAAGATATGATCATTGGATCTATGAAAAATTCAGTAAATTCTTCAATTTGCACTTCAGAAATAAGAACTTCTACAATATTGCCCGATTTTAATGATTTTTTTAATTGAAAGAGAGTGCTTCAGAGACGATCACACATATGAATTTCATCGAGTTCTGATGATGAAAATCACGACAAAAAAATATGAAATTCTTCAACATGCAAAGTCGTCTACAATTAAAACCTAATAATTCTTTACCACGTCGTTCGAATTCGATGACATTAGAAAAGTATTACTTCTAAGGTGGTTCCATCTGAATTAAGCCAAGAGGTTGGATGATGGGAATCATGAGAATTCATGAAACTCATCAATTTACCAAGGATTTGCGTATGATTGTATAGGTGAATTGTGTGAAAGATAATATTACTACACACTTACATACCATCACGCCATGTCCCTCATGGGGTAGGCAGAGAAAACCGCACACCACATTTTTATATCTTGACATACATTCATTTTGAAGTCGGTTTTACATATGAACGATTTTTGAAAATCTTTCCAATTCTTCTTAGTACCTACATATTGAAGAATAAAAATTCACGGCATGAAGAGCATTACCATAAGGTGTGGGTAGATGGGGGATGATGATTTAATGTGGTTAATGGTGTTGTTTGTTGTCTTGTCCAATATAGCGACCCGCTAATGACTACACTCTTCTCTGTCTCCCATTTCCTTCAACTTCCTGTCCTTGAGTACCTTCCCACACCAGAGACCAGAGACCCTCATTTCACAGTCAACCGCTCAACACAATTTATACTTTTCATTTTAAGCGGTTCCGCTGCAGTAAGCAGAGCAACAATTGAGGTAATAGGAAATTATCATTGTCACATTACCACGTGGTACTTATAAATAGCCCCAATAGACAAATAAACATGCAACAACCTAGACATGGGTAACTCAACAAAATTCCTTGCGCCAACTCAGTAACTCAGACACAGTTCACTGTATCGACTCACTGTGTTAACTCAAAATTGCGTCACGACGCAACTAAATGGTATGCGCGCGAACTGCGTAGGCTCGCTGAATTCACTCAGCGAGTCAGTGACACAATCACACAACACATGTCTCTGATAGCTCAATGCGCCGCGCCGCGCGCCGGTTCATTGAGCTAATAATAAAAATAACATTTATTTTACTTAATTTTATTAATACATAGAACCAACAGTTTATAATATTATAAATAAAGGTATATTAAATAACAAATTTGGTTATAAACATTTTAAGACTCTTTTTAGTAGGTACAATTTGTTTGGTAAAATATTTAGCAATTGCTGAAGGGAGAAAAAATATTTAAAATATGTAAGTTAGGTTTATTTAGGTATTCATTATATTTACTGTACTCACTTATAAATATCACTACTTTTATGATTCTACTTTTCATTTATTCTTTAATTAAAAAAAACCTCGAGAATAATTCGGTTTAAAAGCGAGCATCTCAACACCTTTCAAATTCTCCCGGACCTGAGCTTACTGCGCCGCGCGTCAAACCATTTTGAAGAAGTATGTTAGCACACCCGGCACAGTGAACTGAGTTGACTCAATTGCGTGGCGTAACGCAGTGTTACACATCTCTACAACAACCTAATACTAAATACTATACCACTCCAACCAAATAGGCATACCCGTTCGAGAAATGTATTTCATACTTGTCATACTAATTACAGATATCACTGGACTATTAACAGAATTCAACGTGAGAATAATCTAAAATTTAAACACAGACATTTTCCATGACACCTTAGAAACTTACCGTAAACAAATAAAGATATTTTTCAAATCAGTTCCCTAACTCCTTTAAACTCCTTCATTCACATCAATAATCCCTCCGTTTCCTCATTTTATTCTCATTATGTATTGTTTTTTTATCAATCTTATTTTTTCTCTTTTTACTGTTATTCATTTATCTACTGCTCAGCATACTTGTTAAATATTTTTGCTTCATTCTTCTTAATTAGAAGAAAACAGTATTGGCTTTTACTAATTTTAATAGCACCGCATTACATTATGTAACCACACAATTTACAAAGCTGTAGTTTTCTGAAATAAAAAAAATAAGTAAATAAATAAATAGATAGTCGAAAACGGTCACATTCTGTGACAGTCAATGTTCAACATGACACAGAGAGTAATGGGTAGGTACATAATATAGAGACCACAGCCAGAAGCCCAGGCAACATGGTTGTCGAGAATCTAGAAACATCTCCGAGAGAGGGATCGAAATCCTGATCTAGCACAGGACGGGTGAGGTTGTTGTTGTTGTTGTTGTTTAGAAGAGTCGTCACGAAGGGCGAAGAAAAAGAAGAATATATATTTTTATTTTAAGGATTATATATATATAAAGATGCAATATATAAACAAAGTCTTAATGTTATCTTGCAACCAGTGGCGTAGCTAAATATTTTGAGCCCTCATGCAAAGACTAAGTAAGGGCTATATGTATCACATCCAGATATCTAAACACTTGTTATATTTCTTAGTGTAATAACAATTAAATTCAGAATGCTTATGTGTACAGTGTACATTGCTTGCACGGTGTATTATTTATTATTTAATACACTCGACAGCTCTGTGAGCACTCTGAGTGCGTTTATGACTGCTGTCTCCTCCTATCTTTCGTAGTACTTACTTTAATTTAATCAGCTTTCTGATTTATGCGCAAGAAAATTTAGTATGTATTTTTTTGTAATTTTTTCACTGGTCCACTAATAAAACAATACAACATTGTTTGTTTTATAAATTGTGTAGACTGTAAAAATCTCTTTAACAAAAAATATATCTTCATGAAATATGAGTATTTTACATATTTGCACATATTCATCATATTTATGACACATATTTCAACTAAGAAATATTTTCAAAGAAGACTAAATATTTAAATAAACTAGTTGCATGTAACACATGAGATCCAACTGTCGATAGCGATAGTACGTATAGTTGAAGAATAAGAATCAAACTCCCATAAATCCAAATTATTGAAAATTTTAACACATGTTGGTATGTATGTCAAGATAGGACAGTATGGAGGTCAGTCCTGTTTTCCTACCCGGAATATGAAAACAGCATGATGGTTCTGTATGTATGTTTGGAGATTAAGTACCTATCAAACTATTAAGTCTTCTTACATATTGTGTATAGGCGACTGCCATACAAATTGTATGAAGCAATGTCGTCACTAAATTCAATTTTTATAAAAATTGTTAAAAAAAATTTGAGATGTGCTAATACAATGATCATATTTTTTATAGAAAATTAAATTATCTAGTTGGGGTGTTTCGGCTTTTTTCGATATTTTTGAAAAATTTGGAAATATAGGCAGTTAAACTCATAAATTTATCATAAAAAAATATTTTTCTTAATAAAAAATGTTTGAGAAACCCTGGAATTTTTTTGAAAAAAAACTCATTTGTGATTTTGTATTTTTCTATATTTGTACTAATTTTCAACGTCCTAGCTTTCATGGTTTCTGAGATATATGGAAAAATAAAGTAAAAATTCAAAAGTTGATAACCCCTGACTTAAACAAAAATTCAAAATTCTGAGTATAAAAGTTTTGTAGGCCTACAACTGTTTATATATTCTGAAATTTTAGGCTCTGTTAATTGAGCGAATCAAAAGTTATAAGGGGGGGGGGGGGGTGGACACACACACAAACACACACAGACACACGAAATGTTCTTCTCCGAATTCTGAGTAAATCCATGTATAGAACATATATGCTGCGAAGCCTCTAAATTGGTGTTTTTTGATTTCAAAGTTGGAAAAGCCGTGAAAAAAGTAGACCTCTGCATACAAATCTCGCGTATCCTGGCTTGAAACATTGTCGATATGTTAAGAGAACAAAGTTCTCCTGAACAAATCGACAGTTGGATTAATGAGTCTTTTATGAAACATTTTGTAATAATCTAAATTTTGTTTGATTTGTTTGTTTTATGGTTGATAATAATTCAATTTTGTTTGATTTGTTTGTTTTAAGGTTGATAATGATTATATTTTCACGGTGTGTTTGGAAATTCGGGCCCCTTTTCGAGCTGGGCCCTTATGCCTTGCGTAACTCAGCTACGCGCTACGCCACTGCTTGCAACTTTTCAAAAGTACAACTTTTTTTCTTACTAAAACTTATTCTCACTGACGAATTTAGAATCAAACGAAAAACCACGTCGAGATAACTTTCGCAATTTAAATTTTAATCACCGTCGCGCCGCTATAAAAAGATTTTTGGGTGGAGCGACATCGAATGGGAATTATAATCTTGAATAAGAAGAAGAGAAGAAAATACTCTAAATTGAAGAAATGTAACTATCTGTAGGCATAAAAAGACGGATAAAGCTTCATAGAATTCGTCGCGTGGACACTCGCCGATAAGAAAGATGCAAAAAGGCAAGTGAATCTCTTCAATTGATAATAATTAATAAGAGGAGGGAAATTTCCATGGGACTCTCCCATCCTACTTAGCGTCTCTTCCTTCTTCAACATCTTTCTCCACCCCGTGGGACAACGCTTCTTAAACCTTTCCACATTAAATAACAATTTAGCTAACGATATCGATTACAATTAGATTTACATCTAAGGTAAGGTAGGTACTTAGTTAAAAATAGTTCCAAAACTATTTCTACACCAACTTCTCGTAGCATTCAGTCCAGGGCTCGCAAAAATCTGATATTTATAAAAAAAAAATCGAAAAATCCGAAATTATTCGAAAAGGAAAAGAAGCAATTTTCATATTTGTATGAATTATCCGCTTCCGATAACTCCGAAAAAACCAACTTCTCAATAGATGGCGTTACAAAGAGGTTATTTCGTTTCTTCATAGATGACGATAGTAAAATCAGCTTATTTTCAAACGTCCTGTTTCTGATTACTAAAATATATAAGACTTTTAAAAATTGCATTGATAAGGGATCCAATAAGAAGACATAATTGATGAACGTTGCGCAAGCGCATAAAGTGATCACGTAAATCATCCGATGACAGGTCATAAGCCCTGTAGGCTATTATTTTTTTTTAAAGAATGAATATGTCCATGTAACAAGTACATACTTATACTTTCTCATACATTTCCTAAATTAAGCCTAAATGCTTGTGCTGTAGGTGAACGAAATCGGTCGTGGCAGGATTCAAAATCACGACCACAGGAGTACTAACCCAGCGCCCCAACTAATCTGCCACCACCCATCTATATACAACCTTTGAATTACAACATAAGGAAATATAATACACGCGAATGTCGTAAATATATAATTATATTAAATTTACAATTACGCATTCACAAATTAAGATATTTTTGAGACATTTGATTTCGATCGCGATTAACCAACATCGATAATTTAAACTCGAGACCCTTGCTCAAAAGGAAGGTGTCTAATTGGCGAGCACAACTTAAGGGGCAGGGTAACGCAATGAAGGCAGGTCAAATGCAAACATTGTTTAACTATTGTATGAGAATGAACGTCCTTAAAGATTACAATCGTGTGCGCCCAAGTTAGTGTATTTGTATCGAGCGTTACATAAAATACTATGGTTTATTTGATTTTACAAAAACAGTGAAAAAATTGTGTAACAAAGTATCTAGCCAATTTTGAGATTTATTAAATACCTATCATTCAAAAAAAATAATGTTTCTAAGCCTTATATGTAAGTTTTGAGTTATGGATAAAAAATCTACAAAAACAATTAGTAATATTAAAAAAAAATATCACGAAAAAAGTACACAAGATCAAAGAAAGTGTATCAGGCCAATGTATAGAAAAATACTGAGAGAATAATATATACTTTTGTTGAAGACGTAACTTTTAAGAGTACGGAGTAATGAACATCCAAAAAGTACCTTGGAGCCTATCCCGTCACCTTAAGCCCGCCTGACACGAGGTAATAATCCAACTCATGTGGAATATGAGTTGAAAAGTAGTGTTTGCAGTAATTTTAGAATACATATGAACTGAAAGTGTGTATTTCTTTTGTCTACGCTTATCTATCTACTACATTGTTATTCGTCATATAAAGGAAGAAATATTTTTTTAATTCATAAAGTTTTTTTCTTATTATTTTTGATTGATCCAGACGTACATTCCTAGCTATAAAAAATATCGGCACATCTGAGTTCTTCGATATAATTGCTATGATTTGGAATATACTTACTACTGTTTTTTAGGATATTGCTTCTCGCGTCACTATAAATTTGGCCTTTGAATGTATGGTTTTAAATATAAGAAATACATTCCATTTATTTAAAAAAAAAATCTTTTTTTCTATGTAAATGGATACTTATTCTAATGAGAGTTGTTCGTTTGATATGCTAAAAAACTCCTTGATTTTTTTCTCCTCTCCAATCAAGATCACATACATTTTTTGCTAGAGCGTCTCATTTGATTTTCATAATATTTAATCAAACTCAAAATGTAATAAAAAAAAAACAAGCGAGAATCATTAATGAACCCAAAAATGCAAGTTGTTTGACAGTCAAGAGGGATAATTGCTATAATATCGATATGTAATTTCAATAGAATGTTTTTAGAGTGATAACATTTTTAAGTCATTTAAATTATATCGTGTCAGGCACAATGTCATTTTTTCAATTCATATTCCAATGAGTTGAAATATGAGCTGGTGTCAGGTCGGCTTTAGGGATAACATAACTTTCTGCATTCTCGTTGTGTCCCGCGCCTCTGTTTGACAAACCGTGATGTATTTGAGCGAGCCGAAGTTCTTAAGCCGATTTTTGAATCGGTTCAACTTTTCCGTCATTGTTTTTATAAGCGAACTTTAATATAGGCTGTGGTTTTAATCTTAAGTGCAAAATTATTAGCGGAGGAACTCGACTTAATAATAATAATTGTGCTGGGAAACTTTTGCTCGGGATATGGAAAATAACACGACTGAGTTAGCTATAGGAAAAATCAATATGGAGGGTAGAAGTAAACTTCATTACAAGTTATTGCTAAACTTTACTTACACATTACATTACCGATATATGTATATTAATCGTATTATTACCATTTATTGATATTATTATTTATTTATCACCCCCCCCCAACCCCAATTTACCAACGATGTTAACTCATACGGAAATAACCAACTTTACCAATATTTAATAACTAATGTACTTAAGCCCAAATCTATAATTTATTCGTTTATACAAAATTTATCTATTAACATTACCACATCGAAATATTAAATTTAATTAACCGTTAAAGATTACATACCTAGTTATTTTCATTTATAACGATGTTGAAGTATTTTCCCGGGATATAAGTAATTTAAATCTATTAATGAAAAAAATACACTTAAGTATTTTTCCACTAACATTCGATTATCATAATGAATATCTTAAATGAAACTAACTGCAATTTAAACAAAAATCATCCTACACTACAACACTTACAGCGTTTAAATAAAAAATAAAAATTAAAATGTTTGAATGTTTCACAACAGTTACCTTGATCAGTCCGAGCCTCCTCGGCGAAAACGTTTGGTCCGTATAATACTAATATTTATACGTATATTTTTTCGTTCATTTTAAAAATGGATTTCCACTCTGTTAACATAAAAACTTTAGAATCACTAATTTAAATGTGTTTTCTTTACCACAGTGTATGTTTTTAATTAAGAAATTTAATTTTTTTTTATAAAAATATAAACAAATTTACAAATGATTAATAACAAATCGAAAGCCACAGTGCTTTCGCTTGACACAGCTAGCATCTTCAGAGGTCAAATTTGATGTTCAATAATCTTTGCTTTGGTGGAATTTAGCAGCGAAAGCGAAAGGTTCAAAAAAGGAAAAGCGTAGGTATAAGAGAGCTTCCTATATTTTGTATACTAGTTTGTGGAATAAAACTGTGTTAAAATGTTGAATTAGGGTGAATTTTCATACTTGGACGGTTTTTAGGTGGGGTGACACCACGTTTGCCAGACGGGTTGGTATCTTTTATTGCAGCCGTCCCTAACATGGGGCCATAATACGCTGGTTGCAACAGGATACTAGATGGGCACCCAGAATACAACAGTGGAGATTTTTGGCTAATACTAGTTGCATGTAACACATGAGATCCAACTGTCGATGGCAATAGTATGCATAATTGAAGAATACGTACCAAACTATAAACACTTTAACATTAAGTTAATAAATATTTTAAGACATTTTATTTTCTAAACAAAACATGAAGGCATGTATGTAAGGATAGGAGGAAGTCTGTTTTTCCTACCCAGAATATGTAAACAGCATGATGTATGTTTGTAGATTAAGTAGGTATCAAACTATTGAGTGAAATATTGTGTAGTGTTTTCTGCCTTACAAATTGTATAAAACTATGTCGTAACTAAATTAAATTTTCATAAAAATTGTTTAAAAAAGTTTGAGATGCAGGTACTACTACAATGTTAATATTTTTTATAGTAAATTGAATTACCTTATTGGAGTGTTTCGGCTTTTTTCAATATTTTTAAAAACTTTGGAAATATAGGCAGTTAAACACAAATTTATCATAAAAAATATGTTTTTATTAATAAAAAATGTTTGAGAAACTCTGGAATTTTTTTGACAAAAAAAAGATTATTATTTGTCTATATTCATACCAATTTTCAGCGTTCTAGAATTTATGGTTTTAGAGATATATTTAAAAATAAAGTAAAAAATAAAAAGTTGATAACCCCTGACTAAAACAAAAATTCAAAATTCTGAGTATGAAAGTTTTGTAGACCTATAACTATGTATATATTCTGAAATTTTGTTCGAACATATATAGTGCGAAGCGTCTAAGTCAAAAAGTTTGCAATTTTCTTAATATCTTCGGTGTCTTCTTCTGAATTCGATAAAAGTACCGTAGCGGGTTACGGTACTATTAACAATTATTGGTTAAATACTAAACATTCAAACCGTATAAAGAATGGTAAAAATGGACTATTGTTTGGTTGTGGAGAAAAGAATGAATCAACTGCAAAACATTGTTTTAACAGAGTGGATGTGGAGTAAATTACAAACAAAACTTTCAGTGAAAAGGAGTTTTCCAGAATGTGGAAAACTGACCCATGAGATGACTATTGTTTTAACCATACTTTGCCACAGTGGTTCTGAAAATTTGAATCAACCACCCTTCGATACAAAATAGTTCCAAGTACTAACTCGACCGATATCGTTCACCTAGTACCTACAAGCATTGATTTGAATCCAACATAGTTTAGGCCTTAGGGAATGTATCAAGAATTTGTCTGTACTTTTAAACAAGAATATTAGAACTTTAACGCTAAACAATAGTATAATTGTTAATAGAATCATGGGGTATTTAATTTAATTTTTTATTTCGATGTTTTTTATGATTATTATATTACAGTTGCTTTTATGTATTTTGTGTGTTATGTTTTTATGCAATTAAATCGTTACTTTAATGTGCTCACTTTTTCAGCACAAACATTTCATGTTTTTTTGAGAAATGGAAAAAAAAACAATGTACCTACTGACTTTCAATGTATTGTTATATAATATTTAGTTTTATTTTTAAATAAAATTGTATTACCTACGTGATTTAATGTAATATTTCGAAAATGAATTTCAAATCTATTTTTTTTTTTTTTAAATGAATATGTCCTTGTTAAACAAGTACATATACATCTTCCTACGTTCCCTAAACTAAGCATAAATGCTTGTCCTATAGGTGAACGAGATCGGTCGAGGCAGGATTCGAACTCGCGACCACTGGATTACTAACCCAGCGCGCTAACCGCTCTGCCATCCACCCATCCAATTTATTTTATTTGTTATTTTATTATTTTATTTGTTATTTTTAATTTTACGCTACATGGCTGCAGGAAGCGTGTGTATTTTGATAGCTCGTTTTAATTACCTACTTAAAATTTATAATTTTTTTCTTAAAAAATATTTTTTGACTCTCGATATATATTTTTTTCATTTTTCTATTATTGTTTTAAAAGATGAAATCGAAGACGTTAAACACTGGGAGAATATGTTTTGAATGTGTTGCTGACAGGATAGAAAAAAAATAAAACCCTTAGTTTAAGAACCGTCGCTTTAGTATCATTATGAACCGTCGTTGTTATTAAACCTGTATGTGAATTTTTTTATGGAAAAAGAAAGAGAATTAATGAATGTAGGATTTGTTTGCGTGCCTTGTAGACAATCCTTCATATTTATATAATGAACCACTCTCTGTACTGTGTATCATTCTCAGTTGCCGTTGAGATAATGAAAACGTCACAATTTTGCTGGATTGTTGGAATGATGAAAGGGTTTTGATCACTTTCATTGCTAAGCAAAGTTTATTTGTTTGTTGGAAATTCACCCTTCAAAGAGTGCTTTGTGCAAAGAGAAGTTGAGATTTCAGATATTATTTAAATAATATTAACAAATTTAAACTGGAGTCACGCTTTAATAGTTTGATAACTTGAATATTTTTTTTACCATGGCCATGACCTAGTAATACACTTCGTCAAAGATTCTTCTTCGTCTTCTCTATGAAGATCGTGGATCTGTTCTTCATCGGAATGTTATTTCTGGGAGGACAACGTCTCAACGAATACTTGCAATGATACAATAACAGAAGAACGCAATGGTCAAATGGATATATTACTACATCAGTATGTCAGTGGCAATAGTTGTGCCGCCAATCAACTCACTTGATCTTCAGTTATAATTATTTTTGTTAATAGTTTTATTCCAAGAGTATACAGTCAAAGAATAAAAAGCTGAAGATTTTTCGAAACATAAATAATCAAGTGAACGGTACATCAGGGGCGATTCTAAAACCTTTGGACTAGGTAAACCCTGAAAGAAAATTATGAATTTTCGATTTTAAATGTTTTTTTTAGTAACGTTGTTCATTCCAGTGGCCATGAAAAATATTTTCAAAATCACATGCCAAAATAATATTTACATTTGTGGCCCTGTAAAGCATCGTATCTACAAACGGTTAAATTTTTAATCTTGTAGTATGGTTGCAATAAAACAAATAAATAAATAAATATTAGTTCTTGAATTTATTAACATAATATTCATAGGCAAGCCAAAATTTTCGGCTTCTATAAGCAATAGGCATGATGACTAATTTTGAAAAACTATCTCACGATGTTTTTACGCATTCACTGTTTTCAAATATATATACATTTCTACATAAAATAAAGGTTTAGTAGCAAAAATCGCCATTTTAAAATCAAATTTGACATTTACGCCAAAAAAAGCTTGTAGTATCATGGCGGCTGCCGACCCTGACGGTGACGTCATGGTATCGTAAACTGCATATCACTACTATATGTAATATATGTGTTCTAAGACGATTTGTGTATTTACAATCAATTCAAAAGTGCATAAGTGTTGTGCGGTCCCTAAATGTACAAACACGACGAAAAAAACACCTACTGAGGTATTTGTTTTCGTCTCACGCGAAAAAAAAGAGAAATAAGTGATTAAATTTCGCACGGCGAGACACAAGTGAATTTTATTAAGTACGCGTTTACAATGAAGTACAGTATTATTTGTTCCCCCACTTTTAGCTCTCAGTAATATAATATTTACCATTATTTAGGCAATAAGCATATTAAGAACTTCATTAATGTCCAAACGTCAAAGGCCATCATACGTTTCCCGCGTATGTTTTTAGCTTATGAACACATAATGTAGAGAGAAGAAGGAGCATATTTTATCGATTTTCGAGATGTAAGTTGTATTTAAATTACAGATAAATAAAGTACTTATTTAGTTTTTACGTTTTAAGTTTTTACGTTTCGAAATTCTGATGAGCAAAAGTCTTTGTTCGACGCAAAGAAATATCCGACCATCAAAAGTTCCATTCTAGGTAAGACAGGCAGAAGAAATGACTACTATAGCTGCTGTTGCTAAAAATAACGATAGCAGATAAATATAGCTTGTTATGAACACAATACAAATAACGAGCGCTATGTAATAATTCGTATGCTGCTAAAATTGTAACGATATTTTAAAACGCATGCTTCGCGTAATCGCCGTCGTTTCGCGAATCGCTTCATTGCATGAAAAAAATATAGCTTGCTAGTTTAGTTTGGCAGTGACCAGCATCATAACGTGTCGAACGTTCGTCAGCTCACCATCGCGTGACAAAATTGTAGAATACTAAAACTAAATTAGTTTACCATACGTTGCGAGCGTTCATTATTTATTTACTTATTCAATAAGAACTAAGTTACATACAAAATACAATAAACTTAGGCTCGATATTACAGTCGGCCCTCAACTCATTGAGTTTGTTAAACTCAAGATTAATGTTAAGGGGAGATTTAATCCATTTCCGTATTACAGTGCAATATGACATGTCAGTTACTAAATCTTCAATTATTGACATATTTCACTTTTTCTGTGGTTATTATCTGTCAAATTTAAATAACCTCAAATAATACGAAATACAAAACGGGACGCTACGACTTTAAATACCATTGTTTTACTATCCAACATGGTAAATTTAATTTTTTTCACCAAAATAATGCTTTTAAATGCCCATGTTCAATACGGCTGTCAGTTTGTTTTGTTGTGTGGCGCCACCGTCGATACAACTAACGCCTTTTGTGATACAACACTGAAACTACACACGTAGCCTAAAGCCTCTAGTGATAGAAACTGAAACTACACGAGTTGCCTAGCAAATGACAGTTGACTCACAGTTAAGTACTTAATCTGCCAGAAACGTTGAGTTAAATATTTGTCGTTTTAGTGACATATTTGAGGGAAGATTAGGCCTAAACAGACACTGTAATACGCTATATTTTTGTAAAACTTGAGTTTAGCTCTTAAACTGACACTGTAATACCGGCCCATAGTGTCCCCCGATAGGTAGGCGAGTATCTAGGTAAATTGAAACTATTTGCTTTGATGAATCCTTGTTCCATTGCTATTTTATTGTTTTGTTTTAGTTTTAAGTACCTAATTAAAATATTAATATATCGATAACACCAAAATAAACATTGTCCAGACCGACAATTAATGCGTATATTGTATTGAAGACTATCAGAAGAATTGACGCGACCATACTATGACGTCGTGCGCTCTGATTGTTTTTTCTCATAAAATGGCGGACTAACACATTTTGTATTTTTATATTTATAATATTATTATTATTCACTCCTATAAATTAAAAAAAAAACATTTTTTAAATCTTTATAACCTATTTTATTTTTTAAAATCATAATTTCAATGATTTTTTTCTTACAGTCACACACATATTATATATCACATATTTTTTCACACCTATTACATATTTTAATATATTAATCATAATATGTATATGAATCATAACAGTTATCCCATATTTATATTAGATTCATCATAATACATTGTGTATTTCCATTTCAACCTCATGTAACACTGTACAACTCCCACAAACAATATAATTACATCATTTTATTTTATAATCAAGCAATGAAAGCCACCAAGTTATTTATTTCTGAAACGTTAAATATTCTCCACCACGTTACAATACTCGGTGCGTGTTATAACAGATGCGTCAACGATTCAATAGAGCGGATAGCGATATTATTTGGTTTATTGTCCCAAATAAACCAAATAAATCAATAAATAAAAATAGCATGTTAAAAATAAGCAGCATATTCCATATAGCATGTTATGAAAAAAATAGCCATTTCGAACAACACAACAGTTGACAGTAACAAACACAATTGACAGTGACAATATGGTGACGTCATGCGCTCTGATTGGTGTTTCACATAAAATGGCGGACAAACATATTTTGTATTTTTATTTTAATAAAATTAATATTATTCGCTCTTTTAAAATGAAAATAAATATATTTTTTCAAATCTTTATAACATATTTTATCTAATAAAATCATAATTTCAATGATTTTTTCTTACTGTCATCACGCCTATTCCGCTATATACTGGCGTATGTATGTAGATACACCATAGCAGAACACAACGATTGGCTCCTATGAACTTTGTTTCGTTTTGGCAGGTAGCTAAGGTATAGAAACATTATTTACAAACACGTCAGTACAAAGAGTGATTTTTTTTATATTTTCAACGAATAAATATTAATTTACATCAAAACACTTTTTGAAATAGGCGCCAAACAAAGTAATCACTCATCGGATCGTAAGTACCTACCTATGTTTGAGTCAGATGTAAAATTATCGTGATTTTTAATTAAATTTGATGATTATTATTATTTACTTTTAGTGCATTTTTATAGCTTTTAGTTTTATGTCATCATTGTAGCTGTTTTTGGAGTCGGTTATTTTAAATTACTTTTATTTTTCCCTTTTTAGTGATGTTGATGAATGACAGTGGTACCTACTTAGGTGACTTCGGTGACTTTTAAATATAGCGCAATAGAGCAATTCAAAACTAACACTAAAACATCGACTCTCGAATGGTCATACTAATTGAAAATATCTACACATGACATGGAAGCGAATTATTCGACGGGTAATTGAGTGTAGTCACCACCCTCACTCATGAGATCAAGTAAGAAGAAAATTACTATCGCTGAAGTGAAAATTGAACACATTGATTATTTTATTATGGATCTCATGATCTGATCTTGACTAAATTCAAATAACCAACCGGAAGATACACCCTTTCTAATGAAAAAAGAATTATCGAAATCGGAAATCGAAGTAAAAAGTTATAGCTGAACATACATAAAAAAATATCACGTCTGATAGATAATTAATAATAATTTTAGGAAGACGATAAAAAGGGTATCTAACGATTACAGCTTCAATCGTATTCAAAACTATTAAATGTATGATTTACTTTAATACAGAGTTATACAGTCTACACAATTTATAAAACAGATAATGTGCATTGCGGAATATTAGTTAACAAACATACTTATTTAGGTAATGTTTTAGTTTTGCTGTCTTGCCTGCTGTCATTCTTTTCCATAATGCTTTATTTTATTTCATATTTTGTTAATGCTCTTGTATTTATATTTTGTTAAGGATTTTATGCTTTATTTTACATTTTGTTAATGCAAAAATGTTTTTCTTCTTGTTTCTTATATTGATGTTTATGTTCTTTTTTAATTCAATCGATTGAATTTTCTATCGCATGATGTAAAAGCGTAGTGAAAATACATTGAAATTGTCTGTCTTAAAACAGGAATTATTCCTAGTTAGATAAAGTGATGATAGGTAAAGTGATGGAATGATGCCAATTAGGGAGCACCCATGGTTTTATTATTATTATTTTTTGTTTATCATGTTGTTTGTTTTGTATATTTTTTTGTTTGGTTTTATATAAATACTGAGTGGACTCTGTGGTGTATTGTTTCTGTAAGTTTTCTTTTCTTATGTTAAATAAATATATTATTATTATTTCGTGCTCTTTAACACCTTTTCAGGTTTATCACCTGGTGGGATTTGGGGTAGCAAGAGCAATGCTGCCAAGTGCTATCCTTACTGAGTGTATAAAATGTGGTGTTTTGTGTGTTGGTGCCACGTGTAGTATTTGTGTGTTAGTAAGGTCAGTATTGTCGTCGATTTGGAGGAATTTCCTCACCAGTCTGCATGTGTTTAATATGGCTGCTTTTTGCATGGTGACGTATGTGTATTTAGGTGATTTGATGGTTTCTAAACTGCTGAATAAGTTTAATGGAATAATTCCTGTGGTGGAAATTACTATTGGTACTATTATCACAGATTGCATGTCCCAGATTCGCTTGATTTCGTCTTGCAAGTCAGTGTATTTTCTAATTTTTTCGGTTGTAGTTGTTTCGATGTTGTGTGTATTTGGTACAGCGATGTCAATTAACATTGTATGTTTATTTTGTATATCTACAAGTGTAATATCTGGTCTATTGTTATGTATGATTCTATCAGTTAATATGGATCTGTCAAAGTATAGTTTGTGAGTGGAGTTTTCAAGAACTGGTGTGGGTGTGTATTTATAATAAGGCATTTTGTCATTTTTATTTATAAGTTTGTGTGCAATAGCTTATTCTTGGTGGATGATGTTTGCGATTTGATTATATCTGTGTGTATAGTCATTTTGTGTGAGAGTGACGCATGCCCCTGTAATGTGCTGGATGGTTTCTGACTTTTGGTGGCATTTTCTACATAGGTCAGTTGGTACTACATTGTCCTATTATTATTATATTTATTAGTGGACTAGTGAAAACTCCATTCATTATTCAATAGGATAATCAATATTGATTACAAAAAAATTACAAATAATGTATGATGGAGAGTGAAGAGTTAGTCACGACCCATTCGTTTGTGATAAAAATAATGAAATATTCGTATAAAGGTGTTAACATCCGTTTCATCTCGTACGTCGTATTATTCACTAGCTGCCAACCTGTCAACTTAAACTTCCTTCATTCATACATCGTGCCTTTTAGGTATTTACGGACAGGTAAATATGTATACATGTGTAACAAATGGAATATTTCAATGACAGAAAATATTCACAGTACGATTTTTTTCCGTTTATACCATTGGTTCTAAACCTTTTTTGAATAGCGTACCTCTTTAGTAAGATGTAGTCTCATTATTTATGAAAGGTATTAAATATTATTTTTTGTTATGTTATTTTTTTAAATTAAATAAAAAAAGAAAAATACGATTAGAATAAATAGACTTGACAAAGAAAGATGGAAGTTGGAGGATGCAGAATAAAATCGTTTAAAAATTATTTGACAAATATACTTTTTAATATATTTGGAATGCGCGAAATACCAGAGGGACGCCGACCACCGGGAAGACTATCAAAGAGATGGAGGGAGAGCTGGACGTCCTCGTCCCAGGACCTGTAAAAACAGATCATAGATCTAAAAAAAGAGGAAGAAGAAGAAGAGACTTTTTAATAATTCTACCATAACATACCATCACGCCATTTCCCCATTTGGGGTAGGCAAATAGAACAGAAGGCCAGACTCCTCTCTTTTGACTTACATTTCTCGCTTCATTCATGCCCATGCATCGTCCCATACACGCTCTTCTGTTATTATTACTTCTAACGTCTCCATCGTTCAAAATCCCATTTATGTGATTGTGCCAACTTTTCCTTGGCCGACCTATAATTTTCGTCCTTTTTTATCAGCTTTATGTACTTTTTTCGTCAGACGGTCATCAGTTTTTCTTTCTATGTGGCCAAATCACTATTTATTTCCATCTTACTTTATGATGCGAAGTGTGCGATGTGACGAGAAAGAAAACTATACATACTTTGCTTAATGATTCTACAGTTGTAAAAAAACGTTTTTTTGGGGGCTATATTCTTTATTTTCTTTTATTCTCAGCTTAAATATTCACGAAATTACGTCAATATTTAAGTTGGAAGAAATTGCCACACGACAATAAACTCACCACTTGCGCAGGTGCAAGAAAGTGTTTATTATTATTATAATTTCATTGGCATGATTAAACAATAATCGACGATTTACTAAATGGTAAATCATCGATTATCATTTTAATTATGCTATAGTAATATCGGGCTGGGGCTAGGTTGCGGCCATAGGGGCCTAGCCAGTAAAGTTGAGGGTGGCTGCAGCCCCACCCTAGGATTCTGGGTAACAGGTCAGTACCCTCTTCAATTCTTACCTATGGAAGAGCAGGGCAGACGCCTTAATGCCTCGCTCGGCGGTGACTCATCAAACGTGGCGATGACTCAGTCTGCATCATCGGGCGATGGAAATCGAAGCACTGAAAGTACTGTCCGGTGGTGTACCTGAAATTCGCCAACATGAGTACTAAGGGGTGGAGGAGCCCCCCGTGATGATTGGTCGGCACGACCCACTCGGCGGTACCCGAGTTGATGACGAGACAGGTGCAGCTAACGCTGCGCCTGGTGTGGATATCGAAGAACTGAAAGTACTACGGGCGTGGCGAAGGCTCCCTGTGGCAGTCTGTTGTTCGTGGAGCTGCTGGGAGGGTAACCCCTGCTATGATTCACGGGCCTTCACGAGTGTGGTTGGACTCTTAGTGGCAGTGGTATGAAATATGCATGGTGGTAGTTCTTGTTTCGTCCGACGAGCAGCCGCTCCGGGGATGAACAGAACACTTTAGTTCTATAACGTTCCCTATGGAGTGGGGTAGGTGACTGCGACTTTCCTAAAAAAAATAGTAATATCGGCCCTACTGTAGTAGCATACTAAAATGTACTATGAAATTTTACGGAGTGAATGTGTACTGCAAGCATTGTACGTACAGATGATCAAATTTCACGTTCGTAATATTATGTTTATGACACTCTGGTAAGTAAGATTGAAATAATATAAAATAACAATGAAAAAATATTATGTTGTAAAACACAATATATAAATATTAAATTGTGGTTCCTTCACTAAGATTTTTTATATTTAGATGATATTTTAAGACAATTTAATATATTTTTATTTTAATCAAAATATCAAAAAGGGAATTTCTTTCCCTGTTTTCAGTTGATACGATATAAAAATTTATTTTTAATATTCCTTTATTCAACACGATAGTAAAATGCTAAGCGTTTTTGTATCTGGTGACACGAAATTCGATTTTTTTATTCAAAATAAACGGGTTGACAGAATTTTGGATGTGTCGACATGAAAACACATATCATTGTATTAGATATGTAATAATGATAATACATATTGGGTTGTACCAATAGTCATTTCGTTTCGTTTTTTGTGAAAATGAAAGACGAAATTGAACCAAGACATTTGACGTAATCGTCAAATGTCGGATTAGAAAAATTCAATCTCTCAGCGACGTTATGAGTTGTTGATCGGCGGTTTACATCAATCAATTCTTCTATTTCGTAATCGTCACCTTCAACTGACGAAATTTTAAACCAGTACTGGCGTTTTATCAATGTGTCTTGTCTATAAACATCGTGATTTTTTTATGAATTGCATTATTCGACAAAAAAACTATAAGTGTGTTATTTATAAAAAATCCTGAATCATGGTTGAATCGCGGTTCAATTGAACCAGGTTCAAAGTCTTATTCCATTTTCAAATGTAACCTTATTTATCAAAATATTTAAAACGCAGTTCAGTTGAACTCCATTTTGAGCTCTATTTCATAAGACAACACCGAATTTAGATTTGTTAAGTTGGTTGTCATGACCACAAAAGTATATGCGACATAGAACACGAGCGCGCCACGTGATAGTTCTGTCAAACTCTAGCTATTGCACTTCTTGAAATTGCATCATGCATGTCGCTAAATATACTGGCAGAAAATTTTGAATAGACCTTCTTTTTTGGTTTTAATCTTGTGTATTGGTTGGCAGCAAAGCAATGCATTTCTTCCTCTACTCGGCTCGATCTTCAGTGACTCTCTTCAATTCTGTGTAGGAGGTACAGTTCATGTCGATGTCTTGGAATATATAATCTAAATACTCCCGGACAAGATAATATAATGAAGTCGTCAAAATATGCGGCTTTAGTGTATGTAAGTATATATATTTAATTTAGATGTAAAAAAGTACAATTTCTTACATCTAGTATAAACAAAAAGTTAACAAATTAAAAAAAATATTATATCGTATGAATTATATAAAATTAATTAGACCGCGGCTGCGATGAGAGGACGAAGTTGGATGGGATGCTTCCCAATTATTGCAAGTGCCGGGCAGTTGGAGAGTTGCTGCGGACGATAGAAGAAGCTGGAGACGAAGACTGACGGAGGCCAAGTCTCGATATGGGCTGTAGCGCCATTGAAGAAGAAGAATTATATAAAAACAAAAAAAGACTTCCTTCATACATTCTGGCAAATAATTTTACAATTATTGATAAACTTTGTGATACACATTATTTTGTGCACCTGGCAAATTTGTCTGAGGTAGCCTAATGTCACGCTGGCTTCTCGTCGTGAAGGTGTGAACTTCAAAATTATCAATAAAATTATAATAGATCATAAAAAGTGTTGGATGCGAAAAAAATCAACTAATTCCACTGATGGCAAAAGACGGGAAATGACTATCCAAAGATCCTATTACACATGACATGTCTGTGGATGCGAGGTTTGGCTACCTCCAGTCGCGTGAGAATCTGGTGGCAATTTTTCCCCTGAAATATGTGAACTGTCATTAGCCACCGTTGAGGAATTCTTGGCGCTCCCCCGTGAGTGTCCCCCGTGCGGCAGATTTACGATAAGTGCCGGCAGCTATGCCCGGCCCCGGCAGCGTCTCCGCTTTTTTCATTATCCCCCCCTCCCCTCCGGCTTCTTCTATTTAATTAAATTTGATAGATACTAAGTAGATGGAAATATGCAGTGTAATGATAAAAAAACTGCTGAAGAATCCGTCCTTTTCATTACTCCTGCCCTAAATATTATTACTTCAGATCTCCACACATACACTAGTATCATTAATTATGGTCACTTTATTCATTTTGAAGGATTCTAACTAACACATCACGAGATAATTCTCTTTTTGAAGTTGAGTCATTCAAAAATATATAATCATTGTATAATCTGTAAATATTGTGTATTTTGTATCCGTTTTTTAAAGAAAAAACTTAAGCATTTTTTTAAATTCATTTGTTTACTTTATTTTTTTAAATTATTTTGTACACATGTGCATAATGGCGAGCTTATTGCCATATGACAATATCTTCTAACCAACCATATTCATTTGGTGTGGTAAATTGTGTTTATGACACGTACCATTTTATGTGAATAAAATATATAATGAAACATATAAAACAAAAACAATAAAAAAACGTTGGGGTGAGGAGGGGGGTGAGGGGGGGGGGCAAGATAGGATAAGGAGAAAAATTTAAATAATAATAATAATAATAATAATAAGCCCCTCAAAAACCAAACCCACGTCCAGTTAAAAACATCTAGAACTACGTGAGGGGCGGGGAGCTACACAACTACATCGAGTAGCTTGCCAACGGGTAAAGGGTACAAACACACAACACATACATGGATCACACAAAAAACACAAGCCTCGGACAAACACCGCTACCTGGGGAGCGCCAGGGCACGTCCGGAGTTAGCGCTGGGCGTAGCAGCATGAGAGCCGCTAATGACATGCTGTCGAACAGGCGGACACATGCCGGGACACCCGAAGAAACAACAGCCGAAACCCAACACACCCGACCTGCTGAAAGTGCTTTGTCGGCAAGTCAACCGACAACCACCAAAGCGGGAAAACCACGACAACGCATGAAATGGACAGATGACATGAACATAAACCTCATGCGTTGCTACTACACTATCACACAAGGAGACACACAAATAATTGGATACAGACAGGAGCTACATACACAATTCACCACAATCTACCCAGAACTCTCACACATCACAGAACAGCGACTGGCGGACCAGAAAAGAGTTATAATAAACAACAAAAGAATACAACTATCAATACTTGATCAAATAAAACAAGACGCAATCAGAATGAGTAATCAAAATAGAATAAGTACATTAACACAAGACATAACAAATACGCAAATAAACCACAACAATCCACAGGAAATATCAATAATACCACAGCAAAATAACACTGAACAACCAAATATAAACATAACTAACGAATCCACCAATATGAACAATAATACAACAATAAGCCCTAACAACAATGACGAGACCAACGTAAGAACAGAACACAACCCAGACACAAAAGCACAAATCACAAACACACTAGAACACACAATCGAAATATATAAAGATAGCGACCCCACAACAAGACCACACCTACCAAAGCTCAAAATCAACAAACAAACCATTAACATGATCAATATTATCAACACAATTCTACATAACATGATTAACACTGAAACAACACTCGAAAAATTACATCTATTAGTTTACTGTAGTGCATACACCATTATTACACTAAACAAACAAAATATAAACAATAAAACAGAAAACTCCCATAGAACACACAGAAGCACTATACCAGCATGGCAACACAGAATACAAATCAAAATCAACTCATTAAGAAATGAAATAGGCAAAGTAACACAAAAAATTAAAGATAATCTAAAAAATCCAAGAAAAATACGGGAAATTGAAACGATTAAAGACAAATACAATGAACACAACCTAACTATACTCCTTGATACGCTAACACAAAAGTTATCAGCACAATCACATAGATTAAAACGCTACAAAAAATGCTATGACAGGAAAACACACAATCTCAATTTTCAAACAAGCCAAAAAAGCTTCTACAACAACCTAAAAAACAACAATATAGAAATTACAGACGCACCTAAATTAAATGAAATTGAATCATACTGGGAGAACATTTGGTCTGAAAACAAAAAACACAATGAAAATGCCACATGGATAACAGAGGAAGAAAATGACAATAACCAATTTCAAAACATGGCCACAATACAAATAAATATAACTGACTTCAAAACTGCTATAAAGAAGACACACAACTGGAAGACACCAGGCATAGATAATATCCAAAATTACTGGTACAAATATCTCCCTGTAACACATGAAAAATTCTCCGAACTATTACACAAATGCGTAACGGAAAACCAAAACCTCCCATCTTTTTTCACTAAAGGTATCACATATCTCAAACCTAAATCAACAGACACAAAAAATCCATCTAAATATCGTCCAATCACATGTCTACCCACAATATACAAAATTCTTACCTCAATTATAACTACAAAAATAGATCTTTTCCTAACACAAAATAACATATTAACAGAAGAACAAAAAGGATGCAGAAAGCAAAGCAGAGGATGCAAAGAACAAATCATCATCGACCGGACAATAACAAATCAGGCGATAAAGAAGAAAAGGAACATGTACTGTGCATACATAGATTACCAAAAAGCCTTTGATAGTGTCCCCCACTCATGGTTAGTAAAAGTTCTAGAAATATACAAAATTGACATAAAACTTGTAGAATTTTTAAAACAAATAATGAACACCTGGAACACGACAATATACCTAAAACTAAACAACAAAATGATAAAATCAAAACAAATAAACATTAAAACCGGAATCTTTCAAGGTGACTCCCTAAGCGCACTATGGTTCTGTATCTCCCTCAACCCACTCTCCAAGATGCTTAACAAAAGCAAACTTGGCTACAAAATCACAACACACAACTTAAATACCAATCCTATAAAAATCAACCACCTTTTATACATGGACGATTTAAAACTATATGGCAAAAATAATGACGAACTAAAACAACTAATTTATAAAACTGAACGCTTTAGTAATGACATAAAAATGAAATTCGGTATTGATAAATGCAACACATGCTCAATAGTAAGAGGTAAACCCAAGGAACACACGGGAAGCACCTTGAAGGATACGAATGAAATAATACGCGCAATGGACGAAGATGAATTTTATAAATACTTGGGAATTCTCCAGAACCCAAGCATAAAAGATAAAAAGATAAAAGAAACCACCAAAAACGAATACCTTAAAAGACTAAATATCCTCCTCAAAACACAACTAAATGGAAAAAATATGACTAAAGCAATAAACACATACGCAATACCAGTACTAACATATACATTTGGAATAATTAAATGGACCAATACGGAACTTGACGATCTCAACATTAAACTCAGAACAACATCATCAAAACATAGAATTCACCACGAACATTCAGCAATAGAAAGATTCACACTGCCAAGAGAGGAAGGAGGAAGAGGACTCATAGACATTAAAAATCTACACCATACACAAATAAATAACTTAAGGCAATACTTCTACACAAAACGAAATAGCCCAATACATAATGAAATCATAAACATAGATCACACATACTCACCACTTACACTTAACGACAACGAACGCAATCTAGAAATAACAACACATGACGCAAAAATTGAAACATGGAAAAATAAAACATTACATGGAATACACCCAAGTCATCTACAACAACAACATATTGATAAAGCCCTTAGTAATAATTGGCTCAAACACTCAGACCTCTACGCAGAAACAGAAGGATTTATCATAGCTATTCAGGACAAAATAATAAAAACAAAAAACTACACGAAACATATTATAAAAGACAATACAATAACAAACGACACATGCAGAAAGTGCAAATTACAAAAAGAAACAATAGAACACATAACAGGTGGCTGCTCAACTCTTGCACCGACGGAATATACAATAAGACACGATAACATCTGCAAACACATATATTTGGAACTAGCCCACAAACATAAACTTATCGAAACACACCCCAAGTGGTATCAATACACACCCCCAGCTGTAACAGAAAATGATAACTACAAACTATACTGGAATAGAGACATAATCACAGACAGAACAAACCTACATAACCGACCAGACATTACATTAATCGACAAAATACATAAACACACATATCTAATAGAAATATCGATACCAAATACAGCAAATCTACAAAAGAAACATTTAGAAAAAATAGATAAATACATACCTTTAGCAGAACAGATAAAATCACAGTGGAAACAAGAAAAAGTTACAATAGTCCCAATAATATTATCGTCTACAGGCATCATACCAAAAACTCTCCAAAAAAATATAGACATACTAAAGTTACCCCCATACGTAATCACCAACATACAAAAAACTACAATTATCAACACATGCACAATAGTCAGAAAATTTCTACAGGTACCACTTTAAACAACTACACACAACCACACAGACACACAAACACATAGCCTCACAACTTGAGTACGCTCCGTTGTGAAGGAAATTACCGGATCATAACCGAGATCAATCTACATATAATAATAATAATAATATTTATTAAAAATAAAAAACACAAACAACAAATACAATAATAACAGTATAAACAAAAAATAGGAAAAAAAAATAACATCAATTAGGAATTCTCCCCGAAAATAAGAAAGCCTTGTGCTTCGGGGAGGGGTACAGAAGATGACACCCCAAAAATCACAAAAACAACAAAAAAAAGAAAAAAAAACATATACATATTTGATATAAAGAGAGAAAAAAAATACACACATACATATATACATACATATACACACACATATACATATATACACATATACATATATACACACACACATACATACATACACATACATACACACACATACATACACACACATATATATAACACACATACATACACACACACACACATAGATATATACACATACACACACATACACATACAAAAATAGTACAGTTAACGATACACAACCATGCCTATACAATGCACTCAATCATTCAAGAATATTTAATGTTTTGTGTAAGGAAATGAATTCACAGATTTCTTTTGAAATCGGGAAGTGTTAATGAAACTTGATGTTGCGATGGGATTTGATTCCAAAGCCGGTCTGCTTATATGTAGAAAGATGTGGTGAAAAAGGAAGTATTGTGTACTGGGATACTAAGCGTTATTTTAGTATTTGAACGAAGAGGCAACCCGTGTTCTGAGAGGAAGTGAAATTGATTTCGTAGATAAACTGGAGCGTTGATATTCTCAATGGGTAACTATTGGGATCAAGGGCCAGATTCATAAATTCAATGTGAGTCGCTGGCCGCAGAAGTGAATATATATTTTTTGTTTCTATCTTGTTTTATAGCAGTTAGAGTTTTTTTTGTTGTAATGCAGGTAATAAAATGATCATCATCTGTGGACAAACGTAATTGGCCTGTTTTTATTGTTTATTTCATATTGTATATTTTACAAGACTGTATTCGTCCCTTAAATTTGTAAATAAATGTATAATTCGTTTTTTTAAAAATTTACATAACAATAAAGATGATCAATTTTCCATAAATTACAAACCTATAAAAAAATTTCATGCAACGAGAAATTTCAGTTTACTTTTTTTTCCATAAATCAAATCAAAAATAAAAACTACGCAGTGACTTTTTTTAGTCTCTAAAGCGCCTTTGAGCTGGGATCACAAAAATGGCGCTATACAAGTAAGCCATTCGTATTGTTAATAGTTTTATTCAATTAGGCCATTCTGATTGTTATATTAACTAGTTGCATGTAACACATGAGATCCAACTGTCGATAGCGATAGTATGTATAGTTGAAGAATATGTACCAAACTATAAACCCATAGATACAAATTATTGAATATTTTCAGATATTTTGTTTTCTATACAACATATGTAGGTATGTATGTCAAGATAGGATAGTATGGAGGAAGATCCTTTTTCCTACCCAGAATATGCAAATTGCATGATGGTATGTATGTATGTTTGGAGATGAAGTAACAAACTATTAAGTCTTCTTACATATTGTGTATAGGCGACTGCCATACAAAATGTATGAAGCGATGTCGTCACTAAATTCAATTTTTAAAAAAATTGTTAAAAAAAATTGAGATCTTCTTCTACAATGTTAATATTTTTTATAGAAAATTAAATTATCTAGTTGGGGTGTTTCGGCTTTTTTCGATAATTGTATAAGTTTTGGAAATATAGGCAGTTAAACTCATAAATTTATCATAAAAAAAATATTTTTCTTAATAAAAAATGTTTGAGAAACCCTGGAATTTTTTTGAAAAAGTTAATTTGAGATTTTTTATTTTTCTATGTTTGTACCAATTTTCAGCGTTCTAGCTTTTATGGTTTCTGAGATATATGGAAAAATAAAATAATTCAAAAGTTGATAACCCCTGACTGAAACAAAAATTCAAAATTCTGAGTATAAAAATTTTGTAGGCCTATAACTGTTTATATATTCTGAAATTTTGGGCTCTGTAAATTGAGCGGATCAAAAGTTATAAGGGGGGGACGGACACACACACAGACACACAGACACACACACAGACACACAGACACACGAAATGTTCTACTCCGAATTCTGAGTAAATCCGTGTATGGAACATATATGCTGCGAAGCCTCTAAGTTGGTGTTTTTTGACTTCAAAGTTGGAAAAGCCGTGAAAAAAGTAGACCTCTCCATACAATTCTCGCGTATTCTGGCTTGATACATTGTCGATATGTTAAGAGAACAAAGTTCTCCTGAACAAATCGACAGTTGGATAAGCCATTCTTCTTGTTTCATTTTTATGTATTTTCGTGTTTAACGTACTTTTTAAACCGTTAGACTTATGTATATTATCGATATTATTTATAAACAGATATATTTCAGATGGGTCGATGGCAGAGCGGTTATCGCATAAGGTTAGTAATCCAGTGGTCGGGAGTTCGAATCCTGCCTTGACCGATTTCGTTCACATATAGCACAAGCATTTATGCTTATTTTAGGGAATGTAGGAATATGTATATACAGTACTTGTTTAACAAGGACATATTCATTTAAAAAAAACATATGTATTTGTAGAGTGCATTTACTTAAAGTAGAACTGATTTATTTTCCATAGGCAATAGTGAAATTAATTTATATGATTTTGCAGTGAGGCACCGATTAAGGATAGTGCATCTCTTTCTTCGTGCCATAATATCATGTTCCCCCAACGTTGACGATCACTGCTGAGAAGGCATCTATGTCCGACTACGTTTGGAACAATTCGCCAACATCTCTGATGCCGGTCGACTGACGCATAGTGCTACACTTTTCTTACCTACCTACTACTCTTTTTCTACTCTTACCAACTCTTTTCTATTATCATCGTTTCCGGGAGTCCCGTAAGATCCGGGTAATTGAAAATATAAGAGGCTAAATAACTAGCTTATAAATAAATGTCATGTAATTCATATGTTGTAGTTGGCCGATAGTTTGATCAGCCGATGAAATAGGCTTCCATGCGCGCCTACCCTAAAAAATGAAAATCGTTCAAAATTAATGCCACTAGTGTTTTCTATCTTTCACTTTTTAATATTTCACACAATTATACATTTGTATACTACGTGAGTCAGCATTCTTTCATTCCACTCGTCTCTTCTCCTTTACCATATTCATTCTTCTCACCTCCATATACCAACTTACCCGCTTTCTTACCACTTGAGGAATGTTCAATTCACAGCTAAAATGTCAACATTGCGTTATACTTAGTATCAATTTTAAAACGTCCCCATCTAAATCTTTATTTTGTTTTTTAATATTTGATATTGTCACTTCATGATAGAACTCCATAATCAACTAAAATTACGAAAAAAATTATATTTAATTTTACGTTCTACTTAAATTTAAGTATTTCGTAAAATTAAATATATTTTTTTCATAATTATAGTTCCTTATTTTATTCATTTATTAGAATAGCGTAATTAAAAATTAGCTTTGCTAAAATAAGTTAATATAATCATTATGAAGCTGAACAGATGGACTTTATAGAAATTTATTTTTTATCCCATTTTCGACTACAATATACAGATAATTTTCACTGCGAAAAAATCGTTTAATCATTTTATAAATATTTTTGTACATCGAATAATGCAATTGTTTAATGGGTCCATATATTTTTATACTTAAAACTAATAATTTATTTACCATATACTTTTTTCTTGCTATGAATTATTATTTTTTTTTTGTTTTAATAGTTTAAGTGTTATACGTATTTTCTTTGATTTATTTTACTCTTATTTATTTGCTGTTGTACATACACAATGTTGTCATACTTTGTAATCTGGTTGGTTGGAAGAAATTGCCCAAGGGCAATAAGCCCGCCAGTGTACAATTGTATTTGTTTATATTATGTACAAGAAGATGTATAAATAAATAAATAAATAAATAAATAAATAAATAAATAAATAAATAAATAAATAAATAAATAAATAAATAAATAAATAAATAAATAAATAAATAAATAAATAAATAAATAAATAAATAAATAAATAAATAAATAAATAAATAAATAAATAAATAAATAAATAAATAAATAAATAAATAAATAAATAAATAAATAAATAAATAAATAAATAAATAAATAAATAAATTAATAAATAAATAAATAAATAAATAAATAAAGAAATAAATAAATAAATAAATAAATAAATAAATAAATAAATAAATAAATAAATAAATAAATCTGCATCTGCATCTGCATATAAATAAAGTAGACCTGGTAAGATTGTCGTTCTGGATTTGCGAATGTTTATGCACGACTATATTCATGTCAGTCTGCCCAAGGCTGCCTGTTCGTACATTCGTTTGAAATCTTTCTATGTGGATATCGGCAATTTTACAGTAGAGTAAAAAACTTACAATATTACATTTTTATAATATTACATTTGAAACAGTATAAAAACACAAAGCCTCACAAGCTGATATGTTTTTTTTATAATTTTCAAAAGAAAGTTAGTTTAAATGTTATATAATAAGAATTAAAGAATGCTTTTATGCTTTACTCGCCGAGTCGCCAAAATTGATATATGTGAATTTACCCTGAAGATGACAAAAATACCAACATTCTGATATATGCGTCCCTATCGTAATTAGACCTCAAATGGCACGAAGTAATAAAATCCGACACAGGGAGAGTGAGCAATTCACGTTAAACAAATGGTCCCTTTTGCATTGTGGGTCAGATTTGCTTTCCTCGCGTTGTTCCACCATTCTTTCAGCTGTCAAATATTCGAAAGTTACCTACTTTATATTTTTATCGTTATTAATATGTATTGATTTAGTTTATTTTCCAATATATAATAACTTTATATTTTATTTTCTTTCAGAATCAAATTTTAGCCTATATAGTTACAAAAAAATGTAAGTTGAAATTTCAATTCTCGATGAATTTAGGTAAATTTTAAATCAACATTCACACATGGAAAGAACGTAGGTATTTGTTTAAAGATATTTTCATAAATGAGTTGGTGATTATTGTATTTCGGTGTACAGGTTATGTCATTCTTCTAGGAGTAGGTTAAAGAGTGCAGAAGGAATGGCACATGAAAATAACATGTTGCGAATGGTTGCACTTAGGGCAAACGAATCTATAGAACAGCAAGAAAGGAGATGTGAAGCCAGTAGATTACAAATGACGGCGTATAGGGTATTACAATTTCTGCAGCAAGAAAGAGGAAGTACAGATTTTCAGTCTTCAAGTAATTGGATAGAGGTAGGGAGTCGTGATAATTTAATGATAATAGATCAGATGAATATGCAAGACGTTGAAGTAATAGAAATTACTGCACTTGAATGCGCCATCTTAGCAGCATTAAAAGTATAAAACAGCCTCTAAGTCTTCAAGTCATAAGGCCCCTGAGTCAAATTGAAAACACTTAACAATATCGCCAAACACTATTTTTTTTGTATGTAAAATAACAGATGTGGCATTGAAACATGAATCATGGAGACAAAAGGAAAATTCTGCTTTTTCCTATAGTTGCAATATAGATATTAACCTATAGTTGCAATTTATTTCTGAGCCAGTATCAACTTTTGGTAGAATGTCTATAATTTGTACATATTGTGGTGATTTGAAATGGAGGGGAGAATTGTAACAATGGAATAGTACACATACCTGCAATAGATATCCTCCAGAGCCTCTTTATACATTATTAACAGGTAATTCTATAAATGCATGCCATTATTATAGAATTAAGTATTTTAAGAGTCATGTTAGAAGATATAATAGGACGATGTATGAGAGGGTCAGAAATGAGGACATAAGGAAAGAATGTAAGATAAAGAAAGATGTCATTAATAGAATTTAAGTGAACACATTTAGATGGTTTAGACACATGGGCAGAATGAATGAGGAACGCCTGACGAAGAAAATATACTTTGCGACAGGAATCGAATGAGAGGTCGGGGCCGCCCAAGTAAGGGATGGCATATCCATGGGAACGCTATTTTGAAAGGCGGAGATGTCAGAAGCATGAACAACAAATTAATATGTATAGGACAATGTATGAATGTCGACGAGGCGATGAATGTGTATCAAGATAGAAATAAGTAGCGTTTGGTTCTCTCTGCCTACCCCGCGAGGGACATGGCGTGATGGTATGTATGTAATGCTTGCTTTCAAATGAAATTTTTAGGAACCACTAAAGAATTATGAGTTATTATTATGAGTGATAGAGTTAGATGTGTTACAAAGGAGGATCGAATTAGAAATGAATACGTCCGAGGTAGTTTTGGAGTCGCCTCTATTCCGGAGAAACTAAAGGCCAGACACCGATGGTATGGACACATTACCAGACGAAATGAGGATCATATAGTTAAACTCACACAGGATATACGCACTCAGTCCAGAAATAGAGGCCGTATATAGGCCACCTGGTGGACAAATATTAAGGAGATGAGGGAGGAGCAACTAACCAGAGAAATGACGCAGGATGGAAAGGTCTCCGAAGGGCAAGAAAGGAAAGGTCATACCAGAAGGGCCGCTCCAGATGAACTGGGAAGAGGCAAGGAAGAAGAAATCTATATTTTCAAAACATTTCTGTATGTTTCATTTAATTAACAAATTATTTTACTTTCAAATTTATGAAGACAAATTTAAGAAAATAAAATTAAATAATTGCCAACAATCAATTAATTTATTCACATAAAAATATCATCATCATTATTCTTAGCGTCACAACTCTTGATGGGTCCTATCTGTGTCCAAGAATCTTCTCCATACTGTTCTATCGTTGGCTGCCACCTTCGAGTTCTGCTGCCCCATGGCTCATGACTATGCTGATGTCCTGGTAAAGATCATAGAGCTCGGTGATATACTTATATCTTTTACGCCATGTTTGACAGTCGTTAATAGTTACATAGGTATATTCTGCATAAGATTTTTCTTTCAAAGGCATCCACTCTGTTTTCATCGTGTCAGGACACTTCAATAGTTACCGACTGATTGTTATTTTCGCGCCGCTTGGCGTTCGCCTTGAATCGCCTACGTAAGACGTCGCGTTAGAGTGATTTTAGTCTTAACTGGTAAATAATTTTTAAGTCGGCCTCATACGTTCTCATTTATTATTCAACAGACATACGACAAAGTTTAAGTATTAAATTTAGAATAAAATTATTATATTTATTTGTTTATAAATTTTTGGAAGACTAATAGCATATATATTACATCTAATATAAAAATTTAACAGCCAATTAGAAGTCTCCGCTGATTGGCTATACTGTCAGTTGCAAGTTGAAAAATATAACATAATAATATAATATGTTTCTGTAACAGATAAAGTTTCATCGTGAAACGGAGGTAAACATAAACAAGAAAAAAAAATTATCACCGAAGAGAACATACATGATTTTATATTTTAGTGGTTACAATTGGCAAAATGAATTATAGTATTAAAAAAATTGCACTTAGAATACATCTCGCTACTGTAATGCTAATCTGAAATACATCAAATTCTGGTGAATTAAATATAAAATGTCCATAACCAAACTATATTACCGCTATAATGTCTGCAGTTAAAATAAGAGTCTGCGAATGCTTGCTAAATTAACTGAAAAGGCGAATATCCTTATTTAAGCATAAAAAAATATACAATCTAAATACACATAACACACAATAGTAAGTGTAAACATTTAAGTAATATCATTTAGTTTAGATTTAGACTACATGTTGAGTTTGCAAACATAATTTATCGGTCATTTGTCAAACGTCAAGTCAAATGTCAACCACGGTGTTGCCAGGATTTAAAGTACTAATTATTATTGGAGAGTTGCATGAAAAAATATTAATATTTATTACATGCTTATTTACAAGGAGTTTAAAATATCAATCTTTCTAAAGTTAAACAATTTATTATTTTGTAAATTAATATTTTATAAGAATAACGTTTTTGTGCGGAGGCGACAAACACAGCAGCGAAAAATAAAGCTTGCTCCATGTCATGGTTTGTGAAACGCAAATTAAGAAACTAAAAGAGAAGTTTCGTTTGACTTCTACAATAGGGTTTGCAACCTTTTTAACCACTTTGCGGATTATAGGCGTTTGATTTAGTTGAAACTCAGCAATCTTCGTATTGCCTGTATAATTAAAAATGGTCCCTCAGTGTCTCCCGTCCCTTCGGTGCCTCCCGTCCTTTTAATGTCTCCTGTCCCTCAGTGCCACCCGTCTCTTCAGTGTCTCCCGTCCCTTCAGGTCCTTCTGTACCTCCCGTTCCGTCAATGCCTCTTCATTTCCTCCCGAATCTTTCATCCCTTCAGACATTTTAGTAACTTCAGACCCCTCAGTACCTTCAGATCGTTCAGTACCTTCAGACCGTTCAGTACCTTCAGATCCCTCAGTGCCATGGACCTCCGGAGGCGGTCATTTACCGCGCAGCGGTAATAGCCGGCTGCAAGCCCTAGCTTCTCAGCTAGTAAATAAATAAATAAGTAAATAAATAAATAAATAAATAAGTAATTTATTTACAGCCATAAAATAAAGAATAAATTTGAATGTTTTAAAAATCTATGAAATGGATTCAAAAAACTTAACTAAACGTATTTTTTAAAACATTGTAAAATATTAAGATCAAGGATTAGTCGAATGCATTTTTAAAATCTTAAAATGTCTTTATAAATTTATATATTTTATAAATATAAATAAATGATCATCGTCTTCAAACAACAATGGTGGTTTTTTTAGTCAGAGAATAAATAAATATTCTTGGTGAAATAATATTTAAAAAAATAACAATTTTCAGAATATAAAAGATATTTAAATAATATTTTTAAAAGAAAATAAATAACTTCCACTGAAATTATATGAGAGAAAATAACTGAGAGATCACCTAATATTTTTTACGGCGCTGGCCCATTTACATACTAATGATATTAATAACAATTAAGCACTACAAATAATAACACTCAATTATTATTATTACCATTATACACTTCCTCAAAAGAATTAGCAGATCAATGCGTAAATTGTAAATTATTTAAAAGAGCAAAATAAAATGCAACAAACGCATCATCAAGCTTTCAATTGGGAATAGTTTACCCATCCAGATACTTAACATATCAAAGGATTAGGCTCTGAGGAGGTCTCTATACTACCTAACAACCCTACTGATTCCCGAATATTAACGTTTAAAAAATCTTTAACGATTCTACATGTAGGTATTCATTATTACCGTTTTTTGCATTTTTATTATTAAGTTTTTTGATAAATCTATAATTACTAAATTACGGATTAACGATTTTGGAATAATGCCAGTGGCTGAAATAATGAACGGTAATATTTTTATTATACGAGAATGCCAAAGTCTTTTAATCTCGTTACCTAAAGCGGTATATTTTCTAATTTTTACATCAAAAGTTTTTATAATATTACTAGAATTTGGAATAGCCACGTCGCAAATATATGTTATTTTTTAATGTTATCATGTATTATTAAATCGGGCCTGTTATGTTGAATTGACCGGTCAGTTAATATTGTTTTATCGTAATAAAGCGAAATATTATTATTTTCTAAAAATGAAATCGGATCATATTCATAATATGCCGACCGCCGTGGCACAGTTGGTAAGCCGTTCGGTTTCTGTGCGGGCGTCCTGGGTTCGATTCCCAGCAGAGGAGAAATTTATTTAAATTCATTTCTCACGCAAACATTGCTTCTCTGGGCTGGAAACACTGGTTAGTTGGAAGAAATTGCCATACGGCAATAAACTCGCCACTTGCGCAGGGTGCAAGGAAGTGTTTATTATTTATTATTATTATTTAATATGGTTTTATGTTTATCGCGTCAATTAATTTATATTTAATAGCTAAATTTTGATGTAATATTTTTGCTACCTGATTATGTCTAAATGTCTATTCTGATTGCGCGAGAAAAGAACAGCCCGATATTATATGCTCGATTGTTTCCGGAAAAGCCAAACATTTCCTACAACTATCATCTACTACATTTATGTCTTTTATTATATATTTTTGATAATTTTTAGTTTTTATTACTCTATCATGAATCGCTATTATAAAACCTTCTAAATCCGCGTCCAAATCACCAATACTCAACCATTTGTTTGACCAAATTTTGTCAACATAAGGTTGGTTGAGATATTTTGGATGTGTAGAATGAATTATTTTATTTAGCCACGAATTTAGAAGGTCATCATTTATATTTATAATATTGTTATTGGCATTCTCGTCATTTAAATTTAATGTTGTTAAATTTTTGTCCGCCTCACAGATTACTTTATGCATTAAAGAACTATCTGATTTTTTGTGAAAGAAAGTTTTTAGCGATTCGATTTGATTATTATGTAACGATGTTATTTTTATTATACCCCCTACCTCCTAAATTCTTATTGTTTTTCTTTTCTGTTTATTTTTAATTATTTTGCATTCAAAAACATGTAACCTGAGGACAAATTGAAATAGTACTGCCTCAGAACAGACTTATCTAGTGAGGCAATAAATTTACAAATAGGTACTTTTGTACATAGTATGTTTATAATAAATATTTTAAAAAATTAGCTATGTGTAAATAATTTCATTTCATTTCATATGCATGTTCAAACTAAAGTTAATTCGATTATACATAAATAAAGAAAACTTTCGTGATATTCAAACAGTGGATTGATGCAGTAAATTTATTACAGTTTCAGTTAACTTTTGAAGAATAGGATCATCGTTTTCGAAACGGGTACTTTCAAAAACTACGATAATAGAATATATATCTCCGTTTCAATTTATATTCAAATAAATTTCCGGATAATAAAAATCCTAAAAAAAATTACTTTTTAGATTGATAAGCAAGGGAAAAATAGTTTTTAAAACACCTACTCGGGTTAAAAAATTCTTTTTCAAAGCTTAATATTTTTATGTACCTACATTTTAAGTCATTTACCTTTTAAGTAAATTCTATTTTTCAACTTTAACTTTATGTTTTATAGTTAAAATTTAAACATATCATATTTTTCTTGGAATTATTCTTAATTGTGTTCTTAAAATGCTATTAGCAAATGAAAAATAGACTATATTTAATGCAAGTTTAAATTGCACAACGATTATTTTGCTTACAAAATGCTATCAAAGAAGTTCATTTGGTACGTAAAAATAAAAACATGTCTGATGTCTAGACACGAGGGAGATATTATTTTTTATTCTCTTTCTTTGAAGCAACACTTGATTATTTAATGTCTCGATTTAATCTTAATTTGATTTTTACCTCGGTTAAAAAAACTTAAAAAAATATAATTGTATTTTGTTAAAGAAACGAATATGTCAGAATGAATCAGACTTCTTTGTAGTCTTTTCAAGCTATAGTAACTTTATTGGACAGGTCAATATTTTTAAATGTATTAAATTGTATCTGTTGAATATGTTAATCATTTGTCAAATATAAATAAATAAATATAAATAATATATTTAAAAATAAAATTAAAAAATTGTACTGATTTATTTATTTATTTTTTATTTCATTCTTGTTTTGTGTAGCTTCATATTTTTTAGTAGATGTACAATGTTTTGGAAAATGTAACAATATTAAATAGATACTCCCCTCTTTTAACACGAGATTTTATCTCAATTAAAGAGGGTTATTATGAATTATATTATGGAAATAGTATACCTTTTTAAATTATGATTTATATGTGGACCTTGTATTGTTTGTGTTAGTAAAAAAAACAACCTTTATATTCTTGCTGATGCAAGAATGAGAATGTGGAGATCTAGCAATTATTCGAGAGGCTGGTATGTGGCTTGATTCTCCAATTTACAGATGATGGGCATCAATTTTCCAGTGACTAAAGTGATTTCAATAGATATTTTTACACAGTTATTACGGTTATATATGTTTAACAAAAAATCAAACAAATATTAAAAAAAGTTTAAAATAAATTAAATAAATGAATAAATGAGGAATACATACAAGTGAATCATTTCTTAACACATATTCAAACAAAAAAAAAGGAAATACAGGAAATTGAAACATATCAAACAAATCGAAAACAAATAATTTAGAATGTTAGATGCAATTTTAATTTTTGTTTAATCTTTTTATATTCAATGGCACAGGGTGGCGAGGGATAGGAAAGCATGGAGGTTGAAAAGGGAGACCTATGTCCAACACTAGACGAATAATGGCTGATGATGATGATGATATTCATTTATCTGCTTTAATTCATTTGGGAGTCAATTGAAACATTTTATTCCCAAATAAATATAGTTGTTTTGTATTTGTCTCGTATTACATTTGGGTATTTTAAAATCGTTTTGGAATCGTAGAGAGTTATTTTTTTTAAATTTTTGTAAAACATTATCTTTGAAAATTTGCAAAATTGACATTTTTTTAAATTGAAATGTTTTGCTATCTCTTAGACTATAATTTGAAGGTACTTGATAGATATTTGAGTACCTAATAGTGATGTGCCGGATCGTTAAAAATGTATATCCGCGGATACGAATCCGAATACGGACATTAGGTGTCAAGATCCACGGATACGGATACGGATCTTAGATGTCGAAGATAACTCCTAAATCTTCAATTTTGTAAATAGATTTAAGTATATTATCGTCGATAGTGTAGTTATAGTTGATTTTCTGTCTATTTCATGTAAATGTAATTTTATAACATTTTGAGGTGTTCAGTTGCAACCTATTTACAAGACAATATTTAGTACTTAGTACCTTTAAGCTATGTAATATTGGTATGGTAAATCACTACGATAAATGTTTGCAATATAAAGGTGCCAAATAATAACATAATATGAATGGAGTTTCATTGCAACGTAATCACTTATAAGTGGTTGAATATCTGTTATATGACCGAAAAGATCCGCCGAAAAAGTAACGGATACGGATACGGATCTTTCTTTCATCGGATATCTGCGGATACGGATACGGATATCCAGCACATCACTAGTTACTACCTATATCAGATAATGAAGGTTCCAAATTTTAGAGCATACAGCGTATTGAGAAATAATAATTCAAATTGATTGATTGAGATTGTTTGTTTGTGATGGATGCTACACACCTTCAAACAGAGGAGATGGTTAGACAGTGAGGGGCGGCGAAGAAAGTGAGGGACGATGAAGAGAATCGTCTCGAGAAACATCCGCAATCGAATACCAAGCTTTAAATGGTTTATTGTGAGAACAAAGCCTGAAGAGGTTTAATTAAGTATGTTGTGAGTCCTGCTAGGAGGCGTGAATGGATGGGGATAAGGAAATATACCCTTTCTTTATCAACCCCAATGTGATTCATCTCGTCCCCCTTTGATTCCTGCCATTTAGGGGACAGGTGTCGGTCGACTCTTTCGCGCAACACCAATAGCCGTAATGTTACTTCTTTAATAGTTGTGTTAAATTTTATTTGGTTTTATTGTAGCCATTTTACTTGCGCCTCAATAAAATATACATATTTTGATATGTTTTCGACTCACTGTATTTTGAGTGAGTCGAAAAGTTAAATCAGAAAGAGATGTGCAGCGTGAAGCAAAAATTTATAGTCAAAATTATAAATAATGTGAAATCCTTTCGTGGAATTGAGAATTGTTCTAAATTGTAATAGAACAAAGATTCATACAACGTTTAATGGTCTAAACCACCTGTCAAATAAAAAATATAATTTAATTTTTATACATAAAATGATTAATGAATGATACAAACAAATCAAAATTATATATAATAAAGTATATCACGATTAAGACACAAGAAACAGAGAAGATATTAGATTAGACAATCGAAATAAAGTCTTAACGCAGAATTCTCTAATGGGATTAAATTAGGTATATGAAAGCATGTCAAAGGATATAAAAGAGAATAATTTGGTCTTTTTCCACTCTTTTCTATTATTGTTTTCGAGTGTCCCGTAAGAGCCGGGTAATCGAAAATACAACAGGCAACTATAACATCTCACATAGTTCAGCAATGAGGTTCACCACCCATTCTGAATGTAGTGCCTTTTTAGGTGAGACGAGACTGGTGTGTGGGTATACACATATGTGTTGTGCTCCCTTTTATAAGACAATGCACACCCGCACACCTTTCGCTGGTTACCCCACATTGTGGGATGTGCCGTGATGGTATGAATGAATGAATGAATGAAAGAAAAAAATGTTAACTTTATTACTAAAAATTATTTTTATGTTACTAAAGATTAGGCTATATATTGTAATATATAATAGTAATAAATTTATTTAACATAAGAAAGAATACTTACAAAACAATAAACCACAGAGACTACTCAGTATTTAATTAATAACAAACGAAAATATAATAAAATTAAAAATATGGTTGCTTCCTGGTTGGCATAATTCCATCACTTTATATTAATAGAACTATTTTAATAAATAAATTCCAAATACGTAAACCTTCATCTTTCTGATACTTCTTCTGTTTCGACTTGTTGCTATTTGATCCAAGCTCGATTTGGCGGGACGCTAAATGTTAGCCTCTTAGGGGTATATAAGAGTATGCTTCATGGTAGTTCTTGTGCTGTCCGATGAGCAGTTTCTCCGGAGATGAACAGGAATCAAAGTCTTATAACGTTGCCAATGGAGTAAGAGACTGCGAATTTCCTCTCAATATTGCTTTTTATTCGTCTTGTCCCATCGTTTGCTAGGACTGCAAATTATAATTTCTTGGATCCTGCTCTTGGGACATGGACGTCCAAATGTTCCAATACTATTAATACATGATCCTATAAGTTGAATTTTTCTTGTGTGTATAAAAATATGTAATTTGTAAGTACGACGCTCTTCTAACGAACATTAGTTTTTAACTCTATCGAAAGAGTATCATCGTAGTTATTTTGTTCTAGATTATTAATTTTAGTTGTATGTAAGTTATAAATTTGTAACTTCGCTCCGTACAAACTAATGATTCTTAATGCTGGGTATAGAGAAAATTAGATGAACTGTCTTTATTAGTGTTCGAGAGAAATATGCTCAGAAAGATATTTGGACCTGTGCAGGTAAACGGAGCTTGGAGTATACAACACAACGATGAGATCTACAATATGTATAATGGGCCCAACATTATAAAGGTGTTAGAAATAAGGAGGCTGCGATGGGCAGGACACGGAGAAAGAATGGGCGATGAAAGAGAGCCAAAGAGACGAAGTGTTGGTAGACCCAAGCTTCGATGGCTGTACGGCGTGCAGCGGGATGTTGAGGCTGTTGGTGTAAGGGATCGGAGAGGTGCAAGCCACGATAGAGGAAGATGGAGAGGAATGCTGGAAGAGGCCAAGGCTCGCAACGGGCTGTGGAGTCATTGATGATGATGATTAATATTTTGTACGTAAACAACTTTATACTACTAAATTAAAAAATGTTTTATAAAATAAAATAATCAATAAATGTAAAACAAAATAGGTCAATGAGTGAGGACACCGATGTTTATCAAATCTGTTTATCTCATTTGATTGTTATTCAATATGATATCAATACTGTTGGTATAGAAATATATTATGTTCCTACATTCCTACTCCTGGTATAAAATTGGTTTGAAGCCAAGTATTCAATTCATATATTCCAGATGTTCGATACAAATGATCATCTTGTTTTATTTCTATTACTAAAAACCGTAATCAATATAGGGTTTCGATATTGAATATTTTTTAACTTATAACAAAGTTAGTCGAGACAAGGATGTACTGAACTCATTTAAATTTTTGTGAAATAATTATGTACTTATTAAAATAGTGGTATATATAAAAATCAATTGCCATTATTGTAATAATATAAAGGACATATTAGCAGAAATATTAAAACAAGCATTTACATTCCAGATTCACGTGACACTCATTAAGTTACGAAGATGTGGAAGTCATAAGTGTAGCAAGAGGAAGAAATTAGGTTAGAAATAATCGAAATTAATAAAGAACCAGAAAATTAAATCCTAAACAAACAACACCCTGCAGTAAATTATCCCCTTATAAAATGATTAGCCCCACCCACTATAACCAACACCACCCCCCCCCTTCATCAACCTCCACCTCTTCCAACAGTAGTAAAGTAGTTTGTATTTAGTTTTTAAATTAGCAAGTTTAGTTTTTAAGTTGTAGTTACTGATGATGAACGCTTGATCGAAAACGTTGTTCCTTATTTTCAAGTTATTAAAAGTACAAGTATTAATATGCTAGGTAGGTGTTTTTTTTTTAAATTTCAAATAATTACTAATTTAAAATCTATTTATCATGTGGTATTGTAAAGACATATTTCCCCAAATAGGTTCAATTTCAAATTCAATGCTCGGATCTTTTATTTGAAAATATATGTAGGTACTTCTAGTTTCATTTACATCCATGTCAGTCAGGGTCGGCTCTCCGTAATTGCCATAGGACAATCTGTCTCTGTTCATTTACATCCGTGTGTTAGAAAAAAAAACATTAAATAAACACTTCCTTGCAAGGAAGTGTTTATTGCCGTATGACAATTTCTACCAATTAACCAGTGTTTCCAGCCCAGAGAAGCAATATTTTCCCTGCGCAAGGAAGTGTTTATTGCCGTATGACAATTTCTACCAATTAACCAGTGTTTCCAGCCCAGAGAAGCAATATTTGCGAGTGAAATGAATTTAAATGAATTTTTACTCTGCTGGGAATCGAACCCAGGACGCCCGCACAGAAACCGAACGGCTTTTCAACTGTGCCACGGCGCGTGGCAGTCGGCCTTCAGCAGGTCGGTCAGCATTCAAGTTCAGAAATACAAAATATAGTATATTGTCATCGGAAATACACAAATTCTGAAAGGTTCAGAGCTTTAACTAGGCAGGAAGTTAGTTAAAAACCGAATGCGAAATTCCAATACAAACAGACCGACAAATTAAGAAAATGATATAAAAATAATTCTGTAGTTCATATTATTTTACCTAAGATTTCTTTATAATTGTGGGTATATTTGAAATAAATAAATGAACATTTATTGAGACGAAAAGAAGTACTCTAAATACTCTTTTTGTAGCATTTTTTTTTGGCATAATTTGTGGCCGAATTGTTTTGTTTAAATACTGTATACAAGTTACGATACCGATAATAGTAGCAAAACCATAAGTATAAGTTTACCTATTAATTTAACCAGTATTCGTTGATAACATGGTCGTAGATCCAACTTCCCACAAGTACCCTCTGGTAACATAACTGAAGTTCTATATTTATCCTTCAGTTCTTATAGATCCCAATATTTCGTGTTTCTTACAGGACTCAAGTACCTCATGTTATGGTAAAATTACCTGAACAAGTTATAACGAAAAGATTGTGGGTTAATAGGTTCCTAACTACTCGCTAGCAATATGGTCGTAGATCTAAACATAGGTACCCACAAGTACCCTCTGGTAACATGGTCGTAGTTCTATGGTTTACTAACAGATCTCTATATTTCGTCGTATTTCTTACAGGACGTACCTCATGTTTTATTGCATTCATGTTCAAATACTGACTGTCGACACGCACGAAAAACAACGAAATTAAAAAATATATTATTTTATAAAATACCTACCTCTAGACGACATAATATTCAATAACTTTTCTATTTTCGTGCGCGTGAAATGTCACATGTGACTGAAATGGAAGCGATTTGAAATATTTCCGTGGTAAAAAGAGACGTTAATGGTCGGCGCTTATCCGATCCTGGCACGGGCGGCACCACGCCACAAGACTCATCTCTCTCGCTTGCAGTTCGTCTGTATCTTTTGTCTCTTTTTGCCCGGTGCCAACCGCCGCTGAGCCGTCGCACGCGACTTTTCTTCGGGGGCTAGTTTAAATTTGAACTATTTCACTAGCGCCAAGTGGCCCAGATTAAAATGTCATTGTGTTTGAGTGGAGCCGCTTGAAATGACGGATGATGAGATCGCGCCTTTTTAAGTCTCGACTCATTAACGCCGTGGGTGGAGAGGAACAAAAGAATGTGCGATAGGGACAGGAGAATATCTCCGACCTGCTTCTCCTTGTCAACATTTATTTTGTCCATTAAGTGTTGTATAAGACCTTCATTTTTCATGGCCCAATTATGACTGACCTTCAAGCAGAACCGATCTACATAATATTATGGATAGACCCACCTCCCAAAAACTGTATGCCTGCTTTGTCTCACTATTTCATTAGGTCAACTCTAATGTAATTTATCGGACTCGTTGTGAAGTATAAAATTTTATAATACAAATTCAAACTTGAGTTTTTTTTCAATAAATATTTTTTTAAAGAATAATTAAATATCGGTAAAAACTGATATTTAAAACACACATCTTCGGCCTTCATGTCTCAGTTGGTTCGGTATCTGACTGCTGATTCAAAGGGCCCGGGTTGCGTATTTACGTTTCCGTGTTGATTAGGAGGCAAGTACTGCCTCGAATTAGGCACTGGTTTGTAGCGCTAATGCACTTAAGAACTCGTGTTGAATTCGAGGCACGTGTCCTCCAAATACACACGGTTTAGTGACGCAAAACTGTTCCTGCTAATACATGTTCATTCCGAGGCAATTAATTATTGAATATAATAGTTTCTTTGCGGACATTGGTCAGAAATTAGCTGAAAAACTCTTGAATAGAATAAACTCTGACGAACCTACGCTTGCCGACAATTATGAGAGCGAAGTACGTGTGAGCAATACATTTAAAATGAAATCTTTTCAAAGTAAAGACATAATTCACCAAATTGACGGACTAAGAAATGACAGTGCTACTGGACCTGATAAATTAGACACCAAACTATTAAAAGAAATTAAGTACCAAATAGCTATCCCTTTTACCCATATTTGTAATCTGAGTATTTCTAGTGGCATATTCCCGAGCCATTTCAAATGTGCAAATATAGTTCCTATCCATAAGTCCGGAGATAAAAAAAATCCCTCTAACTATAGACCCATTTCACTTCTGAATATTCTTACAAAAGTATTAGAAAATCTAGTAAAAATCCAACTGGTGGGATACTTTGACGAAAATAAAATTTTATCTGATAACCAATTCGGCTTTAGAAAGAATATGGGAGTGCAAGACGCGGTTTTAAAAGTAACAAACTCTATATTGAAAGGCGTTGACGCGAGTAAGAGTTGTATTGCAGTTTTTTTAGACTTGAGCAAAGCCTTCGACACAGTGTCGCATAGAATCCTTTTAAAAAAAATAGAAAATATTGGAATTTTGAACAATGAATACAACTGGTTCAAGTCTTATATAACTGACCGCTCTCATTCGCTTAGCGTAGGCAACTCAAGAAGTCTAAATAGAAATATCTCTTATGGAGTTCCGCAAGGAAGTACCTTGGGTCCGGTTTTGTTCTTGTTATACATAAATTCTTTATGCCAACTTAACATTCAAGGAGACGTTATCTGCTATGCGGATGACACAGTTCTCATTTTCACTTCTGATTCATGGACAAGTTCATTTAAAAAAGCTACTGAAGGTATTAAAAAGATAAAACAATGGCTAGACGTAAACCTACTTACACTAAATATTGACAAAACACAATACATGACATTCAGTATAGACTCTAGACGACAACCTAAACAAGATAATAAATTAACCATACATGAGTGTACAACTGAACAAAATTGCTTTTGCAAACCACTGACAAGGACTCCGACATACAAATATTTAGGCATTTACATCGACCACTACTTGAGATGGACAGAACAAATAAATACAGTTGCGGGAAAATTACGAAAATTGATCTATATTTTTAAAAACATACGAAACATAATAACAACAAACAATTTAAAAACAATATATTATGCATTAGCACAATCAATTGTCACACATGGTATAATCGGTTGGGGTGGTGCTGCTAAAATTAATATAGACCCTCTAATTAAGGCACAAAAAGCTTTAATTAAGGTCATAATGAAAAAACCTCTCACATATCCAACAATACAATTATTCAAAGAATTTTCAGTTTTTAACATACCACAATTATATATAAAAATTATCTCTATTCATTTTCAAAGGGACAAAGTCAATCACATTACAGTACAACACAATTACGAAACGACACATAGACATTTACTCTTGACTCCAAAGACAAACACGACATTCGGACAAAGACATTATTATTACTTAGCTGCAAAAATTTTTAATCTTATAAATAAAGAAATTAAAGACATTCAGTTGATGAAAAAACTGAAACTAAAACAAACAATAGAATCATGGATAAGAAGGAAAGGCATTATTTACTGCGGAAACTTGCTTAAGCCTCAATAATTTGTAACTTTATATCTAGTGTAAAAAATAGTAAAATAATGAACGTAATATAATCTGTAGTATATAATGCGACTTTATTTTTCGCCACCTCGAAACAGGCTCTGCCTAGTGAAGTGGTTTATACCAAAATAATATTAATAAAGTATATATGTATCAACGTATATTTATTTTTGCTATCTATATGTGTATATTATTATCTTAATTGTAAAATGTATTTTTGTATCTATGTATTTTTGGTTTCTTTAATAAAAAAAAAAATATGGAACATATTTTTATAATATAGCCATGAAGTTCGCGCGCTTTTTCATTTCGCTCGCATTTCGTCTGTCACTGTCACATTTGTATGGAGGTATAATACTAAGAAGACTCTAGGAACCAGATATCACTGTAAGGAACATACATTTTACTGATCTTAATTTCTTTTTCTACTATTTAAACATTATTTGCAACAAGTTCCAACGTATGTTTGTTTGTTTTTTTTTAAATAATATTTAGTGTATTTCTTATACTTACTTTTTTTTACAATGTAAGTTTTTTAAGTTTTTTGCATAATAGTTCTTTTAAGTGTATTTCTAATGTTTTTTAGGATTAAAATATAAGTAAAGTATAAGTTTTTTGAATTATATTTATTTAACTGTATTTCTAATTACCTATTTCAATTCATCTTCGTGTGTTTTTTGCGCAAATATAATTTGTTTACGTATTTTAGGTTATGGCGCGCTTGCAGCTTATTTTAATGTTTTGGAAGAAGCTCATCGAGATGATAAATATAAATGCAGGCGACTCGAATTCAACACGAGTTTTTAAGTGCATTAGCGCTACAAACCAGTGCCTAATAATTCCTCCAGTACTTGCCTCCTAATCAACACGGAAATGTAAATACGCGCCCGGGTTCGGTTCCCGATGGAGCCTCAGTTTTTAATTGTGTTTCTGAATCTGTGGGATAAACATCATAGGTCTCAAGAATGTGGCGACTTGATATTGGGTGCTCCTTAAGCATAGTACCTACCTGTTAGTTGGCCGAGAAGCAATATTATATAAATACGCATGCTTCCCATAACCCCCAGGCATATCCTTCTCCTTTAGAAAAAAAAATATTAGGTTATTGAGGATGTTTCTTTTTCAATTTTTGTTTCAACCAGTAATATTCAAACATTTTTGGCTTTTTTGTTGTATAATTGCCTGTTTGCCCTTTGTATTAAATTAGCTGTATGTTTTTTCAATAAGCAAAATTGAAAAAATCCAATGTTTGCGCATATGCGATAATAAAAAAAATATTCGTACACATTGGTAAAAGTAGGTAAATAAGACAAAAATGACCTTATAAGTCTGGCGCAATTCAGGGGTGACTTCTATGCGAAAAATGCATTTGTCACCTCAGGTATTAGAATTGTTGCTCTCATTATTTACAAAAAACCAATTCTCTCAATAGATGGCGTTACAACAAAAATAAATAAAAATAATAAGAATGTTGTTCATAATTTCACACATAGATGGCTGTAGTAAAAATTCCTTATTTTCAAGCGAAAAGAATTTCAGTATTACAATATATAGAACTTTCAAAATTGAATTGATAGGGATCTCATTAAAAAGGCATAATTGGTGAACGTTGCGCAAGCGCATAAAGTGATCACGTAAACCAGCCGATGACAGGTCGTAAGCCCTGTAGGTGCCTTGATTTCCCGGTTCTTCTACAGTAAATATTCCAACTTCGTCTCTATTGAGATAATTAAAAATCTGTTAAAAAATATCTTTGACTCCCGACAGGGAAAAAAATCCAATGTTTGCGCATATGCAATGATAAAAAACATATTTGAATGAAATCTTTTAATTTTTTTTTGTTTCACTCACATCCGTATATAGTGCGTTTTATTTATAAATGCACTTCGTGGTTAAGTTGATATGATTGTATTTGGAGTTGTTATACGTCAAAACAGGATTTTCCACAGGGATTTATTTCTTCTTTTTTTATATTTTTAAAATTTATTTCTGATAAATCGACAAAAATCGTTAAAAAATACGTTTATTTTGTTTAAAGTAATTAAACTAGACATCTATTGTTCGATCATACTACACTCAAGAGTCTTTTCTTTTGAAAATTCTTATTATTTAGTATTGAATACGAGATTAAAGGAACATAATATGGAGATATGGCAACATTATTCAGTTTATTTGACTGACTGACCGTCGAACCAACATTACCATGAAGTGCACTGCACACGTGAAACGCAGAAGAGTTAGTATAAATTTGGAGATATGGCGACATTATTCAGTTTATTTGACTGACTGACAGTCGTACCAACATTACCATGAAGTGCACTGCACAAGTGAAACGCAGAAGAGTTGGTATAAATTTGGAGATATGGCGACATTATTCAGTTTATTTGACTGACTGACAGTCGTACCAACATTACCATGAAGTGCACTGCACAAGTGAAACGCAGAAGAGTTGGTATAAATTTGGAGATATGGCTATATTATTCAGTTTATTTGACTGACTGACAGTCGTACCAACATTACCATGATGTGCACTTTTGAGTAAAACGTAGAATAGAATGTTTGATTTTGTGGACAGTAGATAACATATTAATTGTTTTGTATTATAAAAGAAACAATGCAACATCGTACGTGCTACATTAAATAATTTTTATAGAGCTATACTGTACGTTGTACGTGTCATACATGTTAAAATGTGATATTTCTAAAGTACTCAGCAAGATAAATACAACCACATACACGATACTCGGTAACAATGAGATTTAATAAACACAATCAATGAATATTAAAAAAAAAGGTTAATGAAGGACGTAAAAGGTTAGTGATGAGCAAAAGTCTTGAAAGTCTTGCAGTCTTGGTCTTGCGAGACTTCCAATACCAGGGGGTGCAAGATCAAGACCAAGAATAAGACAAGAACAAAACCAGGCTTTGCATGAGTATTGTTAGACTTAATGCAAGAGTCTACGGTCTATTATTTTATAAGCTCATACATTTTCAATTAAAAAGTAAGCCATTAACTACATACTATCGACATAATACTTTAAATTGATGGTTTTTGTCCTATTTTATTGTTATTGTCATATGTTGATTTTTGTCATATGAATTTTAATAGAAACATGTATTTTTTTTTAAAAAGATGCAAGACCTGCAATATTGCAAGATCAAGACTAAGTATGCAAAATCAAGACCAAGATTTGATTGTGTATGCAAGACCAAGCATTGAATTTGCTCATCACTAGACGAAACAATTATAGAGTTTGATAAATTATTATATTAGCTCATATATGAAAAGACTAAGAAATGTATTAAATTTAAAAAACCTAAAAAACATCTATTATGCGACGGTCCATTCCTTGCTTATTTATGGAATCGTTGGTTGGGGAGGAGCATATGACAATATTTTAAACCAAGTTAGAGTTGTACAAAAATTAATCATAAAGGTTATACTTAAGAAAACACGCACTTTCCCCACTACAACACTATTTGACATGTTCAAAGTACCCAAAGTAGATAATATTTATAAAAAAGTGTCTATTTTGCAAATTTTCAAAGATAATGTTTTACAAAAAATTGAAAAAAATAAGTCTCTGCGATTCCAAAATGATTTTAAAATACCCAAATGTAATACAGGACAATTACAAAACAACTACATTTATTTGGGAATAAAATTTTTCAATTGCCTCCCAAATGAATTAAAGCAGATAAAAGAATTTAAAAAATTTAAACATAAATTAAAATTTCACTTAACATTCTAAAATAGTAGTTTTCGATTTTGTTGTTTTGATTTGTTTCAATTTCCAGTATTTTCTTTTTTTTATTTTTGAATATGTGTTTTGATATATTTGAATCGTCTATAATTCAATATTACTCATTTTTCAATTATTTTCATGTTTTTCTTTTTTTTTGGTTTGAATATGTATTCTGTATATGTTTTCTCATTTGAGTATTCTTCTTTTTCATTTATTTTCAACCTTTTTTTGATGTTTATTTGATTTTTTTTTGTTCATGTATGATTTGATTTAATTACTTTTACTTTTATGTTGACTTTGCTTTGTATTGTTATTTTTTATTTTTTTATAAGTGCTTACCTCATCAAGCACAAGATTGTAATCTTTTTGATGAGGTACTGCAGGGAAAAATATGTAAGAATATTATTACTAGTGAATTTATATATTGATTTGTATTATAAAAAAAATATAAAATATAAAAATAAAAATAAAAATAAAATAAATAAATTTAATGTTACAATTGTATGCATAGAGAAGAGAGTATGGATTCCGGCTTGTTTTTCCTAGCCCTACTAGGAAAACAGTTTGTATATTTAGATGGGTAGATGGCAGAGCGGGCATCACATGGGATCAGTGATCCAGTGATGGGAGAGTTCGTGCCCCACCCTAGCTTCCTCGACTGGATTCATTCGCCTATAGCACAAGCATTAATGCTTATATTAGAGAACGGATGAATATGTACAATATACGTCAATATTTAAAAAAAAACGTATCTCTTTTCTTCATACGCAATAATGTGAAATTCTACGCCATCGACCTTAAGTTTGGCGTAGTATTTAGTTAGTGATGTCTACAATGCAATTGGTAACTTAGGAATACTAAATACTACAGTGAGGTTAGGAATTGTATGAATCTAAGTGAGGCATTTTTCGGGGGATTTAGGACGTTTTGGTTGGCAGACCACATCGTTTCTCTATAGAGAATAACAACTAATGTGAATTGTTTTCGGATTTATTTGTTTCAAAGTATGAAAAAAACACTTTGGTTTTAAAGATTTAGAAAACAGTTATCTAGGACGTGTTGAAATATATGGAAAACTGCAATATGTTGCCAACCGAAACGTCAAACTCGCGATATTCCATGACTCACTTTATGCACGGAATACTACATCTAGTATATAATAAAAATCTATGGGCTACAATTACAAAAATCATGATCGCGGAAATTTTCGAATATATGTTTCAATAATTTAAAAATAATATTAAACATGAAAAATATTTTCAAAATCCAAACCTCTCTAGTGGGGAGATATGTATGTTGGTCTAGAGATGTGTGTTTGCACATTGGTATTTTAATAATGATACCAAGTGAATTTCCCGACCTTTGGATTCTGTGTATCAGCCATTAGTAAATGAAAATGCAGAGTTCCCATCCTATGACTTTCCCGATCCTCGCACACACAGCCAGCAACTAGCTTGCCGTGCAGCCCTGCAAATGATACTATCTATTCACGGGGCCGGATCTACAGTTTTCGGCGCCATTTTCTTTATTATTTTAGCCATTTCTCCGCTGCTGGATATAGAACTCTTCTAGTTCCTTCCATTCGTCCCGTTTCAAAACCAGTCTCAGAATTTATAACCATTTAAAAACGGCCATCAATATTCTATGTACATTTTTTTTGGTCAGTCGCTCATCATTCATTCTTTCAAAATGTCCAAACCACCTCAAGGAAGTCACTTCATTTTACTTATGATACTCATCTTTATCTTGTATTCTCTCCTTATGTCCTCATTTTTCAAAGAAATATACATGGGTGTATGGGATACATAAAAAAATATACATAAAAATATTCATGGGTGTTAGAGACGGAGTGAATAGCAGAGGCTGTACCAGAAAGGGATGGCATGACCATGTGAAACATATTTTGAAAGAAGGAAATATAAGAAGCTTGAAAAATCGACGAGCATATATGAGACGATGCATGGATGTAAAGGAAGCTAGGAATGTGTGCAAATATGGAGGAGTTTTCCACTCAGTTCTCTCTGCTTACCTCGTAAGGGATAAGGCATGATGGTATGTATGTATGTGTATGTATATATTCTATTATTTGGTCGAATACTTTCAAAAGTTGTATATACGCAAACATTGGATTTTTCCCTGTCGAGAGTCAATGATATTTTTGACAATTTTTCAACATCTCGATAGAGGCGAAGTTGGAATATTACAGAATAACCAGGAACTCAAGGCACCTATATGGCTTACGACCTGTCATTGGCTGCTTTACGTGGTCACTTTACGCGCTAGCGAAAGGTTCACCATTTGTGATTACGTATACCAGCCGATGACAGGTCTTAAGCCCTGTAGGTGCCTCGAGTTCCTGGTTCTCCTATAATATTCCAACTTCGTCTCTATTGATATGTTGCAAAATTGTCAAAAATTCTATCATTTGTATTGTGTGGTTTGTATTATTATAAGTGCGGGTAAAGAGGTGCTACCGCGACTGAGATACCCGGGTAAGCGGTGGGTGACTTTCAGTGATGTGGTTTTGTACACATTGCAAGAATAAAATTTCACAACAAAAGATGGATTAAAAGTTTTCTAAGATGAGAAGAAGAGGCGATAAGAGATCACAATTCTTAACAGATTGATGGACGACATAAAAAAATTCGATGTACTCTAGTAGATAGGTGTTGCACAGGAATAGGAGGAATGGAGTTAGAGAGTGAAGTCCTTTACCCTGTAGTGGGTAAATAATATAGGTTGTAGAAGTGTAGTTTTTAAAGGGAACTTGGATATCGTTTCATATTTTAAGGTTAATTCTAGATTTCTCTTTCTCCCTCTGAGAGTAGTTTTCTTAGGACTGAGTGTCGTGTAACCAATAGATGTTTTCAGTAGATACAAAGTTTCTTGTGCATATAGTCTGCACATGGAAATCAATGAGCTTCCTTTACTTAGTCGATCTATCTTATCGGTGATCTCTTCCTCGGTTTTCTTCATTGCTGTTATTTTAGTGTTATCCTTTCGTTTTTTCCCCTACAATTAGTGCCATAGATTTTTTCGCACCTGGTGCAACTAGGCCATTTTGATCAAAAGTGGATCCGGCCCTGTCTATTCCATATGGTTCCTACCCCTGCTAGCCTACCCCTATATTTCAATATTACTTTTATCATGTTACCACTTTGATAATAACACAATCTTGATCTGCTAAGCAAACAAGTTTCAACATTCAAAGCTACACAATAAGCTTAAGTGACAAACGATTTTGTGAAACGGGTTCACAAGAAATTTGGTTTTCAAAGCCAATTTCTGATTAAGATGCACAACTCTCGTAAAAACGAATAATCTGTTCTTTATACACAACCAATCAGGTGCACGATATGATGGTTTATTTGTACAATCAAACAACGATTTTGAAAATAATGAAACGGAAGCAATTTTCGGACCCATGATTTCAGCAATTGAGATAGCATATTGATTGCAGAGCTTCATAGTGTTAGTATACTAAAATAATTGTAATATTAAACGCTTAACATTTATTTCTCTTTTGATTTATTTATTATTTAACAAAACAAATGTTCGTCCGGAAAAATATAAATGGTCTGTTTATTTAGTTGTTTAATTATGAAAATGTAATAATTGTGAATGTTCTTTTATGTATCTGTTTTGTTTCTAAGTAGGTACCTATAGCTTTGTGTGCGATTGGGATTGTTATATAATTAAGAATATAATATATCAGAAGTTTGCGATTTTAAGTGCGTGTTCAAATAACTTTCCAATAACATGCATAACTATATAAGATATTGTAATTTGATAATCAGTTAATTAGTAGAAATAGAAATAGTAATTGAGTGATGAAGGGTTTCATAATAAAAGATGACTTACAATATTTGCATCTATTTTCGGTTCAAATAAGTTACAATATTATACATGATAAATTTACAGATGTTTGCGATGTTTGGGTCGATATTATTTTTTCTTGTAATGTTAAAGAATTAACACTACTGTCATCCTGTCGGCTGATGTGCGAATGATGAACCGCGCTGCATATTCGGTTCAGGAACTGATGTCCTTCGACCATCTTCGTTAATATGAATGAGATGCGAGACTATCCGACGAATGACGTTTTCATTGTGGTGTAGGTATAGCCTCGCCACATAGGTATGTACCTATTTAATTTTGAAGTATTGGTATATTCCTACTTATTATTATGCAAATAGTTGCATGTACTCCATGAGATCCAACTGTCGATGACGATAGTATGAAAAGTTGTAGAATACGTACCTACTTAACAATAAAACCTTTAAAACTAAATTATCGAATATTTTAAGAATATTTGTTCAATATAAATAAGGTTGGTTAGGATAGGATCGTGTGGACGTCAGTCATCTTTTCCTACCCCGAATGTGTAAACAGCCTGATGGTATATTAGTTTGTGTGTATGAAGATTAAGTATCAAACTATTGAGAGTCCCCGCAGATAATGTTTATACCACCAAACAAATTGTATGAAATAATGTCGCAACTAAATTCAATTTTAACAAAAATCGTATGGAATTGTTTGTGATGTACAACTATAATTTGTACGTTTTTTTATAGAAAATTACATTAATTATTTGGGGTTGTTCAACGTATTTAGATTTAATAAAAAAGACATATAGGCAGTTGAATACATTAATTTGCCATTAAAAATGTTTTTCATAACAAGTTTAAGAAACCCAGGAACAATTTCATAATAAAACAGCATGAGATATTGTATTTGTCTATATTTATACATCTTTTCAACGTTCAAGCTTTTGTGGTTTTTGAGTAATATGGAAAATTCGAAATTCTGAGTATAAAATTTTTGTTGGCCTAAAATTTTCTATATTTTACGAAATATTGGACGTGGTGCATCAAACGGATCAAAAGTTATAAGGGGACACACACACTAAATGTTTCCCTCCGAAATCTGAGTTCATCCATGTTTATGATATGTATGCTATTTGTTCAAGATAGATTCTCTTGAACAAATTGACTGTCGGATTCCAATTATTTTTGTCAAATTAATTGTAGAAAAATGAATGTCAAATGTATTCAAAGTCTAGATATTTAAAGTTCGGCTCGTGATGGTGGGGAAATGTAAATAATAGTCTGAAAAGTATCTGTATGTCTCCTCATTAGTGTATTCTCTCACAAAGATTGTGCGACAGCACCTGCAGTCTATTACAAGTAACTACAATACGTATAGATTATGAATAGAATAACAAATCTACATTATTATGTAGATCGAATGTTTTTTACTCTCCACTACTATGGAATAGTGGAGATTCATGATTTCATAATTTTTAAGAGTATTTTTTTACATCAATTTCTCAATGGGTATCATGTAGAGAGTTTCGTTGTGATGTTTTTGTGTGTATGGCGTATCCTGTATGCCGTACACAAATATGAAAATTTGTGTCCTCTGTACAGATCAAACTAAAAGGCCGATAGACTTAATATTGTTACCATATGTATTGCGTGAGGTACATAAAATTCTCAATGATTCTCTATGATTTCATCTGTTAAATCTGAAAAAATGCTCTCACGACCTGGAAATTTTTGAGATATTTGAATTTTGTTTAACCTATTTACACAATACCAATAATCTTCAAAAAACTGTATTCAAAGTTGGTAAACGTAAAAAGAAAAACATATGTTTGGCAATGTTAAATTATTTGATTTCATATTGACATTAGAGTGTAATATTAGCAGGGAAGCTTCATTGTGTAGTGGAGAGTTAAGTGTTGGCCACAACCCACTCGTTTTTTAAATAACAGACATGGGGTCCTCGCATTCTGAATTGTTTTGAAAATAAAACACGACAATAATGTCTCCGGATAAATCAGGAGAGCAGTAAAGTGACGGAGGTGTTTTGCAATCAATGAGATATCTCTCTCAGAGTATGTATGTCTCATGGGGCTGTGGACTGTGACTGCAAAAATGTGTGGTGGTGTGTTTTCACATTTCTTGCGGGGCATTATCATCTTCACGATTCACCGCTTTCATCTCGCCCTGATACACACGAGATGCTGCTCCACATGTACAATACCCTTCTTGTCTGCTTGCTCGCTGTTATCTTTACTCATTTTTTACTCTTCATATATCCTACTACCCTATGTCTTCATTAGTACAATTGTTTTCATTAGTACAAATTTATATTATGGTTTGCTTAATATTATGTACCAATGTTAATTTATTAAATCGAATATTTTTATGATTGCATATACCCAAACATACATACTTCAAAAATATTCTATTTACATGCACATTAGTAAGAGTAGGTAAACAAGCCAAAAATTAACTAATAATTCTAGCGCGGTTCAGGGGTGACATAAATGCGAAAGCAATGTCACCTCGTGTTATTTTATTCGTGAATTCATACATGGCGATGGAGTTTATTCAGCTTATTATCAAGTGAAAGTCTTTTGATGAATTACATATTATATAGAACTTTCAAAATTTGGATTGATAGAGAACTCGTAAACCCTGTAGGGGCTTTGATTTCGCAGTTCTCCTATAATATTCCACCTTAGTCTCTATTGATATTTAAAAAAAATGGCATAGTATGTATTTTTTGTTTCCCTGTCAACATTATTACTAGTAGATCTGAATTGACTTAAGCCCCAGCGTTGCTTTCGTTGGGAAGAGACTGCATTATGGCAATAAACCCACCATAGAATAGTTTTTCTACAAAATATTAGTAATTTATTTCATTCTATTTTTTATGAGGGCATTAAAACCTAAACACCCCAAATTCAAATAAAATTTCTGAAATATGTTAAACAGTGTGTTTCTAAAAATAATACCATTAGTATTTTCAATATTTCCCTAGTGAATGTTCGTCACACAATTTTAAAATCAGCATAAATTCCCGTAAAAAATAATATTCCTAAAGAGTGCGTAGAATCAAAGCGAATGACTAATACATTTTTTTCATTTCAAGTAAGGTTTATTCTAAAAGTACAAAAAATCAAGAAAATAAATGTTTTTTAAGGTTTATTTTCTAAACCTAAGGCATTAATGCAACGTCACATCGTATTTTTCTATATATTTTTGTCTTCTTTAATTAAAAAAAAAAAATGTTGAACTACGCCTTATATTTTATTAAAAATATAAGATAAACGTTGAAAATCGGGGTATGCCATTATTTTTCTACAAGAATTTATACAGAACATTATCAAAAAGTAAAGATACATTTTTCTTTATAAATACCCAAACTATCTAAATTATTTTTTTCAAAACGATTTGATAAGAAATAATGATGGTATATCAAATTGAAAAATAGGTACGTTGGCAGCAGTCCCCCCCTTAGCAAGGAATAAAAATTGGTAGAATAATGAGACTGCTTAGATTTAATATAAATATTCATATTACATATATACTATGAAGCTCCCGATCCAATCTATATTATGTCGCGTCTTAAAGCAAATGCCTTTTGTTTTATTTTCAAAGGAATGTATGCGATCATTGCTATAATTTGTTTAGCCTTAGTTAGATTATTTTCTTTAGTTGTTGCCCGCACCTGCCTCTTGAATTTATGTCAACAATTATTAACTTCATAAATCACTACCTCAAATTTCGCTATTCATAACCGCTACCTATACCTACATACTACCAGTACATACCTGTCCTATACCAAACATGTATAATAAAATAACTTTGTAGACATAAGGTATGTACAATTATATTATGAAGGTTTTTATCTGTGCTCATAAACATCGCAATCGAAAATTGAAACAAAATGACAAGTACATAATAAATATTGCATTGATGACCGAAACAGAAAAAAATATTGAAAAATAATAAACCATTTATTACAAAAAAAATAATGTTTGCGGGTCACGTCAAGTCTAATTTCTGGACTTGTTGGCGTGTTCTCAAGACAATATCTATACTTTTATGAAAACAAATAGCATTATAGTAAAAAAATACAAAGATGATCGCCCAAACATACACCCCTTTATAAGAAAATAAATAGCAGTTGGAACATATTTTCATTAAAAATAAATTAAATTAAAAAAAAAATCGTATGAGATCTGTTAATTATATATGTATATATCCACACCTCAATTGCCAATCCTTGACAAGTCTTTATACTTTGTTTTTGCTTTTGCATTTCTTAATAGATTGCTAAATAGGCATCATATTAAGCAATTTAGGTACATTATACTCTAATGTTCTGTTACAGCATGTATTATTATATTTGGGAACTACATATCCGTCGTTAAATTTATTAATTTATTTAACTTTTTGTACATAATATAAACAAATATAATGCACATTGGCGGGCTTATTGTCATTAGGCAATTTATTCAAATTAACCAGATTTAAATCTAGTGTAATGCGTGCGTCGCGGTTAGTCTTAAGGGGGGGACTGCTGCCAACGTACCTATTTTTCAATTTGATATACCATCATTATTTCTTATCAAATCATTTTGAAAAAACTAATTTAGATAGTTTGGGTATTCATAAAGAAAAATGTATCTTTACTTTTTGATAATGTTCTGTATAAATTCTTGTAGAAAAATAATGGCATACCCCGATTTTCAACGTTTATCTTATATTTTTAATAAAATATAAGGCGTAGTTCAACATATTTTTTTTAAATTAAAGAAGACAAAAATATCTAGAAAAATACGATGTGACCTTGCATTAATGCTTCAGGTTTAGAAAATAAACCTAAAAAACATATATTTTCCATTCAGCGCCATTACGAAATATAAGTTTTTTTGGTTTATTAACTTAACCTGATGCATTAATGCAACGTTACATCGTATTTTTCCAGATATTTTGATCTTCTTTAATTTATAAAAAAATATAATGCTCTATACCTACCTTATAGTTTTTTAGAAATTTAAGATAAATGTCAAAAATTGGGGTATGCTTATTATTTTCCTACAAGAATATATACAGAACATAATTAAAAAATTAAGGTATATTTTTATTTATTAATATCAAAACTAACTAGGTTATTTTTTTCAAAATGATTCGTTTTGTAGTAATGACGCAAATTCAAATTGAAAAAATAGGTACGTTGGCAGCAGTCACCCCCTTAATATTCGTTCTTTAAAAACTGGTCAAGGATTGTTCTTTCCCAAAACAAGCCATTGGCGGATAAAACATTTTTTTTTAATTAAATGAGATATTGAGGTACCTAGTGAGATACGTGATTAATTAAATATTTCAACAGTTGTATATACGCAACATTTTTCCCTTTCGGGAGTCAATAACATCTCAATAGAGACGAAGTTGGAATATTATGGAAGAACCAGGAACTCAAGGCATCTACAGGGCTTATGAGTAGGTAGTCCTTGGCTGGTTTAAGTGATCACTTTGTGCGTTTGCGTAACATTCACCAATTATGCCTTCTTATTGAGTTCCCTTATCAATGCAATTTTTTAAAGTTCTATATATATCAATAATGGGATACAATTCATTTGAAAATAACACATTTTTACTATCGCCATCTATGAAATAACGAAGAAACCTTTTTTTGTAACGCCATCTATTGAGAAGTTGTTTTTTTTATAAACGATGAAAGCAACAATCCTTATACATGAGATGACTGTTTCTTCGCACAGATATCACCCCTGAATCGAACCAGAAATATTATCTTTGGCTTGTTTACCTACTTTTACCAATGTGTATGTAAATCGAATATTTTAAAAGTTGCCAATACTATTATAAAGCTATTAGTACATACGAGTATAATTTAAGAATTATGTATACAAATTGTATTTACAAATTAAGGATTCTTTCTATTCTAGTTAAGTACGTGAATTGTATAGAAAATATATCTTCTTATAGGTCAATTTTAAAATGAATTTAGTTTGAATTTTCTATTCGCATTCGTTGATTGACCTTTTTGCACTATGGAGCCGACAATGCTAATCTAGAGGGCTTCAAAAGGTACTCTTTGTGCTTTTGTCGCTCACTTAGCGTTCTGTGAAGGTGCCTAATATTGCAGTCCCCATCAGGTGCAGATCAGGTGGTGGTGAAAATTGCAAAATCATATGAACTAGTTACACACGCTGAATCAATAGTTGTATAAATTTTAGTTTTTAAAAAATATCGAATCTATATCAATAAATTTGTTCTTGTGTCACGAATCGAGAAATTGTCAAGTTGTTATCGTCAGAAAATAGCCAATGGAAATTCTTATTGTATTTCCTTCAAGGATCGAGTTTTATAGTCAAAACAAAACAGCTCAAGACTGTTATACGGGTAAGAAATATTTTGGACATATTACCTTCACATGATTTTCTAAATGGACTTTTTTGTTAAACCACGAATGAGATTCTCTATTCGACTGGCTTTAAATCGACTGTTTCTTCCTCAGGACGGAAGGCAACTAATAATAATTCATAGTCGCGATCGATGCTCGACGTTTCTCAACAAAAACACTTACGGTCTTACTTATTATAGATTTCGTTAATAGTATGGGGGGTGCTGATGTATATGGCTCTATGGGTATTTGATTACCTTGTTTGGGAGGCCTTGGAGGTATGGTTCTCGTGGAAAGACACAGAGGGTTTGAAGCCCTGTTCCACTTTATTCGTTTGGGCAGAATCGAACCGCCGGACGAATGAACCTTTCGCACGTTTGGATTGGGATCGAACCAATCGACGTGTACCTGTTTCACGATTTATCCACACGTGTAATATGGACGAACCGTCCCCCAATATACTATACGTTACCGGTAGTAGTGGTATAGCATAGAAGTGCACAATATTAACAGTTATTATAAGAGCAGTGGGTATTTCAATATATTTAAAGATGAGTTACTTACAGAGAGATATATTTTAACACAAACTTATTATAAGTACAAAGCATTGAAAGACTAATTAAGATTAATTACAACGACGCAAATTTCGCGAACAAAAATTGAGAAGACGAGGCGCAACACCTCGACCAGACGAGAGTCAGCAGAAGATAACCCGCCGCCGGCCGAGCCGCAGTTGGCAGCGCTCGACCGTTCGGGTCGCCTGGTGGGGGAAAAGACCAGTTGGCTTCGCCCGCCACAATAGCTTACTAAACGCGCAACTAGATAAGTACGACTAAAATAGTTAAGATAGGTATTAAAAAATCTTACTTATAAACGCATACTATGATGTGACTAACTAGTTCATTTAATTGTTTACGAACACCCTCATTTATTTTTTTCATATAGCCGCATTGACTTCACAGATGTCAAAAAATAGATAAATAGGTACATGTAATTTTTGGATAGCTGACATCGAAAAATGAAAACAAACACCGCGTTGTGTCGTGTTGAGTCAAATTAAACACGATTGCGATGGAGAATAACAAGGAAAATCGTTATACATAAGTACAAAATTTTTCTGTCAATCTCAAATATGCGTCGAAACCTGTGTGGAAGATCCGCCATTTTGAAATATTTGGTATTACGCACTTGTCAAGTATTAAACAACCTTTCGGCCCATCCTTACTTGACGTCTACTAAATAAATGTGTGGGTAATAAAGATAGTCACGGTTTATAAGTAAAAATTTCAGTTAATCACGCTCTATTACCAGGTACCTACTATAGATAGTTTGCTTATCTATAGTTTAGTTTCACTGATATTTTTTTACATGCACTAACCGGTATCGGACTATCAAAGACCATCGTCAGAGAGTCTGAAACATAATATTATTAATATTTTCAGACCGAAGGCCATATTTTGGGCGAAACCGAAAGTTTAACTGTAAGATTTTTTTGTGTCCTCATAAATTCCTTAAAATAAGCATAAATGCTTGTGGTAGGTACATGTGAATGAAATAGATCGTGGCAGGATTCGAAGTCGCAACCACTGGATTACTAACCCAGTGCGCTAACCGCTCTTCCACCACCCATTTTATAATAATTCTGTATAAAAATCAAGGAAGAACTAATTTTTATTTTATTTTATTATACATACACCAAATAACAAGTTGCCACATTCTGGAGACTGACGATATTAATCGTCTCACAGACCCAGACTGAAAACTAATTAAAAACTGTGTCTAAATAAATTCAGATGGGTCGATGACAGAGCGGTTAGCGCGCCGGGCTAGCAATCCAGTGGTCGCGAGTTCGAATCCTGCCTCGACCGATTTTGTTCACCTATAGCACAAGCATTTATGCTTATTTTAGGGAACGTATGAAGATGTATATGTACTTGTTTAACATACATTATTTTTTTTATAAAAAATGAAAAAAAAAAAGTTTTTTTTTAAATGTACCTACCGAATTTTCGATTGAATTCGTAAAGTCTGATTTTTGCCAAAGCTCATAGGGTGACCATGGTGTAAGAGAAAAAAAAATATGGGATTTTTTTTATCATTTCATTGCACATGCATATGTCTTCAAAACCTTCAGATCGACTCATACCTTTACTTACCCCCGGTACCATGCGGCTTTAATGGGTTTACAATATTAGGTATTTTCTGCAAATGTTAATGGGCATCTCCTGGGAAAGTAATATTTAAACAAAATATTTATTTAATACTTTTTATTAGGAATTATAATAATATGTTATTGTTATCTTTATTGATGTTTCTTAACTGATATAATGTATTGCTGAACTTAATGTGTTATACTTATGTTATTATTGTATTTATAACTGTGTTGTGTACTGTTCAATTTTTAACATTATATTTCATAACAGATATTATGTATCGCCGAATTTTAAATTTGATTTCTTTGATTTCTTTCTGATTTACAATATGTTATTGTTATCTTTATTGATGTTTCTTAACTGATATAATGTATTGCTGAACTAAATGTGTTGTAGGTACTTATGTTATTGTTGTATTTATAACTGGTGTTATGTACTGTTAATAATATGGTGTTATGTACTGTAAATAGGCTTTCAAGCTGTAAATATAATTAAATAAAAAAATAAATAAAAATATAATAATAAACAGTTACATATTATTTTACAAAATAATAAATTATATTATACAAAATATTTACATACTTTGATGGTTTATTTGATTATTATTTTGTACCATTCTTCTTCTTCTTCCGGTGCCATGTCAGGAACCCCCGACGTCGGCTATCACTCTGGCAAATCCCTCTCTGTCCTGTGCTGCTCGGAATATCTGTTCCACGGTCCTGAAGCTGGTCCATTCCATAATGTTGCGCAGCCAGGACATCTGTCTCCTTCCAGTCCCTCGGCGACCTTCTATCTTGCCCTTCAGTATTAGTTGGAGCAAGTGATACTTCTCTCCCCTCATTATGTGACCCAGATATGTGATCTTGCGGACCTTTATTGTGGACAAGAGTTTCCTGGTTGTTCTGGCTCGGCTTAAGACTTCTGAGTTCGTAACCAGATCTGTCCAAGGGATTTTGAGCATTCTGCGATGCAACCACATCTCAAAAGCTTCCAGCCTGTTCATGGTGTAAACCTTCAATGTCCAAGTCTCACAGCCATATAGCAACACAGACCACACATAACATCTCATCATCCGCTGTCTCAGGTCCATATTTAGCTTTTTGTTGCAGAAGAAAGATCTCATTTTATTAAAGTACAATTTTTGTACCATTACAATTTATTAATAAAACTGTATGTTTACTTGATAAATAAAAATAAAAAATAAATAATAGTTCATTGAGGCAAACACACATACATACATAAATAATATAACTACATATGTAACTAATACAAATAAATAATGGACACTTATTCTATACTAAGACGGTGATAACACATGTTTATAATAATAATTTTATAAATCGATATTAAACTAATAATAAAAAAACATAAGTTAGAAATAAAAAATCATCAATGAAAACAATTCCTAATTCAGAACACATGGTCACCATAAAAAATCAAACGTGCGCGCACTTCTAGAGATACATAGATACGTACTGTCGGGTTTGTTGTTAAGGACACCAAATGGTGTAAACCAATCAGCAACCACGATTCTACTAATACATGCGTAAATATTATGCATTTTTTTTGTTTATGTATAGAATTGGCACTTAAAAAAAAATCTGACTTTACTTGCTATGAGTTTTGTTGTCTATGAGACTGTACATATTCTGTGGGTAACACAATCCTGTGTTTATATGGACGCGGTGAGTGGCGAGTGTCCATAAGCAGGTTCGGTGCTGGGCTGAGGTGGTGTGTGGGGGGGATGGTATGGAGTGAGTCACTGGGGGCTGGCAGGGTCACCCCCGGGGCGGCTCGCTATAAAGCGACCGAACCTAAACGAGCGATGTAGCAATTGATTTGATTGCGCCCTCAACCAACCGCTCGGATTATCCTTTCGTCGTCGATTTTATTTCTTGTCTCTTCCATGAATTTGCTCTTGTTTATGTTATTACTTATCCCACGATGCCACTCACGACGACTTCCTTTTCTATTCTTCCGTCTATATATTTTAAAGGGAAACATGTAGGTATACCATCAAGTCAGTTCTACTTACTGTAAAATTATTCGAATGTTCAAAAAATATGTGCAAAATACAACCACGCCATAATTATAATAATAATATTTGTCGACCTTCGTAGCTTAGTTGTTTAGGTATCTGACTGCTGAGCCAAAGGTCCCGGGTTCGATTCCCGGTGGAGACACAGTTTTTAATTGTGTTTTCAGTCTGGATCTGTGTCTCCAGAATGTGGCAACTTGTTATTGGGTGCGTGTTAAATTAATATTTGACATAGTACCTGTTAGTTGCCCGAGAAGTTATATAAAATAAAATAAAAATATTTGCGATTTTAATTAGAAAACTTAAATTTAACGTGACTACCCGATGTTCAAATAACATTAAAAAATATTCCATGAAAAATTTAGAAAATGCGTGACTTTGGCTTTCTCGTAAATTAAAACGCCTTTCGACACACTTTTTAACATCTCAATAGAGGCGAAGTTGGAATATTATAGAAGAACCAGGAACTCAAGGCACCTACAGGGCTTACGGCCTGTCATAACTGTCCATACTGGCTACGTGGTCCCTCCAATGTCGTCATCTGGATCTACTCCACCGAACGATGTCCTCCTTAAGAATTATCAAGTTTTCATAATAAAATATTTAAATAGAAAATAATTTAAAAAACTCATTTCATGAAAATGCTGAATATTTTCCATACAAAATTTGAATACTTAATAGAATGACTTGTTAGTGAGGAGTATACGATGACTGGGAGAACTCCAACCTGGATAATGGGTACATGGGTACTCCAACGACGATACCTCCAGGTATCGATCTGCCAAGAAGGCTGTGGACCTCTCTAAATAGGATCCACACTGGACATGGACGCTGTAACTATCTCATGGCAAAGTGGGGCATTGTTCAATCCGCTCAATGTGATTGCGGCCATCCTTCTCTAACAATGCAACATATATTGAAGGAATGCAGCGTCCGTGCATATGAGGGGCCAAAGACGGATATTTGCGAGCTGACGCCTGCATTTGTGGACTGGCTTGGGGCCCTCGACCTGAATATTTGATCATATTTTATTTTATATTTAATTGTGTATTTGTTAAGTTGATTTTAACGTATTCTAAATTCACTATGTCATACGATAAATAAATAAATAAATAAGTGAGGAGTTTAAAGTTGAACACAACCTCGTTTGTGGAATAAGTTTCTGTTGTCTTCAATCAAAAAATTACTTTTATGGACGGAACAGATCTATGTAGACTTCCCGGTCCCAACACTAAAACAGATAATAGACACGATTGCAACTATATTATATGCTCACAGACAGAACCATCCTGATTTTTTTTCTAATGGAACAGGGAAGACTAGAGTAAAGTTTAAAATCATCATACCAAAGAAAAATACAACTGCAGCACAAAAATTAATGTCATATAGGATATTATTTTACAATGACCGGACCACTTCCATTAGAGAATAAAAAGATCAAAATAAATTTAAAATTGCATATTTTAAAAGGGCATATTTTTGGTAATACATAATCCTATATGTGGAATTTTTTTCTGTATGTAATTACGATACTCCTCTCTCTTTAACTCTATCGAGAGAGTATCAATACTGTAATTTTTGTTATATATTGTCAATAAGTCAAAATATTGTGTAATATTCTTATAAAATAAATAAATAAAAAAAAATTTGGTCTTTGGTATTCACGCGATCCAATTGTTGATCCAATTTAGATTTAATTTTCAATTTATTTCTGGAATTTATTGTGATCAAATAAACAAAAAGGAGGTTGTATTAAATCGCTTCATAGTCTCGCTTTTGCTGAAGTTCTGGACTGTCGCAGCAGATGTGTGCGAGATTGAGTCGGAGGAGATTTCGACATCCGCCGGGCGTTTCAATAATATTATTATTTTGATGATGTCCATGTAGCGAGGAATGCTTCAAATTTGTAATATCATCATCCGCCCACGATAGGCAGCAGCCACAGCGAAAGAAGAAAACTTGTACAAAAGTATGGCAAAAGTTTCACGGTTGAAATTAGTCATCAAATATGACAACATCTGCCGTGAGTTGAGAGTCTTAATCTAAAATTGAAATCTTCTTAAAGTTTTCCAAAAACATTGTGGCAATTTCTCAGTAGTTGTTTCCATTTGCTACAATATCTTATTCCCGTTCCATCGGTACAGGGTTGCCACTTTAGCTCCGCTGCCTATGCGATAAAATCTCTAATCTAGTCAACGATACACTTTAAATTTCGCAAAGTTCCATTAAAGTTAATAATAAAAATCCTTGAATAATATTTTTAATCTATTTTTTTTGTTTTTACAATTACAAAATTTGTCTTCCGTGGTCTAATGACTACATTTGATTGCACGGAAAAGATGGTAAAACAGATTTAACAACTTGTTTTGTAAAAATACAGTTAATTTTTAAATGCGTTTTTATATATATTTTTTAAATTTTATTTTCATAAAAGTTTTACATTATAATAATAGGGATCTCACTAGCCTACCGGCTATCAGTGAGTTTCCCATACAATAAGGTCGAGTAAGGTACATATTACATTCCATAAGTTACAGTATTAAAATTATAATATGAGATACATGTTTTTTTTATATAATTAAATTAGAAGTCAAATGTTTTTAATTACTTTCTACAATAATTTTTTGAAATACAGTTTTAAATGAGGATATTTTATCAAGTTTATCCATACGACTTGGAAAGGTGTCAAATATTTTCGGTATGTTTACTTTCAGTGTCCTTTCACCGTTATAGTTTGTCCATCTGGGAATTATCAATTTATTTTGCACAACTTGCCTGGAATTATATATATTTTTTACAGGTAATTTATATTCATTAGAGAAGCAATGATTTAATATGACTCGGTAAGTGTATGATTTGTTAACTGGGAGTATTCCTGTTATACTGAAAATAATTTCATTATTGTCTTTACATTTAGATAAATCTGATTTGAGTATTATTAGTTTTAATAATCTCGCTTGCAATGATTTACCTTTGTCTGCATACGTTTTAAATGATTTATCCCATACCTCTATGCCGTATAGAATTAAGGATTCAGCAAGTGATGTATAAATTAGCTTTAATATTGTATATGGAAAGATATTTAAATGAGTCCTCATTTAATGTTGCGTTTATTTTATTGTTCAATCAAATATATTTAGGAACTAAATAAACTTCTTCTTCATTTAGTAGACCTGTAGGTCTATAATTAAAAAAAAATTGCCTCCAGAAATGACGAAGTCCAACTATCCTTTCATCTCTTGGGAGGTATTCCGGGTAGACGGCGACCAGAAGAGATTTCATTTGCTGCTATATACGCAAGTCTATCACTGTCCATTCTGGCTACGTGGTCCTTCCAATGCCTTCTTCTGGATCTACTCCACCGAACGATTACTTCGATTTTCCTCTCTTTCACGCGTGTTTCTTATTTCAACACTGCGGACACGATCTCGGAGTTTGTTAATTTGATTCCTATGTAAAACAACTGCGTTTGACATTATACGTTTTACATTGGCAGTATGAATGTAAACAATCTACGGACTGACGTGAAATATTTTTTTATTCTTCGTTTCGACTTAAACTTTGAAAAATGTGTCAATAGTTTTTTTTTAAATTTAGGTACTTGTTATAAATTAAAAAATCTTAAATTAATACGGAGAGAAAATATCGAACTTATACAACATGAATACATAACAATATATTCAGTCGTTCTGATTTGTAAGTCCCTCAGTATATTGAATATTTTTGACATCTAGAGCATCCCTGTTTCATTCGTTCACTGGACTAGAATTAATATTCTCTTTATTATTATGACAAATTATTTCCCCAGCACCAAGTCTAGCTCAGTTCCATTTACATACATACCTACATACACATATATATGTAATATTGACTTTCTGTCTGTAAATTTTAAATTTTGACTCGTGTACCGCCGCTGAAGACATGAATCAGCAATGAACAAACTCGGGAACATTTTAATATTCGTTTGTTTGTTCAATTGTAGGTATATTATGACATAATATAAATACAATCAAAGATAAATTATTTAAATACTTTCAAAGTGTAAATAATTAAAAATAAAGAGACAGAAACGTGCTGAGATTATTCTATTTATTCTATTTTTTATTCTATTTTACATTATTTCTCGGGAAACTGACAGGCACCTACTATGTCAAATATTATTTTAACACGCACCCAATCTTTTTTATATTTAGTTGCTTCACATATTGTTTTATTTACTTTTTTATTATGTTTTCTTTTTTTTTGTTTCCTTTTACTTTAATATATTATTGTTTTTAGTCTCTATATTTTTTCTCAGTACCTATGTATATTTTAATGTATGTTTGTAAAAGGCAATACATGCCGTATGAGAAATAAATAAATAAATAAATAATAAATTGCCATATTGTAGAGACTTACGATATTAATGGACTCACAGATCAAGACTGAAAACACACTTAAAAACTGTGTCTCCACCGGGAATCGAACTCGGGACCTTTTGGATCAGCAGTCAGATATCTTACCAACTGAGCCATGAAGGCCGACTTTATCTTTAATATATTTTTGCAAATAAGGCCTGATTTTTGTGTCAAAATTATTTATTACTTTCAATAACGTGAATAGCAGGGCCTGCCCCAGAAAGGGATGGCATGACCATGTGAAACATATTTTGAAAGAAGGAAATATAAGAAGCTTGAAAAATCGACGAGCATGTATGAGACGATGCACGGATGTAAAAGATGCTAGGAATGTGTGAAAAATAGAGGAGTATGGCGCTCGGTTCTCTCTGCTCACCCCGATAATTATATTGTTTTCTTTTATTGGCATTGAAACGAAATTGCAAACAATAAAATACAATCTATAACACTGCTGTTTGAAAAAAAAAAAAAAACATGTTATTTTCGTTACGTACAAAGACGGTTTTGATTGAGTGTTAAGTAGTTAGGTGTATATTTGAAAACGAAACACTATGAATACCGAAACGGTGTCTAATGAGTGCCGTAGCCCTCCGAACAACCTGGCTATTGAATTTATTATAGCATTTGATTTTGTGTTTTTTACTATGTAATTATTTATACATCTTCATGTACAGCAACAAGGCAGGTTTTTTGCCATAAGGCAATTTCTTCCAACCAACCCGAGCAAAAAATAAATTCAAAACACCTCATATAGCTATGAGGAAAAGAAGGAAGGTACGGAAGGATAAAGATGAAATATTTTTTTTTATTTAAAAATGAATATGACCTTGTTGAACAAGTACATATTATACGTCTTCCTAAAATCCCTAAATTAAGCATATATGCTTGTGCTACAGGTGAACGAAATCGGTCGAGGCAGGATTCGAATTCGCAACCACTGGATTATTAACCTAGCGCGCTATCTACCCATCTTGACTGAAGTTTTTTAGTTTACCTCTTAAGACTGGATCGGCCTTTGTGATGATTTATTCTAAAGTAAAATATTTTTTTACATAAGTAAAAATACGCACTTTTCAATCTTTCGATTGTGACGGCATCTAATTTGTAGAATTCCATTATGTAGAATTCCATTGTCATAAGTAAAAATATTTAATAAAAAATATAAAGTATACAAATTATATATAAAAACAAATTATATATATTAGACTGACAGCGGTCCTACCAAATATTATACCCGTAGTCGACATTTTATAGAAATTTCACTCATGTAACCTTCCTCAAAAATTTAATTACCTATTGTGAAATTTTCTCTGTGGAATAGTGAGAAGCATGTAGATAATTTGTAATGATTAGCATAATTTTAACGAAAACCCCGTATAAGATGAGAAAGATTATTATTGACAACTTTCTTAGACATACACATATAATACTTACTTCGATAATTCACTTTAAAACTTTCCACACAAATTACACATCGCATCAGTTTCTTTGTTCTATATGCTCGCGTAAATACTCAAAAGATATCCTAACATACTCTTACTATTATGTACCACACATACATAGGTACATAACTCACATTTCATTTGTTACAAATGTTGAACCAAATGTTGATTAGATTAAAATGTTAATTTATCCAACTGTCGATTTGTTCAAGACAATTTATTTCTCTTATCATATCAACATAGTATCAAGCCAAGATATGCGAGATTTGTATGCCAGGTATAAATTATTCACGGTTTTTCCAACTTAGAGGCTTCGCAGCATATATGTTCCATACACGGATTTACTCAGAATTCGGAGTAGAACATTTCGTGTGTCTGTGTGTGTCTCTGTGTGTGTGTGTGTGTGTGTGTGTGTGTGTGTGTGTGTGTGTGTGTGTGTGTGTGTGTGTGTGTGTGTGTGTGTCCGCTAAATGCACATAGCCTTTAATGTCACAGAAAATATAGATAATTATAGGCCTACAAACCTTTAATACTCAGAATTTTGATTTTTTTGTTTTAATCAGGGGTTATCAAATTTTGAATTTTTACTTTATTTTTCCATATATCTCAAAAACCAAGAACGCTGTAAATTGGTAATTATAAATTAAATAAAAAAAACTATTGTGAAATTGACTATACTTGTGAATTATATTTTTATGTGTATTGGAACATAAGATGTTAAATAAATAAATATGAATAAAAAAATATATTCCAAATTTTAAATATATTCCAAAGTTTCTCAAATTTTTTTTATTAAGAATTAAATTTGTTACGATAGATTTATGTGTTTAACTGCCTATATTTCCAAAGTTTTTAAAAATATCGAATATAGCTGAAACACCCCAACTAGATAATTTAATTTTATATAAAAATATGAACTTTGTAGTAGTACCTACATGTCAAACTTTTTTTAACAATTTTTATAAAAATTGGATTTAGTGACGACAATGTTTCATACAATTTGTAAGGCAGTATACACTACACAATATTTATAGTTTGATACTTAATCTCCAAATATACATACATACCATCATGCTGTTACATATTCTGGGTAGGAAAGAAGACTGACCTCCATACTATCCTATCCTGACATACATATCTACGTGTTTTATATAGAAAACAAACTAACTTAAAATGTATATAAATTTATTTATTTATATATTTAGAGGACAACATACAACGTTTCTTAATTATATAAAATAAAGATGATTTGAGTCATATTAAAGGCAATTACAGGTTGTCACTGGAGTTATTGTAGTATATTAAGATAAGTTAGAAATAGTTATATATTATGGTGAGATATTGTGTGAATGATATGTGAAATTGTATATATAAATGTGTGCAGTATATTAAGTGTTGAGTAAAATTATGAGGATGAAATTTTAAGTCTGATATATTTTTAAATGTGGGGGCGCTTAGTAAGAAAATGTCGAACTCGAAAATTTGTGTTTAAGTGTTAATAGTTTGGTACGTATTCTTCAATTATACATACTATCGCCATCAACAGTTGGATCTCATGTGTTACATGCAACTAGTTTAATTAAAGTCAAATCGTAATAATTATAGTAGGCACCTATTTCCAATGACTCAAAATTATCGAGAGAATCGGCTAACTTGTAAATAAGATTGAGTTATAATAAAATATAATATTAAGTACTTAGTGTAAGTTAGAATAAGTTATAAGATTTGACAGTCGAGGCGGATCCCCAGTCATCGGTATCCTTAGGTAACAAGTTTCGCTGTCTGCATGATATTTCAGCAAGTGTATTATTATATTCAATTAATTCATCCCTTTCCATCCAGACCGGCGGAGTTAGCGGCTCCAAAATCCGAGGGGCCCCGAACCTTTAATGACTTATGTGACAAGCCTCGAGTTCGTCAATAGAATTAACAATTCCTAATCCCTTCTTCATACCCAAGTTTTCCTTTCTCCCCCGTTTCACAATTAGTTCTGATGAGCTCCATACAAATAGATAAATGAAAATGTTCACTTATTATAATTAAACAAATTTCAGGGAAAGTCTTCGTTCTTCTCGCGTGGATCTTAACTCCTCGTCTTCCTTCCTTCAACCCACCCACTCCTCACGGAGTCTAATCTGACTTGCCACAGTATCATGTTTTACCTTATTCTCATTACTATTTGATGAATTTTAAATTACCTATTACGTACACAAATTAAAATCAGATTATATTCATTCGTATATGAACTCGTAGAGCAACATTTTTAGATTCAAATTTATTTATTTATTTATGGAAGACCACAGGTTTTATTAAAGTAAAAACGTTTTAAGGCAGCGGTAATTCTTTTACATTTCTCGCCTTGGCCTCATGGTTGATGATTGGTCGCAAGGGCATTTTTGACTGATAAAAAAATTAAAAACTATAATTGGCACCAGGAACTGAAGCAGTGCATGCCGGGATATATATTGAAATGGCGATGAATGCTGAAGGAGGCCAAGGCCCATAACTAGGTTTTTCAGCTGGTAATTCGAAAAATGAGAGCAAATAGCACTAAAGGAAGATATGTATTTATTCAAAGAGAACTGGAAGGAAACAGATGTACTGGCTGCATAATATTAGAGAATGGACGGGCTTAAGAACAGTGGAACAGATATTCCGGGCACTATAGGACAGAGAGGGATTCGTCAGAGTGATCGCGTTAGGGGTCCCTGACAGGGTACCAGAAGATAGATATTATATTATGTTGAATGGTGTAAAATGTAATATTGGCGGAAAGGTGAGATAAGTGGGTTTCCCACCAGGTAGGAGTGCCTACACAATACCCCCTATTCAGTAACTATTGTAACTAAAATAAGAACGTTCTAAAATTGTAGATTTTAGATTTACGGTCTTATTTCAGCGTTATAAAATATCAACTTGGACTAAATGGAATAGGAACATACCTACATTGGCCGGAACGTTCTTAAAAAGTTACTCAATTAGACGTATTTTGTATAATTATGAAATTTATGAAAATTTCATCATTTTCATAATTATTCTCAATACGTCTGATTCAGGTTTTTTTAAGAACATTCCGGCCAAAATAGGCACGTTCCTATTCCATTTAGTCCAAGCTGATATTTTATAACGCTGAAATGAGACCGTAAATCTAAAATCTGCAATTTTAGAACATTCCTAATTTAGTTACAATAGTTACTGAATAGGGGGTAATATGACTTAAGTACTTCGGTTAGACGTGTTGAATCAATTCACTACAATAATAATAGGTAAGAGTATGTATGTTTGATAATGTGTAGGTAATTAGGGTATGCCTCCAACATTACCAGGTAAACCACCCCGCCTTACTTGTTCTAGGGGATATATTGATAAAGGGATATTAAATTGTACATACTTAACTAAGTATATGTATTGTGAATATCTATCAATAATGTACCTACACTACATACCTACATGTATCCATCTTTTCTTTAACAAACCAATGGTGGATCGCGGAGGGAATATCTATATTTAAATACTCTTGTTTGCATTTGTAATCGATATATTACAAGTTATAACAGAATCTTTTCTATGTTGATCGGTTTTTAGAATAGTACTTCCATTCTTTTCTATACCTAATCATCGTTTTAGGTTTTACGTAAAAGCCGCGTAATCAAAAATACAACAAGCAGGACTTGGTTTCCGTTAAAATATTTTAAAAATATTGCTTTTCCAAATGAACCGCCGACCGCCACGCCGTGGCACAGTTGGTAAGCGTTGGTTTCTGTACGGGCGACCTGGATTTGATTCCCAGCTGAGGAGAAATTTATTTGAATTAATTTCTCACGCTAATGTTGCTTCTTTGGACTGGAAACACTGGTTAGTTGGAAGAAATCGTCTTATGGCAATAAACTCGTCATTTGCGCATTGGTGTAAGGATGTATTTATTGTTATTATTATTTTTTACGACGCTGGGTGATTTACTAATGATATTAATAACAATTCAGCACTACAAATAATAACACTCAATTATTAAGTATTATTACCATTATACACTTCCTTAAAAGAATTAGCAGGTCAATGCATAAATTGTAAATTATTTAATAGAAAAAAATACAACGCATCATCAAGCTTTTGATTGGGAATAAAATATATCTTTTAATTATTATATTTTTATTTTTTTTACGGTGCTGGCCGATTTACCAATGATATTAACAACAATTAAGCACTACAAATAATAACACTCAATTATTATTATTACCATTATACACTTCCTCAAAAGAATTAGCAGATCAATGCGTAAATTGTAAATTATTTAAAAGAGCAAAATAAAATGCAACAAACGCATCATCAAGCTTTCAATTGGGAATAGTTCACCCATCCAGATACTCAACATATCAAAGGATTATGTTCTTAGGAATTCGCTATACTACATATCAACCCTAATTGATTCCCGAATATTAACGTTTAAAAAATCTTTAACGATTCTACATGTATTCATTATTACTTATTATTTATAAGTTTTTCGACGAATCTAAAATTTCTACGATTTTGGAATAATGCCAGTGGCTGAAATATTTATGAACGGTAATATTATTATTTTACGAGAATGTCAAAGTCTTTTAATCTCGTTACCTAAAGCTGTGTATTTTCTAATTTTTTTATTAAAAGTTTTTATAATATTACTAGTATTTGGAATTGCCATGTCGCAAATATATGTTTTTTTTTAAATTTTATCATATATTATTACATGGGGTCTGTTATGTTGAATTGACCGGTGAGTTAATAATGTTTTATCGTTATAAAGCGAAATATAATTATTTTCTAATAATGAAATCGGATCATATTAATAATATGGTTTTATTTTAAATTTATATGTAATAGCTAAATTTTGATGCATTATTTTTGCTACTTCGTTATGTCTAAATGTATATTCTGATTGAGCGAGAAAAGAACAGCTCGATATTATTATTATTAAAAAGTCAAAAATAATCTAAAAATCGGGATCTATTGCTGATATTACTAAATGTTCATCGCTTAAAAAAAGTAGGTAAGTATTAATTTGGCATTTTATGAATGTTTCTAAAAGATTAAAAAAAATAATAGTATTTAAGAGCAAAACATAAGATTGAGGATTGTGCTGTACGTATGGCAGATCGAAGCGGTAGACTAAACACGAGTACTATGCTGTAATATACAAATTTCCACTCTTTAATTTGATTACAAAATTTTGTCAAGGATTTACCAAAGGATTCGTTCTCCGACTGTAGATGTGGTATTATTAGATATTAGAAGAATTCGTTGGAAACTGAGCTGGATGGCTTGTCTCTCCCAGCGGGGAAACGTCTCGGGTCAAATAATATGTTTTCTTTTCTAAAAATGGTCGGCGGCAGTGGGAAAAGAATAGAAATAGAATATTGGATAGGAATTTCTTGTTACAAAAACTGTAGGTACATTTATTGCTATTCTGATACTTGACGCTGCCATTGCACGATTTCCACAAGAGACAGGCGACGGACACTAACCCTATAGGTACATTCTTAAAATCTAAAATGGGCACAAATTTATAAATCGATCAGTGATTGTGAAATATATTTCTGTGAAAATCTGGAAATTTAAAACAAAATTGTTTTAGGCAAATGAAACGTTTTTTCAATTATAAGTTTTTATAAACCAATTTTCAATTAATTTTATATGGATTTATACTGGAGCAAAATAAAATATTGTGACTAGATAAAAAAATAGTTTATTTGCATTGTTAATATTTGCACTGAGATGTAATTTAACAGAAAAAACAGTGCTAGAAACAGTGCAACTCACAAACTAAATAGTAAATTATGAAAACCTTTTCCCCAGAAACATCAAAAATAATTAGTCTTTTAAATGAAGAACTGTTTCTTTTAACGTCTTTATCCTATTGAGTGATTATTTGAAATTCAAATATTTTACTTGTAAAATTAGTAACAATAAAACCATTAATTATTTTTTTATTGTAAATAACTAAAATACTTCAAGACCTATGAATTAGATTTTTACTTCAATCAAAAGAGAATAAGAAAATTTACCTTCCTTAAAGATTTTTTTTACTTTTTTTAATTTCTATTCTTGCAATTAAAAAAACTCTAAATGCAACGATTAACATACATTATTAACATACTATTCTGATTCGTTTCACAGTACGAAAACGTCTATAACCGATGAGCGACCGTGGATAAAAGGATGCGCGCGGTATGACGTAATAAGTCCCGTATAAATGCAATCAACTTTTTGACATTTCTCATATACTAAAATTCAGACGGATAAATTTAGACGAATCAGAATAGGACATATTGCAATCGGTAAAACACAAATTCTTAGAGTTTCAGAGCTCTAACTGGTCGGCAAGTTAGTTCAATCAATTCTATAATTATAGTACGGACGGACAGGTATAAATTAAATAAATAAAAGTGTGTAGTCAAAAAGTGGAAAAAATTTAGTATTCATTGATTGCCGTTTAATTATGATACCAAATCATAATTAAACGGCATTCCATAATCATTTTATTATTATTATTAATTTATAGGCAGTCGAATTTTATTATTTGGTTGCAAATATATTGCTGTGTCCAAAAAATAGTCCAGTCTATTCTTTAAAATATTAACATTTTCAGTATCCAAAACATGTTAGGGCATTTTACTCCAAGTATTCAACACTCTATTTGAAAGAAAATGCTTTCCAGGATTTGTCGAGAACCTACTTTTCACAAGTTTTAAGCTATGGCCACGTAAATTAGTACTTTATTTTTTGGTTTAATTTTTTTTGTGTGTATATTATGATGACTATTACCATTTCAATAGAAAGATATTTTAATGTAGGTATCGTTGTCGCAAACAATATTTTTTTTATCCTTTCCTCCCCAGCCCAAAAAAATACACTATATACACATTTTGTTAGAACAAGTAAATAAATTAAATATTTCAAATAAAACAAATGGATGTAGTTAAAAATTTTATTTAGTAAACAATATATTTATTATATAAAAAGGTATCACATAGTGATAAACAAATATAAACATAGATATTATCACATAGTGATAAAATGCGAATAAATAATCCCATCGAAACATAGATATTATTTCGAGAATTGTTAATATACTTGTCACTAGTCTGCATCTTAATAAAAAAAAACACACAGGAGCCGTCGTTGTTTTCACTTTCAACAAAGAAATGAGCTATGTTCGTTTAATGAAACAATGGACGTATCACTTCCTTCCGGTATATCGTATAGCTTCGACGATCTTGAGAGTTCATGGCGTCCTGTCGAAAGCCGCGAGGATGGCTTCGTCCATCGCCGCAAAGGGTTGCTATGCCAGGCTCTTGGGCGCGGCTCAGGATTGGCTATCGGATACGGTACTCTCTGCAGTGCCTTGTTCATCAGATCCTCAAAGGTCCTCGCCTCCAAGTTGCGGTGCTCTGGCTGCATCTGCGAGATGATGCCCTTGACGTATTTGTCCAGATCCGCTTTGGTGCCGTTCGGAGTGAACCTCAAATACAGCATGTACTTGTAAAAGACGAACGCGAAGGGTGTTTCGTCGTTCCGCTGTTCGCAGCCAAAGAACGCGCTTCGGATACGCATGTTCCTGCCGGGGTTGTCGTATTGGTTTTCGAAGAGTATTTGGAAAACGTCCCAGGGGCACGCCGAAGAGCCATTCTTCTGCCACCACAAAATCGCCTCTCCTTGAAGACGTGTGACAGCGATGTTTGTTCTGTCCACATGGTTGACGCGGTGCTTGTTAAAGAACTCTTCGCATCTGTCGATAAAGATGCGCGGAGACTCCTCCAATCTTCCTGAGAACGCTTTCGGAATGGTTTGCATAGTGACAATTAGAATCTTTGTAGTTTTTGACGGTCACTTGAAAGCAGCACGTATTCAATATCGATAGGTATTCTTCAGGATTGAAATAACAAACAATTCTTCGATAATAAAATCAGTAATTGGACGAGGTACTTTCTTCTTGGTGGTTAGTTTTATACTAATTTGTTTCAAACAAATTTTCTGCTTTTATAGCTTTCCTAATTGCTTCCAGTACAATAGGTTCATTCATAACAATGCACCCTTAACGCAGTACTGAAAAGTATTCTGTAAATTCAATGTAAATTCAATTGCAAATAGTTTTAGTTTGAATTAATGAATGAATATTTTCTATCACAAAAAAGAAACAATTTTTACAAAAATATTTTTTAATTTTCATAATAATAACACGAGAGCGAAAAAGGTTTGCAGCTTTTTCGTATATGAGATAAAAAATAATTATGATTTGCGATTTTTTTAAATGAATGTTGCATTTTTTAGGTATATTTATTTTTAAAATGTCATCCGTATTCATCAATGAAAACATTGTGTGATAATATAAAATATTTGTATTTCGAAAAATTACGATATCAAAATAGGTTTACTATGACGCCATAAAAAATGACAAACCATTGTACTTTTTAAAATAATACAAATATGGGGTCGGCAGAATGAACTGAATGCCACATTATTCTTTCTTTACACACATCGCTCGCCACACTAATTGAAGTTATTTATATTGTTAGATTCTTTTCATTTTATTGACTTGTAAATATGCAATATTATATTGACAACACATCATTGCACCCCGCGTAAGTAGTAATTTTAATTTTTGTATAAATAATCATATTAATTTATACAAAAAAATTATGACAATTTCACACATAATATTGAGCTTAAAAATATTGATGATTTGATTAAAATATTTATATCAAAGCATGATAAGAACGTAATACGGGGGCGACTGCTTCCAACGTACATACCTACTTATCAATTTGATATACCATCATTATTTCTTATCAAATCGTTTTGAGAAAAAATAATTTAGATAGTTTGGGTGTTAATAAAGAAAAATATAATTTTTGTTTTTGATAATATTCTGTATAAATTCTTGTAGAAAAATAATGGCATATTTTCAACGTTTATCTTTATAAGGCGTAGAGCAATACAATTTTTTTTTTTTAAACAAGACAAAAAAATCTGGAAAAATATTTTATGACGTTGCATGAATGCTTCACGTTTAGTAAAAAAAAGTCTAAAAAACATTAATTTTCCATTCAGCGCCATTGCGAATTACCTTATAGTTTTTTTAGAAATATAAGATAAACGTCAAAAATCGGGGTATGCTAATTATTTTTCTGCAAGAATATCTACACAAAATAAGTAAAAAGTTAATGAATATTTTTCTTTATTAATATCCAAAATATCTTACTTATTTTTTACAAAATTATTTGTTTTGTATAAAGTGATGATGAAATATTAAATTGAAAAAATAGAAACGTTGGCAGCAGGTACCCCCTTATGAATGTGTCATAGTAGCCCCCCATAAGTCAAAGATTAACTTCTTTTATTTTTATTGTTAAGAATCGAAAGATTTTGAATGTAAAAATAAACACGTTATTTAAAATGGACTCCTATCGTGAGTTCAAGAGTGAAATAAACATTCATGGAGGTAAATGAAAAAGAGAAAAGCATTAATTTATTGTAGTGCAGTATTGTATCCTTGAAAAATAATAAAATAAAGAATATTTTGCATAGTGTACTCGTAGTGGTTGAACCAATTGGTAACATATTCTACTACATATCTGTATATAACATGGGTGACCATATTAACATACATGAATAGGAATAATATACGAATTTAGGAGTAAGTTAAACTTGCTGACACTTTTAAATGTCTAAACTAGAAAAAAGTAACAGGAAAAATACAGATTTTTCAACGTGTAGGTACATACAATTTTATGTACCCACAACAAAAGGCAACATTTCTCTAGTGATATACTAACTTTGTGATATACTAACTTTGTGACCATAAGATAAATAAATCTAGTGAATGTTTGTCACACAATTTCAAAATTCAGTCTTAATTCCCTTAAAAAATATATAAACCATATCCCTTTTTACAGCATTTTTAAAAATAACTTCATAACTATGTGTCGTAGAGAAACAAATCTTTTATGTGCTTAAAGAGTGCATAAAATCAAAGTGAATGACTGATAAAGTTTTTCATTTCACGTAAGGTTTGTTCTTAAAATACAAAAAAATCAACAAATTTTGGGTTTCCGATAATTTAAATCATGTATAAACCTTTTTTGACGCACGTGATAGTTACCCTTGCTAACACGTAACTTCATAGTGCATTAGGCGATTTTAATATATCATGTTTTCAGGCACTAGATAATATGTCCTCTTAATATGATAGTTCTTTCTGTGCTGCGGTTACATTATTATAATATTTTTAAATTGCTGGGAATCGAACTTGCGAATCGATCCAGTCGTGAGATTTATAGTGATATATACCGCGGAGGTCGACCGTAATTCGGTATTTAGAGTTTTTTTTTATTTTCGTTGACTGTATTTTAGTGTGCAAGAATGGTAAACCTACATATGAATAAAACGATAAGATTTATTAGATGAAATAAGCTTCTTGTTTCTGTTTACGGCCTTTTTCCTCCCCTTCACACCGCGGTCTTCGAGGGGGTTGGGGGTAAGGGAGTACCACCCTCACAGACAGGAAGTTACCACCTAGCTATGCCCATAAGGCTACGGTCGCACGAATGCAAAAAATAAAGTTATTTTTTATATTGTGATATTTTATTTTTCAACAATTAAACTTTAAAAAAGTGTCGGTATTGCAGATGTATTGGCTAGACAGTAAAAGCGGTGGACTAGAAAACAATTGAACCCATGTTCAAATCCAATGCCGATCAATATTTTGATATTCAAAGTGAAATACATAAAAAAATATTTTCCCATATACCTACTTTTCTTGAAATCGTGAAATTGCGCAGTACGCATCCGATCCATTGCGATGTGATATAAACTTTTTAATAAAAAATATCTACGTATTTTAAAATCACATTGTGTTTAAAAAAGTGTTATTGTAAATGTATTACGAAGTAAATTCTGAAAATTTTAATTATAAATTTTTATGTATGTATGTATGTGTATATGTATGTATGTTAGTAATGTATGTATGTATGTATGTTTGTAGGTATGTATGTATATTGTATATAGATCTAAAAAATAAATGCATTTTCTTACATCTGTATAAACAAAAAGATTATTAACAATTTGAAAAAATAACAAATTTATTTATTTATGTATTTAACTTTTTGTACATAATATAAACAATTATAATGCACACTGGCGGGCTTATTGCCATTAGGCAATTTCTTCCAACCAACCAGATTACAGAGTGACAGAATTATACATGTACATCAATAAAAAAAATGAATGCTACAAAAGAACAAATAAAATATACATAACACCAAGATAAACAAAAAGAAAAATATCATAGCAACAAAAAAGGCATTGGGAAGGAATAAGAAGAGGAAATCGAGATCAGGTGTTTAGGGATAAATATTACGTAGCAAAGGGAAGGAAGGAAAAGGAGAGGGATCAGGTATTATCGGAGAGACTCAAATTATTCCAGTCTTGCTGAACGCACTCCAAAGGAAGAGCTGAACAATTCAGTGTTGTGAATGGGGATAGTTAATGTAGTACGTTCAGCAGATCGAAGCGATAGGCCGTGATTAGATAAATAGGTTTTGGTTTAAGGTACACAGCATGAATTGTATAAAAACAACAAAATATTCCAATCTATACAAAAAAAACAAAGCAAGCTCACAATATCTTAAAAGAACTTTTCCTATATATATTTAACACTCTTTAATACTTAATTTTAAAAATTAATGATTTAAAATATTTTTGCCTTGACATAGCAGCCGTAAGTTAAAATAATAATATTTTGGTACAACGAACATAAAATTGAAAAATAGTTGGAAAGTAATTAAAGATCAAATGATAAGGACATTTCACAGAACCTACCATAACTTGAATGGTTAATGACTATTTCTTTTATTTTGCATATGTAATAAAAAAGAAATTTGGGAATAACGTACATTGAAGTTAAAACTATTATATTATTGATTCCTGCTTGAAGGATACTAATTACTTGCTGTTCAATAAGCGCTACATTATTCAATTAAATATCACTTATGGAATTACCTCCCATTAATTTTCAGTATTTCAATTATATTTGCCGGTAACATGAACCTAATTATCTATAATTTGTTTTTAATAATTGGGTTTTTACATACGTACAAAATAGATAGTCGAAGGATACTTTTAAGGGGGGGACTGCTGCCAACGTACCTATTTTTTCAATTTGAATTTGCGTCATTACTACAAAACAAATCATTTTGAAAAAAATAACCTAGTTAGTTTGAATATTTATAAATAAAAATATACCTTAATTTTTTAATTATGTTCTGTATATATTCTTGTAGGAAAATAATAAGCATACCCCAATTTTTGACATTTATCTTAAATTTCTAAAAAACTATAAGGTATAAAGCATTATATTTTTTTATAAATTAAAGAAGATCAAAATATCTGGAAAAATACGATGTAACGTTGCATTAATACATCAGGTTAAGTTAATAAACCAAAAAAACTTATATTTCGCAATGGCGCTGAATGGAAAAAAAATGTTTTTTAGGTTTATTTTCTAAACCTGAAGCATTAATGCAACGTCACATCGTATTTTTCTAGATATTTTTGTTTTCTTAAATTTAAAAAAAAATATGTTGAACTACGCCTTATATTTTATTAAAAATATAAGATAAACGTTGAAAATCGGGGTTTGCCATTATTTTTCTACAAGAATTTATACAGAACATTATCAAAAAGTAAAGATACATTTTTCTTTATGAATACCCAAACTATATAAATTATTTTTTTCAAAACGATTTGATAAGAAATAATGATGGTATATCAAATTGAAAAATAGGCACGTTGGCAGCAGTCCCCCCCTTAAGGGATAATTATAATTTGTAGAAAAAGGGAAATGTTTGAATATAATTCTTTAAAATATTTATATAGATACCTACCTACTAAGAAAAAATCATTAGTATAATATTGATAGTAACTTGGATATTACTTATATTCATTTAAATTTTATGGACAGTTGGAAATTGGACAAAAATATTCATTGAAGTGTTTTTGCACCTACCCAATAAATCTACATTATAGACTGTGTATCATGTGGAGTGGATCAACGAAATCAGGGAGGTAGGGGACCTCAATACCTATCGATTTAACCCCCATGTATGTTCAGCGATATAGGGTGGTTTAAAAGTAAAGTACACTTTTGTGAAATTTTAATAAAAATTGGATTTCAGACTAAACTACATCACTGTACGTAAACTGTTAGGTCTTCAATCATGATTTTTTTCTGGCAATAGTTCAATATAATAAACTTATGGAAAACAATAACGTCGTGAGTCAGTACAAAATAACTAAAAAAAAGATAAAAGAAAAACATATTTTTGCAAGCCTCAAAATGTATATACACCGTGTATATACAGTTTTACTATTATTTGAGTTGAAAATGGAGTTGATATACAAATATGTCTTTTTGAGTGGAATTGTTTTACAATGTCATACATTACCCGTGATCCCTATTCGAATTGCAAAATCCTCTCACATATTAGATGCATATTTTTTGCTGGAAATAAAATAACTTTTAAAAAGTTTTTTTGTATACTATATCAAAATATATTTGTTCGATTATTTTTTTTATAATTATAAATTTTGCGAAATAAAAAATACAAATAAATGAGCAAATATATATTTTAGTAAAGCAAATTAAAAAAAAGGCAGAGATATGTTCAAAAAACAAATTGAGGTATTTTAAATAATTTGAAAAATTTCTCCGTTATCAATTTCAATATAAGTATACCTATATTTTTGAGATGACTTCAATTATTAAATAAAAATCTGAGAACATTTATTCGGGAACTTAAGTTAAGTAAGTCAAATAATACAATATCCATTATTTTTTGTGGCAGAAAATAAATAATTTAGCGTTTGATTTTTAAGTTTAAAAAAAATCAAATTATTGTGTGATGGTTTTATAAAAGCCGGCCTCAGGGCATTTCATACATAAATAATATAATGAAAAATATTATATCTTTAATATCCTATATTTTACAAAGTGAACACGTACAAAATATAGGTAAGTTAATAAAAGTAAATTAATTTCAGCCTTACAGATCCAGCTTTCATCAAAACCTTAATTTTGGAGTCACAATGGGTCAAAGAAGTTTGGCAATTTGTGATGGCGCCGGATATTAAATCAATCCTAATACAATATAATACAAAAGAAAAAGTTTAGTTTGAGGGGTGAACGGGTAAGGAAAGGGAAAGGAAAGGAAATCATCTAGATCTTTTGTTCGTCAGGACACAAACAATAATAATGAGGACACTGCTAAAAACATCTAACGCCAACTTTCATATCAACTTGTTCATTTCCTTTCATTGTTCACATTTTGCTGTCTATCTTTCAAAGATATAATAATTACCTTTCTATTATACCTACATTCGACAACTATGAAATATTATTTTTTATTATCACGAATTAATTATATTAAGAAATGATTCACACCCCTTTGCTTTGCTTTGGTTGAAAGAGATTTCTTTGGGGCAATAAACCCACCTTGTTCACTGGACACGTATATACCTACGAAAAAAAAAGAAAAATGAAATATTACAGGTCTTATTATTCATATAAATCTTTTTTTATTGGTTTTAGTATTGTATGTCGGCATTCGTGGCTCAGTTGGTTAGATTTCTGACTGCTGAGCCAAAGGTATCGAGTTCGATTCCCGGTTGAGACACAATTTTTAATTGTCTTTACAAACTGGATCTGTGAAATGATGAATATCGTCTACAGAAGTCTCCAGAATGTGGAAATTGCTATTGGGTGAGTGTTAAATAAACATTTTACATAGTACCTGTTAGTTGCCCGAGAAGCAATGAAATAGGTATTATTTGAACAACAGACGAACATCAATAAGACGATGTATGAATATCAAGGAGGCGATGAATGTGTGTCAAGATAGAAAACCGTGGCTTTCGGTTCTCTCTGTCTACCCCATGAGGGACATGGCGTGATGATTTGATGTATGTATTATTTGACATATAAATTACTAACATTTTATAATACATATACATAATATCCCGTGTAGGATCTTAAACAATATTTTAGGAGACCATCATATCCATGAAATTATGATTTACAAATTAGTTTCGATTATGTAAGTTTATTTGACATGTCTACAGTTAAATTATAATAAGAAAAAAAAAACAAACACTACTTTCGCACAGCGTAATTTTAGATTTCTTGGCCCCAAAATGTTTAATTGTCTACCTGATGGAAACAGTTGACTAGATATGTGCTAAAAAACAATAATTGCTTGGCTTATATCCATAGGTATAGATGAATCAAATTATAAATTGACTTCATTTCTAACTTATTTGGTCCTGAAAATTTGTTAAATTTACCTTATTTTTAGAATCATTATAGTATGTGTGTGTGTTGTGTTGTGTTGGTTATTCCTACTATAGTAACTATTCCTATCGGACGTTCTAAACCAGGTTAACCTAGTTGGGCAGTCCAAAGTGTCAATATTTTTTATACAGCGTACAACTTGGACAAATTTACATGTAAAACTGTACCTACTTTGTTAATGTACTAATATATTATGTTGTTATAATTCTTGTTATGTTACTTTCGATGTTTTATGTCTAATAATACGATGTAAAAATAAAAATAAAATCTCTTAAATGCGGTTTGTTTATAACGTTTGATATCAGTGATAAAATATAACTTCCAATTCAAATCGTTTGATATACTAGGTACTTAATTGAGACATTTTGGAAACATTAAATTCTCCGCTGCACATTTCGTCTACGAATTATGAAAATGTTTTATATATTAGGTATATACCTGTAAATGTATTCTGTTCATTTTTGGAATACAATTGTTAAGAAAAAAAAAAAAAACTAAGTGTTACCTTCGCCTTGCAACTATAGATCGCGTGAGGTGTAACGATCTTTCTGTCAGAAAACAAAATGTTACCCCTTGTAAAGCCGAGCGAGCTCCTTCAAAAACCTAAAAACGAAGCAGCAACACACAAAACGATAGAAGTTCAACATCTGACAAGCGCGTTTCCTTTCCTCACTAACTGAACGTGGGCACGGAAACACCTCAACTTATATCTTGGCATACATACCTACACAACAATAATAAATACATATCTTGTTCACGCCGTTGCAGTACAATGCAACGGGACACTGCGCTTTTTATATACCGATTTACAAGCAAAGTAGAACAGAAATGGTATTGCTCATGACTCTGTATAACGAGGTTTGCATGTCAATCGATCAAATTTAACGTGTTGAAGGTTTACTTGTACGAAGAATGGCTGGTGATTTTTTTAAAATAATTTTACCTTTTTAAGTTAAAACGAGTGGGTTGTGGCCACCGCTTTACTCCTCACAAATTTTTCAGCATTTTATTTATATAATTTATGTACATGTGTACAAAGGCGGGTTTATTGCCATAAGGCAATTTATTCCAACCAACCCGAGCAACGTGAAGTCTCTAAAGTTAAATTGGTACAAAAATATTTAGTGAGAAATAAATTGTTTTAAGAAAATTAAATAGAGAAGTAAAAAAAAATACAAAGAGAAAAAAATAAATAAAAGAGCAACGAGGAAAAGCAGGTTACGGAAGGATATAGAAGGAATTCAGGAACTATTTGATGGATAAAGGTTTTTTAGTTTACCTTTCAATATTCGAATGGATTGAGATGACGTTACTTCATAACTTTGGCCATTCCATAGTCTAGTTGATTTTAATTGAAAAGAAGAGCGGAAAACGTATGTATTGTGAATGGGGATAGCTAGTGTAGTACGTTCAGCAGATCGAAGGGGTAGGCCGTGACTTGACATGTAAATGACGATATTTTTTTAAATATCATGGTGAATAGGGATTATAAATAATCTTATAATGTAATGACAGTATGAAATATGTTTGTTAAAATATTTTTGATTAAATATTTTATAATGAAAACTTGATAATTCTAAATTGCCATTTTATGAAAGTTCTATGAAAGTAGTAAAAATATCAAATTTTAAGTTTAAGGGAGAGAGTTTTCTTTGTATTGTGTGATGTTAGTAAAATATGTGGTCTAAAAAATTAGGAATTTGATTGTAATATTAATTTTGTAAGAGACATCAGAAGTTAGGTAATTGAGTTTTGAAAATCTTGCGGTATTTCTTACAGCATATTTTGTAAACAAGTCGCGTTATTTATTCATTTTGTTTCTTTGAAAGCAATATATTTTTTCCTTTCCGTTTTATCAATTCTAGGTAACTTTTAAACAAAATATTATGGAGTGTTGTTTGATACATAATATATGATGTTCTTAGCAAGACATAATAAATTTGTTGTTTTTCTTTATTGAAATAAATAATATTGGAGTTAGACAAAGGAAAATGTATTTATGACAATTTATATAAGCGGGACTAAGTCAATACCGAGGTTGTTTTGGGGCGCAAGGCCTGATCGTTTTAAATTTAATCTATATGGATACTTTTTGTGACTCAGTTGGTTAAATATCTGACTTCTGCAAAGGGTCGCTGGCCTTAAGTGGAGCTGGGCAGGGCATATTGCCAGATGCCAGGATTCACGATGGACCAAGAAGATCGTAGAATGGTGACCGAGAACAAGCCGAAGAGGTGTCGGCAGACCCCAAGCAAGGTGGTCTGATGACATCAAGAAATGTGCCGGAGGGAGATGGATGCAGTGTGCCCAAGACAGGGAGTTGTGGAGGATCAAGGGGGAGGCCTATGTCCAAAAATGGATGACAACAGGCTGAAGAAGAAGATAAAATACCTATAATTCTTAATATCCCTGGAAAAACTGTGTCCTCCCCAAATGTTTCAGTGCGGCCCGCGAGCAATATGCGCCAAAAATATGAAAAAAAACTTCACATTTGGTCATTTCTTTTGCACGCATTGCAATTGAAAACAAGATAGAAAATTTCTCGCTACTTGGACATTGTTTGTGGCCTTCGTGTCTCAGTTGGTTAGGTATCTGACTGCTGATCCAAGGGTCCCAGGTTCGATTCCCGATGGAGACACAGTTTTTTCATTATATAAATAAAATCTGGATCTCCACTATGTGGAAACTTGTTATTGGGTGCAATTTAAATAAATATTTGACATAATACCTGTTAGTTAGTCGCGCATTGTCCTTCTTTTTAAATTCTCACGGAAATATTTTTTTAGAATATAAAGACTTTGCCCGTATAAAAATACGTAACATATGATTTTTTTAATTTTCTAGTGTGGAATAAATATGATTTACAAATTTTAAAAAACATTTTTTTAAAAAGGTTGTGTGCATGTAATTGGATCAAATAATGTTATTTTAATTTGAAAAAAAAGGAAAACTTTGAATTGTATGGTCAAAATCAATATTCAGTCAGTTGATGTAGACATTCTGTGGATGAGCGCTAATTACCTTTCCTCTAATACAGAAGTACTGAACATTTTTTTGCGATCTAAAAAAATATTCATTTAAAAATGGCTAGTTAAAGTTTTCTATTTTCTATCTTATTTCTTTATTAGTCCATACTTAATAAAAAAAATCTCTTCACTACTATGGAATAGTGAAGAGTCATGATTTATTTTATTTATTTAATTTATATACTAAAGGGGTGGGTTATGGCGACTCTGATCTTTCCACATTATAACATTTTACCTACTTATCTAAATGTACTTACTTATTATTTAATATATTTAGAATACATACCTAATATAATATATTATGATAATGTAGAAAGCAGTGTCGATATTGTGTTTTCATCACCACCAAACTAGGAAAGCCTGTGTAATGATAGCTATTTTATTCCCATACATATAAAACATTAGAAACTATGAAAACATTCTAATAACATTTAATATTAACCTAAATCAATATAAATATAGTATAGATAATGAATTATATAGGTTATATAATGAGAGATATATTTTTATTCTATAACATACATATTATATTGTATATTTTTTGTATAATTAAATGCTATAAAGAGCGCAGAAACAACAGTAAAGTATAGCATATTTTTTTACATCAAATATCTTTCATTCCTTGGGTATTTTTCGATGAGTCATGGTGGGTTTTTCCCGATATGTCGATTTTTAAATAAATTGCTAATCCCTGGTTTGTAATGGGACAGAAGGATATAGGTATGGGTGGATGTAATGAACTGTGCAAGTTGTCCCTCCTCACTGACTTACATATCCGAAATTGGCCGTGATTTAAATAAATTGACCTTACAATTAAGATAAAAAACGAAACACTGCAAGGATGAATACGGTAAGCGGAATCCATCCGCTTTTCTCGATTGTTCCTTCAAAATATCATTTCTTTTATGTATTGGAAATATGGGTTGGGTGGAATTGGAAATAATGTGCAAACAAGTGTTTTAATATGAAAACGTCACAAGTCAAAAGAAGATGCATATTAAAATATGACGTACCGTTGTCTTGGTAAGCTTGCATATTTTTTTTTAATCTGGCTTAGTTGTACGGAGTTTATTTATTTAATTCCACAATAAATGCCATAAGCCATTTATTTGTGTATAGTATAAAAGTTTATATGCCAATTTTTAAAAGTTTATAAGTCATTAAGCGGATCAAAAGTTATAAGGGATGACGGACCCACACACAGACACACAAACAAACACACACACTCATATAATTTTCAACTCCAAATTCTGTGTTCATCCATATATGTAGGTAGACTCTAAAATGAAATGAATGTGTCAACAATAATAATTTAATTTCTTTCGGTTTCTTCTGCATATTGTATTTTTTGGCTGTCATCTTTTTTGTGAACTTTTTACTGTGTAGGTTGATATATAAATAATATTTTACTGAGAATTTTTTTATTGTTAAGGTTGATTTATGTATATATTTTTTGTTTTTTTTTTGTACCTATACCTAATATATGTATATGTATGTGTTATATTTTTATGTATTGTAAAATGTACTAATTTTACAAACTTTACTGATAATTGCTTCGGAACAGACTGTCTAGTGAAGCAGTTATCTTTAATGTATTTTGTTTTTAATATTGTGCTACTAAACAAATAAATAAAGAAATAAAATAAATATATACATAATATATGCTGCGATGCATCTAAGTTGTTTTTTTTCACTTCAACGTTTGAAAAACCATCCAGAAAGTCCACTACCTACGCCATATTAAATTCCTTCACCCTTCACACGGGACTCAGATCAATACCGTCGATACATTAAGATAAATAAATTATCTTGAAGAAATATCACGCTTATTATTTTTGATGTGGTTGTATAGCACTTAAACTATGCAAAGAGAAATTAGTTTATTTGTAAACAATGAAAGCAACAGTCCTTAAAAATAATCTGGCGCAGTTCAGGGGTGATATCTGTGCGAGACAGCGTCATCTTATTTATAAGGACTGTTGCTTTCATTGTTTACAAATAAACAAATTTCTCAATAGATGGCGTTACAAAAGAGGCTTTTCCGCTACTTCATAGATGACGATAGTATACATAGTTCCTTATTATCAGGTGAATTGTTGCACACTATTGAAATATTATATAGAACTTTCAAAAAATTACATTGATAAGGGAACTCAATAAGAAGGCATAATTGGTGAACGTTGCGCAAGCGCATAAAGTAATCACTTAAACCAGCCATGACAGGTCGTAAGCCCTGTAGGTGCCTCGAGTTCCTGGTTCTTCAACAATATCTCTACTTCGTCTCTATTCAGATGTTAAAAAAATAGTCAAAAAAGTTTTTAAAAAAATTGTCAAAAAAAAACGTTTACGATTTTTTTTAATTTTAATTCTGTGTATGTGTTTTTTGGAGTATATAAGAAAAATGTATACATATATTATACAACTTGCGCAGGGTGCAAGGAAGTGTAAACACTGCCTAGTCCAAATATTAAGTTGAATCTTATACAGAGGTATATTATTTATTTTCAAAATGTAAATTATACAATTATACAGTGAAAAGGCACGTGTTGGCCATAATTCTCTTGTGATTTTTTTTCAAAATTATTCACTGCAAAAGTATTATTAGGCATTTCTGAGATGAAGGTTGATTGATTTTAGGTAAATAAATCTGAAATACAAGATCCTGAGTAGTACTTATCTGAACTTTACAAGTGAACCGATTGTAAATTTATGAAAACGAAATGTAACAGAATTGGATTATCTCCGGAGAATTCAAGAAATCAAATTGATTTCAGAAAGTACACGAGCTGGTCTGGTCTGGTCTCCTAGCCTAAGAGTGCTTAGTGATGTATAGCATTGCACTAACATAATACTACAGTACACGATAGATATTATGTAGTTGGCTAGGGATGGAAAAGATATTATTGAAAGACCACCATTACCCGCCATAACTGAGCGCAATATCCCCTCAGTGTTCAGTGCACAGATCCTAGATATTACTCCGGGGAAGAATATTCAAAGACGGAATAAATGACGAGTTTGAAAGTAGATCTGATGAATTCGATTTGATCACTTATGTAAAACTTTCGAGTGATAGAATGGAAAACTATACGTTATACTCCTGGCATAAGTTACATGCTTAATCAGTTTTCATGAATTAAAATTATTTTAACACACTTTTTGTATAGTATAGGTTTATGATTTTTATTTACAATAAGTACCTTTCTTTGTGAATCCGGGTCTTTTATTAAATGCTTTATTTTTATTTTTGAAGTATTTTAGTACATGTTTACATTTTTCGTATATACTCCACAAAAACACATACCTACACAGAATTAACATAAAAAGTAAAAAACGTCGATAACTTAAAAAACTTAATATTTCCTTTTTTATCCTTGCATTAGTAAGATAAGACACTTAGTTGGATAAATTGATTCCAATGTATTCTACATATATTGAATTCAATTCTATGGTGTTTCGTCAGAATGTAAGAACAATTAAAGTTTTTTATTGACATACCCACAAAAGTTATGAAATAAAAGATCATAATTAAAATAAAAAAGTATTTTAAATATTACTGCTTCACTAGACAGTCTGTTCCGAAGCAACTACCTGTATAGTTTGCTACCTGTATAGTTTGCATAGTTATTACATTTTAATGTTATAAAAGGTATACAAAATATAACACATATTATATATAAAACAAAAAAATAATAAAATAAAATAAACACGAAAAAGAAAAAAATAATAACAATCGAAACAGCAAAAAAATCACATTTTTAATATCCACTAGAAACACAATATGGAGTAGAAAGACTAGTTTATAGTGTCTTTCTTAAAAAAAAAATCTTTTCATGTCTTCCTACTTCAAGTAACCACTTTGTTCCTGGCGTTTTGATTTTTTTTAACCCTTGAAGTGCCGATGGCAGTTTGTTATATAGTGTGGTGCAATAAATGTAAAAAAATCTTTGCCCGAATTTGCTATTCATTTTCGGAATTCGATAGCTACCCGATGATTTGCTCCTTATGTCCTTTGTGTTTAGTTTCGCGAATTTTGATTTATTTATAAAAGTCTCCGTAAATTCATATATTGTTAATTATTCTACTGGATTCGTTATTTTACAGAGAACCAGGAATAATATATTTTCTCATTTTTAGTGTATTATTAAATAAAAGCTTTGGTGGTATCTATATTATTCATATCATGTTTGCCTAGTTGCCACCCAATGAAATCAAAGCGTCGATATTAATTTATTGATGTACCTATTAATCAATAATATTACTATGAAATAATATATTTTAATGAATCTGATCTTCCTTTGAAAAATATAGCGAGCGTTGGACGATGCATTCATTAATAATTCGATAGTACTTAATATTTCCATCAAAAGTCAATATTCCTGTCTATTTCTTGATTCGAAATTTATTATTCAGTGCAAGTAAATTACCATCATTTGACGGTAAAATAGACTATCCCTTAGTCGGAATTGGGGGGGGGGGGGGAGGGGGTAAGTTTCAGGAATTGCCACTACTTATAATGTTAGGGTTGTGAACGATATATTCTCGATTTCAGGTTTATTGAAAAATATTAAAAGGAAAAAAAATATTTTAAGAAAAAAGTAATTCATGTTGGTTCTTATTTCTTAATAAGTTGGAAATTCATATTTTATTCACTACTAACTGATAAACTATGACCGAAAATAATTCAGTCGTTATTGTGAGAACATTATACAATATCGTCATGATCTACAACACCTACAACAGTGATGACATTTATCCTAATTTCCTACCTTACCTCCTTCCTTCCTAGCTGTTTTAAAAAAAAATTGAAATTGATTGTTATTTTTTAAATGTTTTTTTTTTGTATTTTTGTGGTTAGTTTGTAATACTTACATTATTATGTACCTATGTGAAACAATGTTATTGGGTGTACAGATTGTTGTATGTTTCTTTTATATTTATCATGTACTTTTCTTTTTGTATTCCTGTTTTGTTTCCTAATGAAAATTAATAAATAAATATAATAAACTAACGTTTTGACATAAGAATTGATAGATTGAGACATTAATTACCGACAAATTAACCGATGTCTAAAGAAAACCTTATTAGTTTCAAGATAATGCACTTTCAACACATGACATCAACATGAAGTTGAATGAATTCAGAAATTCGAATACAATAATATTAAAAAAAAATCATGTTGTTCGGATCAAATATTTTTTTATTTCTTGGGTACAATTTATTTGATAAAACTTTGGTTAAATTTTGAAAACCCTAACAGAAAGAATTTTACCGTTATACTAATTCAAAATTGATACAAGTACATATAAAAAAGAATGCTTGTAATATCGTTACGAAGTAATAGATCAATTAATCAAAATGAAGACGATGCTAAGTATGGCACGTGGAAGCTTAAAAGTGAAATGGTAGGGACTTCAGAAATGAGAGGTAGAAGAGATAATAATGTATGTCTTTTAATAAGGATATCTCTCTCTCTCTCTAAGGCGAGTTTTGGGGCAGTTCATCAGGATAATGAGGGGGCACTCTGAGTAGGTTTAAGGGATAGAGCCATCATTACTACACGGCCTATACTTTATAAAGATTGAGGCTATCAAGTTGATTTTGAAGATTCAAGGCAAAGTCTCGCATGATGAACTCAGTCAAATCGCATGATGAACGGACGGACTCACGACAATGTCGTTTAGTTAATTTGTTTCAAAAAAGGAAATCTTTAGGAAAATAAATGACTTGTGACCAATATTAAAATATTTATTAATTAAAAATACAAGAAGTGTAGAGTTTTATATCTATAAACTAGGACAATAAGCATTTCCTTTTATGGCTATTTGAAAAGTTGTAAAAGTCGGCAAAGTGATGTGCGAATCCATGACTAAGATCTGAGTGGTCTTGGTCTTGCTCCCGCAGCCGCAGCATTGGTCTTACGAACCCAGTCTTTGTATTGATGTTGGAACTTTTACATTATATATATATTTTTTTATAAAAATGAATATATCATTGTTAAACAAGTACATATACATCTTTCTACGTTCCCTAAAATAAGCATAAATGCTTATTTTATACCACTGGATTACTAACCGACCACTGGATTACTAACCCAATGCGCTAACCACTCTGCAATCGATTTCATATATATATTTTTTCCATATATTTCTTATTTTTCTGTTAAAAATTAGTAAATTAATTGAAATATGACAGCAAACACCAATTTCTAGTAAAATGTCGATAGTATATACATACGTAGTCATAATACATAGTTTACTTTTAAATTAAAAATAAAGAAATTTTTAAAATTTTGCGAGATTGCAAGACTCATGGTTTAGCAGATCCTGGTTTTGTTTTGCACCCCCTGGTCTTGGTTTTGGTTTGCAGCGACACATGCGGTCTTGCAAGACTAAGACTTGCTCATTGCATGACATTGCTTATAAATTTTGCCCATTGTTCATCACTATCGGCAAACATCATGATAATTTTTAAAGGAGAGAAGGATTTCAATTCTGCTGTGAGCTCGTAGCTGTTGGAAATTTGCTATTGATTAATTGGCTAAAAACATTGTATAGACAATGCATGAATGCAGATGATGCGATGGATGCATATGAAGATAAAAATACGTGGCGTTTGGGTTTTTCTGCATTTCCCATTTGAGATAGTGGGGTGATGTTTAGTAGGTATTTATATTCCCATACTACTGAAGAACAATGCGAAGCTTTCATTTACCTACATATTTAAATCAATCAATTATAGTTAGATATTTATTATTTCATCAATAATGAATTTATGTTATGTTGAAAAAACAAGGCCTTAATTATAGAGTAAGTTAATCGGGTTAGCCTGTATTATTTAGTTAAAACTGGTTGACATAAATTCCAGGGCCGGTGTCGGAATATTATGTATTGAGCTTAAGATAGACAAACAAAAACTGTATCTCCATGTTATTACCTTAATTGCGGCACATTTTTATTACAATTTTTTTTATATTTATGACACTGGTGGTTATTCTGAAATTTCTACGATTGTATTGAAATGAATCCAATAACAATAGCGCTAATTGTTTGCCAAATCAATTGTTATCCAAAAGTACATATTTTGGTAATTCTTAACATGCCAGTGGACTAAAGCTAATGTCAAAAGTCAATCGTTGTTTTTCGTTTCAGAATTACCACCATTATAATATATAATGTAAGACTAGTATTATTTTCTAATGTGTTATATTTTTTGTAAAGGATCTTACATAAGGGAGCAATAAACCATAATATAATATTATATTTCATATTTTATTATATTTACCGGTAATGTTAATTAGCTTTGGCTTTATTAGGTTAAGTGATTTATTTTTTTCAAGAGTTAGAAATAAAAAATGGCCGATGGCCGAAATAACGATGGCCGACTGTCAAGGATGGAAGAGAAAAGTAAAAAAAGAAACGAAAGCAACGGAAAATATTTGGTTGCGTATCCGACTGCTGATCTAAGTCCCAGGTCCGATTGCCGGTGGAGACACATTTTTTTTGTGTTTTCAATCCGTATCTTAAAACCATTAATACCGGAAATCTCCAGAAGGTGGCAACTCTTTATTGAGTGCGTGTTAAATTAATATTTTACATAGTAGGTACCTGTCTATATATTATGAAAGAAACTTTGAAAATTTTGATGTAAATCAAAGAATAACAAAACATATTTGCAACGATGCATGGACGTAAATAAAGCGACATTGTGTAGATATCTGGCTTTCATGACATGCGCCTTTTTTACTTAATATTTATGAAAGTTTAAAAAAAAAAGAACAAATGAAGATAATTCTTGCCTATGAGAATGTTAAGTTTTGTAATGAAATTAGTTTGAAAATATTTGTGTTTATATTAAAGATTTTTCCTTGAGGATGACCCTGATAAAAATTTATTCAAACGGACCTAAAAAAACTTCTACATTTAAGGCCCATTAAAGTTTAAGGATTATCGACTTCAAATTTGGTTAGAATAATTCCGTTGCTTTCAATAATCAATTATTAATTGATTGGAGGAAGACAGAAATAAGTAGCAAAATGTTGCAAAGAAGAAATCGATAACAAGAAGTTAAGATATGGATTAAAGAAATAAGGGAGAGTGAAATAAAAAAAAAACACTTCGGTGGTTTGGTAGGTCATCTGAATGGATTGTGTGCTAGACTTGTAACCATTTAAATTCTGGTTCAAATGACTAAACAAATAATTTGCAATATATAGAAGCATTTTTTTAAATTATCAAGGATTCGAGAAAAAGAAAGACGAAGGAAGTATTGTATTAAAATATTTTAAAGATTGCGTAGATTGAAAAATGGCTTAGAAATCAAATGAATTAAAATAGAAACTTGTGTTTAAAAACATATTTTACTTCATACTATCACGGCATATCCTACGGTTTGGAGTTACTACTGACAGGTATGTGGGTGTGCATCGTCTTATAAAAGGAAATATGGCACATATAGGTACTTATCCACATACAACCAGTATCGTCTAAAAAGGCACTATATTCAGAATTTGTGGTGAACTATATGGGATGCTAGGTATTTTCAAATAGATACCAGGCTCTGACGGGGCACCCGAAAATGACGATGATATAAAAGAGTGGAAGCACTATCCTAAGCCGGTACATCACAGCGAATGTTGATAGTAATAACAATACAAATTTATTATAACAAGATTATTCAAGGGCGCTGGTAATAGTGTCGTTTTATGATAGCAAGATCATTCAAGGGCGCTCGGTAAAAGTGTCATTTTAAGATAACTAGATCATTCAAATGCGCTCGGTAATAGTGTCATTTTAAGATAACAAGCTCTTTCAAGGACGCTCGGTAACAGTATCGTTTTAAGATAACAAGATCATTCAAGGGCGCTTGCTAATGCCTAATTATTATCATTGCAAAACAAAGTCGTTTCAAATAATTTAATTAAATCCTTAAGATTTCGGGCTTTGCGAATGTCTGAATTAATCCCACACAAAAGGCTCGTTTCAAAAAGCTATGGAAAGAATCAAGCTGGCTCTGTCGCTTTGAGATAAAATAAGAAATGAAACGGTGAGAGAAAGATCAAGAGTGACTGATATAATCCATAGCGGGCGGTCAAAAGACGAGTGGAAAAAGAGAGTGCTGATTTGGAGACCTCGTACACCATAAAGAGAGGTGTGGGGCGACCGCAGCTGTGGTGGAAAGATGATATCCAACGATATGCTGTCGCTTCCTGGGTGCAGTCTGCACAGGACAGGACGACGTGGAGTAAAATGGAGGAGGCCTTTGTTTCAGATTGAACGGAAATAGGCTAATGAAGAAGAACAGGTCCATTTAGTACCGAATAATGTGACTTTTTTTTTGTCCGCCCTTATCAAGAGGGACATGGCGTGATGGAATTTACGCAATACGTTGTTTTACGGTTTTCACGACGAAATATTCTTCTATCTGCACTGTAGTGTAGTAAGACCACGTGGCGTATATCGATTTATTTATTAGTGGTTATTTAAAAACCGGTACTTCATGTTCGTGAAACAATTTTCAACATAAATTAAAATTTGTTGACATTTTATCATCATCCTATTGAATAAATCACGCGATCGGATCGGTGTGCGAAATATACCGTGTTTGTATACCTGCAATCTATTTCGTACACCTATGTAGTATAATTATATAACTTATTAATATTATTTAAAATTAGTTGCATGTAACACATGAGATTCAACTGTCTATGGCGATAGTATGTGTATAATTGAAGAATACTTACCAAACTATAAACACTTAAACACAAATTAATAAATATTTTAAAATATTTTGTTTTCTACATATATAAAACATGTATTTTAGATACCTATGTCAGGATAGGATAGTATGGAGGTTAGTCTGTTTTTCCTACCCAGAATATGAAAACAGCATAATGTATGTTTGTAGAATAAGTAGGTATCAAACTATTGATTGAGATATTGTGTAGTGTTTTCTGCCTTATAAATTTTATGAAACGATGTCGTCACTAAATTAATTTTTTATAAAAATTGGTAAAAAAACTTTAGATGTACTACTGCAATAGAAATATCTATAATAGCAAATTAAATTATCTATTTGGGATTTTTCGGATTTTTTCGATATTATTAAAAAATATAGGCAGGTAAACACATAAATTTATCATAAAAAAATGATTTTCCTAATAAAAAATGTTTGAGAAACTCTGGAATTTTATGAAAAAAAATGAAAATTTTACATTTGTCTATATTTATTCCAACACAGATTCTTCATATCTCCGATTTCCTTACTCTGTCAAGAAATGTTACGCCTGCGATGGGTCGTAGAGTCTTCATCTCAGTGGTTCTTAGGAGGTTTTTTGTTCTGGCGGTGTCAGCTCTTGTTTCTATGCCGTATGTCATGATCGTCTGTTGTGCGATGGGGAAGAACACGAAGACAATTCTGGAGAGATCATGTGGGGAGAGCGGGTTCGGATCGAGTGGTGAGGATGGCAGCGGATGGGGAGATAACAAATGGCAGACCCCCTGGAAGACCACCCAAACGATGGAAGGATAGCTGGAAGTCCACTTCACAAGAGCAGGCTCCGAGAATAACAGGACACAGTCCTAACTAAAGCAGAATAAGAAGAAGATTTATTCCAAATTTCAGGGTTCTAGCTTATATGGTTTTTGAGATATATGGAAAAATAAAGTATAAATTCAAAAGTCGATAACCATTGACTGAAAGAAAAAATACAAAATTCTGAGTATAAATTTTGTAGGCCTGAAACTATCTATATATTCTTAAATTTAGTGGATCAAAAGTTATAAGGGGGACGGACACACAGACACACACACACATACTAAATGTTCTACTCCAAATTTAAAGAACATTACCTATGTATATGCTGCGATAAACGGCCGAAATAAAGAGACGAATTATTGGAATTGGTTGGGGATTTTTTAGGAAATTAGCCCACATCTTCAAAAATACCCAAATTCCCATCAACCTGAAACGGAAGGTATATGAGACCTGTGTACTGCTAGTAGCTACTTATGGCTTGGAGACTATGACAATGACTCAGAAAAGTGCTGAAAAACTAAGAGTCACCCAAAGAGCCATGGAAAGAGCCATGTTAGGATTAAGTCTGAGAGACAGGGTGCGAAACGACACCATCAGGGAAAGAACAAATTTGGTTGATGTCGTCCACCGCATTTTTACCTTTAAGTGGAGATGGGCGGGCCACGTGGCTAGATACACCGAAGACCGATGGCCAAGGATAGTGTTGGCTTGGAGACCGAGAACGACAGTCAGAGGTGTTGGAAGGCTGCCAATGAGATGGAAAGATGACATCAGCCATCATGCTGGTGCCAATTGGTTGCTCAGAGCACAGGATAGAGTGGCGTGGAAGGAGATGGAGGATGCCTTCGTCCAGGAGTGGACGGGATTGGGCTGAGAAGAAGAGATATGCTGCGAAGCCTCTAAGTTGGTGTTTTTTGACTTCAAAGTTGGAAAAACCGTGAAAATATGTATCTTGGCTTGATACCTTGTTGATATGTTAAGAGAATAAAATTCTCTTGAACAAATCGACAGTTGGATTAATGTAATGTCCAATTTTATAGGATTTTTTACATCGCGATTTGTTTGCAATTTTTATAAGTAGGTATTAGGAACCTACGTAATTCATGGTGTAATTTGCTTTATGACATAATATGCTTAAATCGTAGTATCATACAATTACTGTATTATGTGAAGACTATAATATTTTTTACGGCTAAATCTGAGTAGAATGACTGAATAATTGTGTATATCATGGACTTTAATTATACTTTTTTTATCATTATTTACATACGGCTTTTGAGTAACTGTGTTTTGAGTAATTTGTAGTATACTGTATAAAAGGTTACACTTGCCGTAAATTAATACATAATTAATGTTTACTCTGCCTATGTTAATAGGCATATTTTCTGTTGTTGTTTAAGTGAATTAATTAGATTCATATAACAAATATAAATATCGTTTTATGGTGATTTTCTGACTGTAAAATAAATAGTTTAGTACATTTGAGTAAAATATAAAGCGGCCAACGTCCTGCTTACATTCAGATTACTCAAACAAAGTTGAATTCATTTACAGAGGGAATATTTTATAATGTTTGAGGACTATTTATTTGAACAAGAGACCTTTGATGCAAAACTAAATAGGCTTCTATGTCATGAATAATGTGATCCTTAAGAGAAGGTATACCAACTGTACCAAAATTGTGGGGTATAAAACTAAACGATGGTGAATAATCTGAAAGGTGTCCAGTGTTTTATTGTTTTCCCTAGGATTAGATGTGAATTAATCAAATAATGTATATTAAATATATTTAAGATAGAATGAATTATATTACTTCAAATTTGGCATCCGATCTGTCTGATACAACCAATAATATAGTAAAGTAATAGATACGTTACTAGTTTTTAAATTCGGTAAACAAAAAGTAAGACGCATACATCACTTAATTCTTTCCGCTCTTATTCACACGCAATATGTTGTATAGTGTTCGGACGTATTGTCCTAGTCAAAATACCTTCTGTGAGATGACAAAGTGTAAAACGTGTAAAAGTTACTCTAGAACTGTGAATGAACGACCAGATATATCATTTCATGCTGCATATTAATTCAACGACATATTGTTTTCACTAAACGAGAGCATAGTCAAGTCATATCACAGACTCGACACTCTCGAATCTAGAAGAGTCTTGCACGACCAATCGCTGCTGCATAAAATTCTGAACGGTGCCATCGACTCACCTGTGCTTGTTAACCTAGTGGGTATCCATGTTCCAGGTAGAATGGTTCGCCGATCTGAACTTTTACATGTTCCGGTATGTAGAACAAATATCAGAAAGAATGCTACAATTCCACGCGTATGTGATTCTCATAACACGTTGTTCTCAGCCGGGGTGGACATCTTCAATGTGAAATATGATAAGTTTCGTCGCGAGATATTGAAGGGGATACGCTCCTAATTTTCCTCCCTCGTACCCTCCTATCCAACCCAAACAAATTGTATATGTGCATGTGTGTGTGTGTGTGTGCGTGTAACATGAGTTGTATACAGTATTTTCTTGTTATTGATGGAAAGCTTGTTATTGGCTCTGAAGTCTATGTTAAAATTTGTATTATGAAAAATGTAAATGAGCTGTTGGCTTCCCAAATAAATAAATAAATAAATATTCACTTGTAGCCATGCAGAGGTTTTATGTTGTTGTATTATTAGCTTTTTCACACAGCTATAACTTAATTTATGTTCGTCTCTTTCACAGTCATTATTTGGTGTGAGAGATAATAATTATTACACATTATAATAATTATTATAATGTGATTGCACAGGAGTCAAAGAGAAAATATGTCTGCAGTGTGTGTCTTTTATTGTATGATCTCTTTTGTCTTTAATGTATTCTGTCGTGTGTGCTCTTTCTTGGTGATATTGTAAGAATTCGTTAAAATGTACCATTTTTGCAGAGCGTTTTACTCTCATATAACGTGTCTATATATAAAATGTCATTGGATACAACTATTTCATAGC